>CM033700.1:2488000-2644675 GCA_019514585.1 Dendrobium officinale
AAGGGTGCCTACGCTTAGGCTAAGCCACTAATTGCTAAACACTGGGAAAATTAAAATAATTTAGAAACTCAACAACATGCTAAGTAGGCTTCAACAACATCCCTAATCTAACAATAAGATTAGAAGCAAATAAAGTGCACTCAATCCCAACGTTTACTAAGCTCGGCAGAGTTTGATGAGCAAGATCTTCATCAATTTATCAAATCATAAGAACAAGTTAGACAATGAAAATACGAGAAAAGGGAGATTGGTAAACCCTTATCACAGTTGAGATTCAATCCTCCACTGACCGGCGCCAAGTTGTTCTTCAATGGCCTCGACAAGGGTGTCCAGAATGTGCTCTACGTACTCTTCGACGGTGTTGTCGATGCGAGGGTTGATGTCGAAGAAGGTCGAGTGAAGGATGCGAACAAACCCTTGTTCGTCATAGGCGAGACCGTAATCAAGATCCGGATCGGCCATGCATGGCCTTTGGAGGATGAGATGTTGAAAACGATCGTAGATGCTTCCCTTGATTACTCTTCTTGAGATGGAAGAGATAATCTTGAGAAATCAAGAGGGGGAAGGTATTAAAGGTGGCCGGCCAATGATGAGGGCAAGGGTAAGAGATTTGGTTCAGATTTTGGGAGAGAAGATGGAGGGAATTCTAATTCAACACTTCCTAATTATCCTCTTAATTGAGAATAATTAAAGGAAGAGAGAAAGGGAAAAAGAGGGGCGGCGGCAAGGGAAAGGGAGAGAGGGTTAATTTAATTCCATTAGGAGAGACTCCCTTTTGGAAATAAATTAAATAGACGGGAGCATGGGGATTTCGGCCAAGGAGGGAGTATGAGATTTGGAATTATTTTCAAAGTAGAGAATTGGATTTTAGGAAAGAATTCATATTCCAATCCCATAGGAGGGCCGGCGGCAATAATGGGGGGAGAGGGATTAAAGGCAAGTGTTTAAATGTTTAATGCTTGCTTAAATTTGGGAACTTAAATTAGGGAAGAGAAATTAAATTCCCTTTAATCAAATATTGATATGAGGATGAGGTTTAAAACTTTCCTAAAAATAGATTTTGTATTTTATGAAAGATTTTGAATTTCAAATCACTTGGATTTGAATTCAAAATTTATTCCTAATTTTACTCAATCTAAATTAGAAAACAAGAAAAGAAAAAGGGGGGTCGGTGGCTAGGGTGGGGGTGGCCGCCAATTTTGGTGGTGGGGTGTGGTCGGTTGGGTGAAGTGGATAGGGGTTCGGTGAGGGTGGAGGCTTGACCGTGGGTGGGGAAAGGGAAGTATGGCCGGCGGTGGTGGTGGGAGGAGGAAGGGAAAGAGATAGAAAGTAGAACCACGAACCCGACTCGTCTAGGTTGGTGGGTGATGCGTAATTCTCCCTCTCCCAGGGATCTCACTCCGATCTCTCAAGCTCTCATAAGAACTCAAACAAAGAGAAGAATTTTTCTTAAAAAATCATTCATTACTTATAAAAAGAACATGAGGGTTATAAATAACCACGTACAAAAGACTCAAGAAATAAAATGACGATAACTAGGGCTTACATACAACATCCCTTAAGAAAAGGGTAAAACATAAAAACAAATACACATAAATAATAAAAGCTACATAACATAATAAAAGAAAACAAATACATGAAATGACTAAAAAATATATAGACTCGATCGTGGCTGCAGATCAACAGTCACGCTTTTGATATACTTTCCATGCTCTGATGCCACCATCATTGTGATATTGTTAGTATTGGATCAATTACAATTAAGATGCATGATGGCCATATTAAAATTCTTAAGGATGTAAGACATGTTCCTGATTTGAAGAGAAATTTAATTTTTCTTGGGTCTTTGGATGACTCTGATTGTGTTTTCAGATCCGAGATAGGTTTGTTGAGAATTTCAAAAGAGGCACTTGTAGTTATGAAAGACTTAAAATATAATGTGCTTTGTGTTACAGGGTACTACAATGGTACGTTTTTTTTTTTAGTTTTTTTTATTTTTTTAGGGTACTACAGTGGTACGTGAAACCCACGTATCAGCTAAATCAGGTCTGGTTCAAACTAAATTGTGGCATCAATAATTGGGACATTTGAGTGACAGAGGTTTAGTAGAATTACAGAAATATGATTTGTTTCACGATGATTCAATTGTAAATATTGATTTATGTGAATCATGTATAATTGATAAATCATACAGGCTCAATTTTAGATTGTCAGCGCAAAGAGTAGGAGTTCTAGGTTATATTCATTTAGATTTATGGGATCCTGCTTGAGTTTCTACACACGGTGGCAATTGATATTTTCTTTATTTCGTTGATGATTATTCTAAAAGGTTTGGATTTTCTTGCTACCATTCTAGAAACATTTTCGGTATTTTCTTCCTGTGAGAGAGATAGCAGAGGGGAAATCTTTGGATTTAGGCATGTAAGAAGAAGGAGAGTTTTCTATTCTCTTCCTTTCTTGGCTCTATACAGGAAGGATAATGATGGACCGGCTATTGGAAAAAGCCACGGTGGGCCCCTTGGTCCCACCTATTTGAATTTTTGTGGAACCAAGGGGGGGCGGCCAGCTTTTGGGGGGAAATTGGAGGGTGGATGATGGGGGGCAATCTTGGAATGAGGGGGAAGTGGTGTGATTGTATGAAAGGGCCATTAGGGTTTATTTTGGGGGCATCATGTTAAGAAAGCTCTTTCTCTTTTCTTTCTTATTTCTCTAGGGTTTCTTTTGGGAGATTTGGTCCTTCTCGAAGTGGACTAGTTTTGTATTTTGTTTTGTCTTGAAGATTAATGCAAAGCTCTTTTGTTCTTCCTCTCATCTCTCTTGTTTGGTGTTGATTGAGATTTGGTGGAGAAATTCCATTCTTGAAGGAAAATTAGGGCAAACCCTAATTTGTGAAATCAAGGCGTATCAATTTGGTATCAGAGCATTTGATCCTAGACGGCATGGCGTCAAAGAAAGTGGAAGTTTTTGGAGGGGGAGATGGGCCAATTGAAAGAGGAGGTGGGGGGAGAAACTCTCGTCGATGGAAGGCAAATTTTCATCCCTTGAAGAGAGATTTGGGGGAATGGAAGAGATGATCCGAAAATTGCTAGAAGCTCAAGTTGCTCCACCAAACCCTAAGGAAAAAGGGAAATCTCCGGTGACGAATCAAAACCCTAACCCTAATTGTCCAATTAGGGAAGAAGGAGTAAATCAAAGTGAAGATGGCATGCAAGGCCAATGGCAAAGGGAAGGAGGAGAAGGGTCTGGAATAGGTGGCCCTTGGGGGATGACAGGTGGTCAGGGAGGCCGGCCATACATGGGCTCGGTAGGCCCCTACGGCACACGTGAAGGATGGCCGAATCAAACGGGGGGGTTTCCGAAAGGAAATCATGCCACGTGGGAGCAGGGAGGAAGAAGGGAGGACTATGGCATGGGCTATGGAGAGCCAAGAGAACCACTATGGAGGGGACTTCAAAATCCTTACCCAATGGAGAGAAGGGGAAGACCACAAGGTGAGGGATTCACTCAGGGGACATGGGGAGATGGAAGAACCTTCCACAGAGCTGACAACCGCATGAGGAAGTTGAAGATCCCTATTTTTGAAGGGGAGGATGCGTATGGATGGATCTACAGGGTGGAGCGCTATTTTGCGGTGAACGGTGTCACAGAAGAGGAGAAGCTGATGGCGGTACCGGTATGCTTGGAAGGGAAAGCTCTGGCCTGGTTTCAGTGGCTTGAAGGGAGACAACATATTAGGAGTTGGGAGGAGTTCAAAGACCTCCTACTTCATAGGTTCAGGGTGTCAAGTGAGGGCACCCACTATGAGCAGTTGTTGGCTCTAGTGCAGGAGGGCACGGTGGCAGAGTATAGAGAGCACTTTGAGCTACTATCAGGCAGACTGAGAGGGATTTCCGGATGACCTTTTAGAGGGGAGTTTCATGAAGGGGTTGAAGCCTCACATCAGAGCAGCCATCAGAGTAGTGGCTCCCCAGGGGTTAGTAAGGATCATGGAGACTGCACAGCTGGTGGAGGACAAGCTGAAGGTGGAACCACCGAGGAGATCAGGGGTGTCTTACCCCACTTTCCGACCACCACCCATGGGTGGAGGTACAAAGGCGGTCACCATCCTCCCTCCTAGGGAGGTAACCACGGCAAGAACCACTACAGCAGTGAACCAAGGGGGGTTCAAGAGGTTGACTGGCTCAGAGCTGAAGGAAAAAGGGCCAAGGGCCTTAATTTGCTACCGCTGTGATGAAAAGTTTACACCAGGGCATAGGTGTAAGGAGAAGACGCTACATGTGATCCTAGTGGAGGATTCAGAGGAGGAAGAAGAGGATACAAGAGCAACTGAGGAGGGTGGAAGTGAGGAAGAACACCCTCACTTAGCTATGGTGGAGGTCTCACTCAACTCCATAGCGGGACTGACATCGCATTCCACCATGAAGCTAGAAGGGGAGATTGCAGGCTACAAGGTGATGGTTTTGATTGATAGTGGGGCCACCCACAACTTCATTGCTTGCAGATTAGTGGAGAAGGTGGGGCTACCAGTGACACAAGGGAGAGGTGTAGGTGTCATTTTGGGCACAGGGAAGAAGGAGAACTGTAACGGGCAGTGTAAGGGAGTGACCCTAACATTGCAAGGAGAGGAGATAGTTCAAGACTTCCTACTACTACTGGAGTTGGGAAGCACTGACGTGATACTGGGGATGCAGTGGCTCCAGTCCTTGGGGGAGATGAAGGTGAATTGGAAGAAATTGTGCATGGAGTATGGGAAGGGGAGCAGGAGAGTGACACTACAGGGAGACCCCAGTTTGTGCAGATCCAGAGTGGCCTTGAAGTCCATCTTCAAGACTTTGAGAGATGATGGAGAGGGCTATTTGATAGAGTTACAGCAGGTGGGCATAGAGGTAGAAAAGGAGCAAGAAGACATACCCGAGGAGGTCCAGGAGCTTCTACAACAGCACTCCACAGTGTTTCAGATGCCCAAGGGGCTACCCCCTATCAGATCCAGGGAGCATGCTATTGTATTGAAGACTGGAGTAGCACCCATCAGCGTGCGACCCTACAGATATCCTCATGCTCAGAAAGAAGAGATTGAGAGGTTAGTAGCAGAGATGATGGAGGCTCAGGTGATCCAGCCCAGTGTGAGCCCATTTTCAAGCCCTGTACTCTTGGTAAAAAAGAAAGACGGAAGTTGGCGATTCTGTGTGGACTATCGGGCCCTCAATAAAGAGACTGTGTTGGACAAGTTCCCTATTCCGGTGGTAGATGAGCTTCTGGATGAGCTTGGGGGAGCTACCATCTTCTCCAAGGTGGACCTGAAATCTGGTTATCACCAGATTAGGATGAAGACTGAAGACATTCAGAAGACAGCGTTCCGAACACACGAGGGTCATTATAAGTTTCTAGTGATGCCATTCGGGCTCACTAACGCTCCTTCCACCTTCCAAGCCTTGATGAATCAGGTCTTCCAGCCCTACTTGAGGAGGTTTGTTCTAGTTTTTTTTGATGATATACTGGTATATAGCAAATCTCTGCAGGACCATGTCACCCATCTAGGGGTGGTACTCACTACTTTATTGGAGCATCAGCTATATGCCAACCAGAAGAAGTGTTCTTTCGCGCAAAAGGAGGTGGAGTATCTGGGGCACATCATTTCAAAAAGTGGGGTGGCGGCTGACCCCACTAAGATTGAGGCCATGATGAAGTGGCCTACACCAAAATCCCTTAAAGGCCTGAGGGGATTTTTGGGACTTACTGGCTACTACAGGAGATTTATTAAGGGCTATGGTTCCATAGCAGGCCCTTTGACTGATCAGCCAGGCCCTTTGACTGATCAGCTGAAGAAGGACAACTTTCAGTGGGGAGAGAAGGCAGAGGAAGCCATGAAGACTCTGAAGGAAGCCATGACTAGTGCACCAGTTTTGGCTCTCCCAGATTTCACCCAGCCATTTATGGTTGAGACCGACGCTTCGGGAGTGGGCTTGGGAGCAGTACTCATGCAAAATCAAAGGCCAATTGCTTTCTTCAGCAGGATCCTATCACCTAGGGCGAGGTTGAAGTCAGTTTATGAGCGGGAACTGATGGCCATTGTGTTGGCCATTCAAAAATGGTGGCCTTATCTATTGGGGCAACGATTTATAGTTCGTACTGATCAGAGGAGCCTTAAGTACTTACTAGAGCAAAGGTTGGTGGCAGAAGAACATCAGAGGTGGCTAGCAAAACTATTGGGGTATGAGTTTGAGATTCAGTATAAGCCCGGAGCTCAAAACAAGGCGGCAGATGCTTTATCCCGTGTGGAGTGCTCACAGCTGATGGCACTATCTGTTCCCCAATTGGTGGATTGGGGTGAATTGGTGAAGGAAAATCAACATACGGAGGAGTTAGAGAGAATCCGAGCGGCTATCCAGAAGGGAGAAGGAGGGTTCAAAGGGTATCACCTAGAGAACTCTCTTTTACTATACAGAGGGAGATTAGTACTACACCGCGACTCAGCATTTATCCCCATTCTTCTGAGGGAGTACCACGATAGCCGTATTGGTGGACATTCAGGGGTGGAGAAGACCTATCGGAGGGTGAAAGCCGAATTCTTTTGGAAGGGGTTAAGAGGAGATGTCGAAGATATGGTGAGCAAATGTGATATTTGTCAACGGAACAAGTATCAAGCTTGTGCCCCTAGTGGATTGCTGCAGCCCTTGGTGCTTCCAAACAAGATTTGGGAGGAAGTCACCATGGATTTCATTGAGGGGTTACCCAAGTCGGAGGGATATACAGTCATCATGGTGGTAGTGGATCGTCTGAGCAAGTACAGCCATTTCATTCCACTACGGCATCCTTTCTCAGCTCCTACTGTTGCATCTACTTTCATCAGAGAGGTGGTTCGATTGCATGGGGTCCCCACTTCTATTGTCTCAGATAGAGACAAAGTTTTCTTGAGTTCATTCTGGAAGGAGCTTTTCAAGATGCAGGGCACATTCTTGAAGCGGAGTACAGCATACCACCCACAGACAGACGGACAGTCCGAGGTGGTGAACAGGAGCGTGGAGACTTATTTGAGATGCTTCGTTGGGGAGAGGCCTAAGCAATGGGTCAAATGGCTGCCATGGGCAGAATATTGGTACAATACTTGTTACCATACCGCATCTCAGTTTACACCGTTCAAGATCCTTTATGGGAGGGATCCACCACCATTGGTGAATTATCAAAAGGGGGCGACTCCTGTCTATCTAGTGGATCAATACTTGGAGGAGAGGGATAGAGTGTTGGAAGAATTGAGGGAGCATCTATTGCGAGCCCCAGCAGATCATGAAGACCAGGGCAGATTCGCATCGCAAGGAGATGACATTTGAGGTGGGAGAATGGGTGTACCTAAAGCTGCGGCCTTACCGACAGAAGACTGTGGCTAACAGAAGAAGTGAGAAGCTCTCCCCACGATACTACGGGCCTTTTGAGATCGAGAGGAAGGTAGGGATGGTGGCCTACCGCCTCAAGTTACCACCTCAATCCTCCATCCATCCTGTTTTCCATGTGTCACTATTGAAAAGGAGCATAGGTGAGAACATCATGGCCACTCCCACTATACCACGGGGCCTCACAGGAGATATGCAATTCTTATTAAAACCACTACAGGTGAAAGAAGTAAGGAGGAATGATCAAGGCAAGAGGGAGGTACTCATCGAGTGGAAGGACCTTCCGACGCATGAGGCTACGTGGGAGATATATGAGGCTATGCAAGATCAATTTCCAGACTTCAACCTTGAGGACAAGGTTGATCTTCTAGAGGGCGGTATTGATGGACCGGCTATTGATGGACCGGCTGAGCCGGTCCATCCTAACCCCTTGCGGGTCTACAGGAGGAGGAGGGGAGGGGCAGCCGGCCCAGGTGAACCAGGGGGGGGGGGGTTCGGCCGAACCCAGGGAGCAAGGGGGAAAAGCCACGGTGGGCCCCTTGGGCCCACCTATTTGAATTTTTGTGGAACCAAGGGGGGCGGCCAGCTTTTGGGGGGAAATTGGAGGGTGGATGATGGGGGGCAATCTTGGAATGAGGGGGAAGTGGTGTGATTGTATGAAAGGGCCATTAGGGTTTATTTTGGGGGGCATCATGTTAAGAAAGCTCTTTCTCTTTTCTTTCTTATTTCTCTAGGGTTTCTTTTGGGAGATTTGGTCCTTCTCGAAGTGGACTAGTTTTGTATTTTGTTTTGTCTTGAAGATTAATGCAAAGCTCTTTTGTTCTTCCTCTCATCTCTCTTGTTTGGTGTTGATTGAGATTTGGTGGAGAAATTCCATTCTTGAAGGAAAATTAGGGCAAACCCTAATTTGTGAAACCAAGGCGTATCAGATAATCATTGAGATTGTCTGAGTGTCGTAAGATCTCATTCTTTGCATGCATTTGCTATAAGCATGAAGCGACCAGTACTAGTAATTGATCTTCTATAATTGGAAGTTGGGAAAGTTTTATTATGATTTGAAAGTGTTGCTACTTTTAGATTCTTGTTTTCCTGTTGTTGGTATTTGGGAAATTTCTGTTGCAGAAGACCTGATTAAATTTATTTCTCTGGTACCATTTTCTTCACATATTAATAAAAGGATTAAGATCGAGGTTGCCTCGTAGATGTAGAGTTCTTGAGAATTTTATTATTGTTCTTGTTTTGTTCTTTCTAATGCTTGAGATAGATAAATCATTCTTGCTATAATTTAGTTTTACTATTGTTTACATATGGTAATTGCAAATATTATTATGTTTTTTGCAAAGTTTTTTTGGAGGAAGTATGGTTGTCTATCTTAATAGCTATCTTTGAATAATTATTCATATGAATTTGTATCTTTATTTTATACAATTTTAACAAAGATTGTTTGCTGAAATTATTTTTAAATTTTGTTTGAGACTATTTGTAAATTTTCTTAAAAGCTCAAGATCTAGACAGAATGTGTCCATGCTACCCATAGAGCTGTTTAATTCAATGTGCAAACATTCAAATGCGTTTACTTTTGTAGTCGAGAGAAATCTGCATCACATTTGATTAATTATCTTATTTGGCCGACTTGGCAGAGACTTTATTTTTTCCTATCTCAGTATAAAATCTGTCATTCATTTAGGTTGACTCCAATCGTTGAGGCAATTTCTTGGCATTGTAAAGGTAAGGCTGAGTACATCACTTCCCTCCTACATGTGTCGGAAGCAGCAGTCATCATAAACTCAGAACTTCTTTTTAAGAAATATTACTAAATTAGCGATTGAACTATTCCTTAATCTGCTTCATAGAATTTGTTTCTATCATTGCGGATCTTTCAGCTTGCAAGCTTATAACTCAATCTGCTTGTTACACTTCATATGTTTAATTTTTACTATTAAAGCAGGACTTGGAGATAGAGTTGGAACAGTTGGTTGGTCTGTCAATGATATAAAGGAAGATATGAGATTCCTGCGGGAGAGGTACTCTTATCTCTGACTCAACATTTCTTCTTCTTCTTTTCTCTCTCTCTCTCTCTCTCTCTCTCTCTCTCTCTCTCTCTCTCTCTCTCTCTCTCTCTCTCTCTCTCTCTCTCCGTGCGTGTGTGTAGGAAACCTACAACAACAATAACAACATCAAGCCTTTATCCCACTACATGGGGTCGGCTATATGAATCATTTTTTCTCCATTGTGTCATATTAAAAGTCAAATTCTCGTTTAAATCTAATAAAGAAAGATCATTTCTAATATTTTCTAACCAAGTCTTTTTATGTTTACCTCTACTTTCTTAACATAAGTCAAATCTAATACCTCTACTTTCCTAACTAGGTCATCGGGAGGCCGCCGTTTTAATGTGACCAAACCATCTAAAGGCGACTCTCTCTAATCTTATCTTCCATAGGAGTTACTCCAACCTTTTCACGTATATGCTCATTTCATATCTTATCTCTAAGTGTAATGCCACTCATCCACCTGAGCATCGTCATCTCTCCAACACTTAACTTAGTATTATGCTTCTCTTTTAATGACCAACATTCGGCACCATAAAGCATGTGTGTTGGAAACCTGATTGCATAAATTTTTAATAGATCATTGATTCACTACAATGTAAAACCAAAGTAACTTTTCTTAGGCCATAAACTTCAAATTAACTTGCATGCCCTAGATTTGATAGGAAACCTGGAATTAGTTTTCTGCCACTAAAAATCAGCTAGGCAATAAGTTCCCTGTTAAATTGACTTGGCTTAGTCCACTTGTGTAAGATTTGATCGTTTTACCCTTCAAGTATTTTCTTATTGTTATGAACTTAGTCTATGGATGGTTTAGTTGCTCGTGAAAGAAAGTTTTTTTTTTAATAAATTTATTCATCCAAAAGCAAAAAAAAAAAAAAAAGGAAGCGCACTTCCTGCATTTGAATGCCTTTTTTAGTGGAAGTAGACTTTCCTTAAAAATGGGGAAAAGTCACATTCTTGATAGCCAGTGGTTATCTTTTCTTGATAATAATAATATGAAGAATCTGGTGCAAAATTAAAAAGTTTATACTATGAATACAGCTACAATTCTTAAAAAAAAATCTGTATAAAAACTTATTGTGGATTCAATTATTTATTTGGATTAATTAAAATAGGGAGACTTAGGCTTCGTTTGGGATGGCTTTCTTTTTGTTTCTTAAATCAGTTTTTTAGTACAAAAATTAAAATTTTTGTATTAAAAAGCTGCTTTAAGAAGCAGAAAGAAAGCATCCCAAGGCTTCGTTTGGGACATTTTTCTTACTATTTTTTAAAGCAGTTTTTTAGTACAAAAATATTTTGAAAGCTACAAAAAAAAGAATGGTCGAAAGCTGTCCCAAATGAAGCCTTATACATGTTTGTTTGGGAATTGTTTTTGTTTATCAACTTAATCAAAAATTTCATGTAGCTTGAGTTTAAACGCAGTTGCTTTTGGGGAGTTCAACATTAATTTTATATTGTTTGGTTAAACTTTTTCTTTTTGAAAATAAACTTGGCATTTTTTTTGGAACTATAAAATTACTTAATAAACAAACATGAAAGTTTTCTTCTTTACTTTTTTCTCAAGAAAATTTCATGCTAAAGTGGATCATCATGTCAGTTTAAACAAACATGCCTTATAGAAAACCAAAAAATTGACCAAAAAAATGGATTGCATTTATTTCATTAAGTTGGATTGGCTATAATCCTTTGGAGCTTCTTTGCAAGGGAGCAGGCGGCCTCGATACTAAGGCTTCGTTTGGAGCGGCTTTTTTGATGCTTCTTAAAATAGCTTTCTAGTATAATTTTTTTAAATTTTTGTACTAAAAATTTGCTTTAAGAAGCAGTAAAAATGCCGTCCGAAATGAGACCTAAATGAAGACACCAAGTCAAGAATGGGAATGTTGAGCCTACTCTCCCTTATCGTCTGCCTCGGGGTAGCCGGATTGCAGCTATGGCATCTAAAAACTTACCTTGAAAGAGAGTAAGTGTTCTGACATGGACATGAGGGGGTATTATCGACTCAAGCTTTCAGGTGCTTATCATCATTTTTTTTTTCTTTTATTGTGCTTTGTATTATTTTTTTTCCACCATCGTTTTTGCTGCTTGTAACTTCGAGCTTATATACATCCACTGTCACAAGCAATATATAACGTTCTTGTCAATGCTAAAGTATTGACAAGAGCTGTTTTAATTGCTGGTCAAAGCCAACTGTTGCTAGAATGGTAGAATGAGACGTTCTTTGAAAAAAATTTAGATGTTCATGTTGGGCCAACTTCTGTTGAGACCAAAAGGTGATAGAACTGTCATGAGAGAGAGGATTCTCACAGGATTCTTATATGATATTTGAACAGTAGATGAAGAAGAATACTGATTTGTGTAGATAGACGTTAAGAGTTTGTTTGGGATAACATTCAGGCTGCTTTATTTTTCAGACAAAATATAGTTTCATTTGGGTTTTGCTTTCTTAATATTTTCTTTTTCTGCTTTCTCACTATTTTTCAGAAATTTCTGTGGTGAAAAGTTGTTTACTGCAATCATATTGACAAATTTGCTTTTTTTATAGCGACTTCACAATCAATTTTATAAACCGTTGCAGCCGTCCCAAACATGAAAACGCTAATCAGTTGGAGACTCAAATTCTAGGATGTTTAGAGACTGGAGTGTTTGGAGATCATGCAAATCCTAAGAATATTAATATGTCATAAAGAATTTATATTTCTAATTTGATTATAGTACTGCTGATTGCTGACTTAAATTAAAAAAAAAAAACTAATTACGAAGGAAAGTCAATTATTGTGTTGTATAATATTTTCTTTAGCAATCATTTTCCTTGAGTTGGATTGCACTATTTGCCTTCTTTAATTTTGTCATGTGCTTGTTAATTATTTTATGAAAATAATTGGGTTATAATATCTTATCTACATGGATTTTGATAGTAACTGGATTTATTTTAAGAGAAATATAATATAAAAGTTGATTGATTATTCACATATTATCCTAACTATAAAGTAAATTAAAAAAATGAAAATTTATTTTGATCAAAATATTTCATGGAATACTTGTATGCTTATTTTGATCAAAAAATTATAATATAAAATTTATTTTATGGAACATTTCTCTCTTTATTATTAAGTGTCGTAGAGATGAGGATGCCTCTGATAGATGACGGATTTATAACTAATGAAAGAATGTGAAACAAGTATAACTGTGAAAAGGTTGGTGTAGCTCTAACGGCTGATAAGATTAGAGAGAGTGGCCTTAGATGTTTTGGTCAAATAAAATGTCTGTATTTTAATGACCTGATTAGGAGAGCAGATGTATTGGATCTGACCTATGTTGACTCTCTCCTTTATTTCTTTGGCTAAAAAAATTTGTCTACTACACCTTTTGCTTCTTTTTGGTTAAAAAAAAAATAGTGCAAATCTTACCTCATATTTATTTTATTGAGACATTATTTTAATAATTAAATATTTTTTCAGCTTTTTCCACTCTTCATGATAAGGATTTAATTCATTTTATGTTATCTAATGTATTTATAAAATGAGTCAAAAATATAATTTATTATTTATTTGTGTGATATTAAACTGTGATTGGTGGACTGACAAATTTGAAATGGACCTCCAATTATTTCCCATTTGAAAAGCTATTAATAAGATATAAGCTCACGTAGTTTTCAGCTTCATCATATCTATATGTTTGACTTAAAATATTTAAAATAATATTTTAAAAAAATAGATGAACTTTTATAACTTGGTCTATATAAAATGAAAAATTATGAAGGAATTGAATTACAATAAATAAATAATATATAGTTATTTTGATTTATTTATATTCTGAAATGATAATTTGGAGACATTTATTATCTTAGCTTGAAATGATGATTTCTCAAAAAAATTGAAAAATAAAATATAATAGTTAATTATTTATAGAATGTTGATGTGGAAGTCCAAAAAGAATTAAAAGACATAGAGCTTAATACGATTAAAGTAGTTTTCATTAGTTAGAGTGTAATAATGTGTTGATGTGAATGGTTTTCATTAAAAAAAAGGAAATTCAATAAATATTTATAATAGTGGGGAATATAGTTTTGATGTGTTGATGTGAATGGTTTTGCTAGTAGTTGAGATGGCTCCTCATCTTGGAGAAGGGGTGGGATTGAACAACTTGAGTTGAAAATTGATTAGAGATCATTAGGGTAGTCTCTTTCATATGAGAAATTATTACTTGTGGTTACGGGTGTCAATTTTTGACCCGATCCGAAACCTGACCTGAAAAAATCCGGGTTCGAATCGACCCGTTTGTGAAATGGTTGGGTTCGGGTTCAACAAACTGACCTGTTTCAAAAAATCGGTCGAGTTCGGGTTTACCCGGCAACCTGAAAACCCTCTACCCGCTTTTGCTGCCCGGTCGAACCCGAGTTCGCGTGCTATCTGCGTGGTGCCGCCCGAACTCCGAAGCGTCGACTGTCGAGTCACGTCCTGAAGCGACAAAGCGTCAAGTCGCTCGTCGCGCGCGTGCGTCCTTAACCCAAAGTGTTGGCTGCATCGCTGGCTCGCTGCGTTGTGTGCTGCCATTGCCGCCTGCCGCTGCTCCCTCTGCTCCACCGCTGCTTCGTCACTGCCACTGCGTCGCCGGGAGTATTTCAAAAATCTAGGCCGGGTTGTGTCAACCTGGCAACCCGCGTGGGTTGGGTCGGGTCCGGGTTGAAAAAGACAACTTGTTTACAAAAACGAGTCGGGTTTGGGTTGACCCATTTAAAGCCGGGTCAATTCGAGTTCGACCAGAACCCGACCCGCTGATCCGAATTGACACCCCTACTTGTGGTCATCGGACCGTCTGGAGGCCAATCAAGATACGTCATATCACTCGATACACAGCGGTACATAATAATGACACAAAATAAATTGATGGCGTAGAGCATCCTGATTGGCCTTCAGATGACACGTGATGACCACACTTAATATTTTCGCCTTTTTTAGAGGGAGAACCTAAAGTTAGTGGAAAACTCAAATTTAGGTATGAATATACCAGCCTATCTAGAACCAAATTTTCTCTCAAAAACCCAATCAAGAATCAAGAAATGGCAAGAAAATTGGAGTGATCCTAACCAACACTTGCCTGACTTGTTTTAGATCCCCTCTGCCTCCTAAGATGATTGAAAAGCTGTGGCCGGAAAATGTATGTGCACATGAGGCAATAATGAAGCAAGTGGTACTATAAAGGTAAGGGTAAAGTGCAATACCAAACACTTTCATGTGAGCTTTTGCTGCTTTCCTTGACAGTTTCAAGGCACAAGTTTGCTTTCTTTTTACTTTTGAGGGTCATAGCTCAATATATTAAGATATAAGACCAGAACGCACAAGACATTCTCTAAAAAATTAGAGAATGCAGGTCACAACATGTGTGTTTCAGACAATGATAAAGTGCCTGCAAGATCTAGTGCTCATTTGTTGGGTGATGAACCTGACCAAAAGGACAATGGAGGGCCCTTCCGAGAAAGAGACATCCTAACATTAAGATAGGAATGTAAATGAATCGAGTTGAGCTCTAGTCACAACAAATTATAGCTTGACTCGTTGCTCAAAAAGTAGCTTGAGCTGAGTCGAGCCGTTGAATGAGCTCAAGCTCAGTTCATCTATTTTTTATAGGCTCAAGGTAGTCGGAATAGAAGTTGCAGGTTGCGGCGTGATCGATGCTCGTCTGTGAGGAGAATGACTGAATGGTAGAATCAAAATAATAATGAGAGCTTGTTAGCAAGTCTAGTTTGAGTTAGAGCTCGATAAACTCAACTATGCGAGCTTGTTAGCAAGTCTAATTTGAGCCATCCCACAGGCCAACTCGGCTTATTTACACTCTACCAACAAAGAGCTAAGCAGATGCATGGAAATCAATATCACTAAAGGAGGCTGTGCGCATTATTAGAATGGTGATTAAAATGGAACTATACCTGCTGTGATTCTTGTTCTTCAGATCTTATACTATTTTTTGTCTTAGTCCTCTCGTGGTTAAGAGCATCTCCAATCAAAAAACTCATTTTCCACTCCAAAATGCGGTACAACTCCAAAAATGAAGTCATTCATCTCCAATCATCATTTTTTCTTCTTTTGCGGGCTTCCTACGAAGGAAATCATATTTGGCGCGCTTCTTCGTCAAATCCTGCAGCAAATTTTTTTACGTAGGTGAACAGTCCGACGCCAATATTGGCGTCGCATTGTTCATCTACGGGAATTTGGCGTGCGATTTGGAGTTCGAATTGAACAAACGGGAGACGACATATGATGGTATGAAGTTCAGTTGGAGATGATCTAAGTGAGGCCAATTTTAATTCAATCACTGCAATATCTCTTGATTTTTCATTATATTTAGTCAATGGTGCAATGAAATCATCACTGGGAAAGTTGTCTGAATGCCTGCAGCTGAAATATAAAGTTTAGTGACCTGTAGACTTCATCACTTTTTTGCTTTTGGTGTTGAATGGAATAAAGCTTCTTAATATACAAAGCCTAAACCATCATTAGTGGTTATCTTTCTTTTATTAAATTCTTTTGTTGAAGATCATTGGAGGAGATCGATAGCAGCTCTTTGCTTAGATTATTATAAGATCAGCAGTGGAAGGACTGATCAGCTTGGCAATGGATGGCAACTGTAAGCATATGGCCTCCTCTCATTTATTTATTCTGATTTGATTTCCAGTATTTAATACTGCAATTTTTATCTCTGAGCATGGCACCAGATGTGAAGAAGATTATAATATATATACAGAGTCAGAGAGAGAGAGAGAGAGAGAGAGAGAGAGAGCAAAGTCAAATTAGACTGAAAGCAACTAGCTGAAGGCCACTATTAGGTGAGAACCAGTTGTCTGCAGTTCTACAGGCTTTTACCATTCAAAAGGCTCATCCTCATACAAAAATAATTAGGGGCTCATTGGGGCGAATTATTACGTCCAGATCCAATACGGGCGTCCGGAAATCTAATCCGGATGCACCATGTCACTCAAATACACCGGGATTCGGTGCATTTTGATGATGTGGTGCGTCTGGATTGGTGTCCGGACGAATCCGGACACCGGATGTAATAATTTGCCGCTCTTTGGTTTGCTACTTAAAAACAAAATGTAGATTAAAGAAAAATGAAATATAAAATTAAGTAATCAAATATATTTAAAATATATGAATTTGTTTGGATGAATATAAAATAATACGTATAATAATAATAATTATTTTTTTATTTTTGTTTGAAGTAAAATGAATAACATATAAAGCTCATATGTGGTGGTGGTGGCCGAGGGGGCAATTGGTGGCAGCTGGCGGTGGATGATGGTCGGAGATTATAGCGGAGTTAGTTTGCGATGTATTTTGAAAACTAGGAAAAAAATGTATGAGTTTACAATTCAAAAAGAAATGAACAATGGAATTAATTTGTAATTCAAGAAAATTTTGCATTGCATTACTTCTTCTAATAAAATAAACATCGAACACATTTGTTTAGATTAAAAAGGTAAATTTGAAATTAATATGCTAGCAACTCGGATGATCCGAACCTAACCCGATAATTTAATTTAAAACATTATTACTTATCAACCAATAACTTTAGATTAATTAATAAAAAAAACTAATTTTTTATTGCTTATCTAAAAATAAATTTTTTCTAGTTTATTAAACTTGAATTTAAACTTCATTATAAGTTTTATTAGTTTTTTATTAATCACTTAATGAAATTTTGTATACTATAATTTATCATAAGTAGCATATCTGTATACCCTGTGGCCTTGTAAGTGGGGCCTTAATTTCTCTTGATAATAGAGAAATTCAACATGTTTATCATTAATTATCATTTTTACTAATTGTCTTATTATAATTATAGTATCATTAAATTAATTAATTGATAAATATAAAAAGCTAAGCTTTGTCAAATTGCTTTTATGATATGATAAGCTGTCATAAGCACTTTTTTTTTTAAATGATGAGATATACAAATAAACCAAAAAAATATACAAAAATGAGAGCCCGAATAAACCCAAAAACTCCTTTCGAAAAAATGGTAGGTTAGTTTCAACCTATACATCAAATAGTAAATAAACATAATTTAGAACTAAACCCTGGAGTAAAATCTTCATTTAGTACAGTTTTCTTATTAGAGATGTCAATTCGGGTCAACGGGTCGGGTACGAGTTGAATTCAATTTGACCCGGCTTTAAACAGGTTGAATTAAAAACGGGTCGACATTAACCCGATCCGGTTTTACAAATGGATCAGGATAGTCAACCCGCACCTATGCCGTGTGGGTTATCGGGTAGACCCATGCGGGTTATTTGGTGGACTTGACCCGACCCGCGAGGGAGGGACGGGGGCAGTCTTTGGCTCTTAGGCTGGACGACGACATCTCAGGTGAGTTCGGGACGACAGTAGAAATCAGGCGTCTAGTAGGCCGGAAGCGGCATCTCATGCGAGTCCGGGACGGCATCAGGCTGGCAGGCCGGCAGCTCAAGCGGGACTGTGACAGGACCCTGAGGCTCGAGCGACGCAACGGGACCCTGATGACTAAGTAATGCCATTGGCGTGACCTTGAGCGGCTGAGCAACCGATAGAGCGATTCGATCGAGCCATGCGAGATTACAAACAGGTCAATTCAGGTCGACCCGCAGGTTTCTAGGTCAACCTGAATCCAACCCGTTTCACAAACGGGTTGACCCAAACCCAAATTTTATGAATTGGGTCCGAGTTGGGTTTCAAGATATGTCAATTTTTGACACCCCTATTTCTTATTAATTTTGGGCTAGAAAACTGTTTATGTAAAAACTTTCAAAAATCACTTTATATAAAGTAGCTTTACAAAACAATAAAAAAAAAATTATCTTCAAAAGTTAGAATAAAAGATAGATAAAAGTGAGGGTAAGAGTCAAGCATTGAAGGTGAAGGTCACATGGAAGGATTGGGCTGTGGTTACTGTGCTTCTCTTGTCTTGTTATTACCACCACTGTTCCCATCTTTAATAATATGCACACCACAGATTGAAAAGTTGATTTGAATTATTCCAATATTGGTGGCAGAAAGGGGAGAATCATTCATCAATTCTGTCCTCTCTTCACTGATGGACTATCACAATCCTCTAATTGCTTTAGCTGTAAAAAAACAGACACTTTTTTTTTTTTTGTAATTTGCATGTAATTGTAACTATTGATGACATAATTTTGAAGAGAGGCTTCAAAAATTATCATAATATATTTATTACCCACGTCACCTCTTAGTTCGGTATTACCGTTCGATACTGTTTGGTACCGCTGACATGCTTGCAACTGACTTTTCTCTGGACGTAGAAATACATCCGACTTTGACACAGAATAATTTCTCCTTAGCTGATAGCCAAAGCTCTTACATCTCTTTTTTTTATGACGAGGAAGTACTATCCTTAAGCCAGTGAAAATCTCAGTCGACCTAGCATGCAACCCAGACCAATTTATATGGACCCACACTTAAAGCTTTCACTGCTTACCATGGGATTTGAATCAGGGATCTGGACTTTGCCCAGTCTGCTCTTCACCACCCGAACAAACAGCGGTGGGTCTTACATCTCTTTTCACTTACTACTGTTCTGCAATAGTTACTATGATGATTGAGAGTGAGGAATGAGGACATGAACTGACATTAACACATGGGTGGTGGATCATTGGGTAGGTCTTGTGGGGTTAAGTTTGGCATAAAAAAAATATTTTAATTAAATCATAAATATATTTGTAGTAAAGCATCTTTATTTTTTTTAATATACACATCAAATTCTTTCTTAATTTATGATATGATGTTTGGTGTGCCCCACCAACATTCAATGATAGAAATTTAAACTTCTTTTTTTCTTGTTTTTGTGGAGGCACCTTCACATGCATGCTGGACTGAGATGCCTTTATATTTATCATCAGAATTTTTTATTTGGAGTTAGTATTATTGAAATATATCATATCTAATAGAGATATATAATTGAGTCAAGTCGATTCGGGAGTTGTAGGGGCTGAATCAGGCTTAATTTTCATGGAGGCGCAAACTTATAAGTAAAAGTGTAGAATTTGGCTCGACTTCTATTTGTTCATATCCTTGATTGGTGTACGCTTTGCAGATATGTCGGGGGTCAAAGGGGTAGCGCCGCCTGGCGGGGTTCAACCTTTGTATTTTTTGGAGGATATTTTTGGATATGTTGGGAAATAAATTTTGGTTGTAAGGATATTTTTGGATTATCTTTAATATTTCTTTTTGTATTTTGTTCATCGTCCTCTAACAGTAATACATCTATAAAATGTGTTAATTATGCTGGGACAATTGCCTAAAGTCCATAGTATTTTAGAACTTTTGGGGGGGGGGGGGGGGGGGCAGTGGAACTCTTGTAATAAAGGCTAAAAAATAAACTGAGGGGGTTAAATTATCTAAAGAATCATGTAATGAAGATTTTTGTGTGGGCACAACACGGCCTTAAGGAGTCTTATAATAATTTAAGAATTAAGATATTTAAAATATTTAGAAGTCATATCTCATTTTTTTTGTTAAGCGGCTATTAATTATCTTCTATTTAAAATTATTAATTTCACAATAACAAATAATATGATGAATTTTTTTTTTTAATTTCACACTAACAAATAGGCTGATACAATTTTAAATTTAAATATTTTGAAATTTATGAGCATTATTTTAATTTTTAAAATCAAAATGCATGAGCTTAATTACATGATCAACTAAACATGATTGGAACATATTGGTCTAACTTTAAAAGGTGTGCAGTTAAAATGTTAAGGTGGGAGAAGTGGGATGACAATCATAAAGTCAAGTGACAAGTACTCAATGCTGGCATTGATGATGATGATGATGACAAATGGTATTGGATAGAAAGTCCATGTAAATTGGGCTATCAACTACCATTTTATTTATTTTTTAGTATCATCTTTTGGATTATAAGGAAAATTAGCATATGTTTGAATGATGATGTTATGTATTATAATAATAATAATATGATGAATCCAACTTTTAGTCAAAATTCTATGGAGTTGCAAATTTAGATATTGTAATGCTTTGAATGTGCTATATGGCTTTAACAAAAGTTAAAATGTTGCTTGATTGTTTGGTTTATTTTGGATTATTTGAATTTTTTTTCAGTATGTATGCTCATATATCAGTTGAATCCAGCCCACGAAGAAAATTAAGTCAAGCAGGAAAACTGCTCACCATCAGTTGATAGATTCAATTAAAGTTAGTAGGCAACATCATATGGATTCAACTCATATTAATGAATCAATATAAATTTATTGAATACTTTTCAGGTAATATGCATCTTGTATTTTATAACAAGTAATGGATATTTATATTTTAAGTAAAGTTTAAATATAACATTCTTTGTAGCATTGTACATTAACCTAAGTTAATAGAGGGTCAGAGAGAGAGAGAGAGCTAGCGCTTTAGACATCAATTCATTTGTACTTAAATGTTATACATTTTGCAATCTAATCAAATCTTAGAGTGTTTCGCTATAGATTTTCTTTCTCTTTATTGTTTATTTATTCTTTTTAATAACCTCATAGTATTTTCTTTAGATAAATTTATATATAACATCATAAGCAAATTTCTGAGATAAATTGCTATAATTTGGCCTTATTATGTTCTTAGTTGGTTTCCGTTCTACAACTCTTTTTGGATGGTGGTCACCCTATCTAGGTAATTGGCGGGGAATTATTCCAACAGTGGTCTCTACTTCTATTTACTCATTATGATTGCAACTTATTTATTTTACATGTGGAGATTTGTTGCTATTATTTGGATACCTCTTTTATACTATTTTAAAATTCTTTTTTTTTAAATCATAGCTTTTGTGGTAATTTTGTTTCCTTAATTTTTGTTTGGCTATTTTTATAATATTCGCATCCTTTCTCACGTAGCTATCACTGTAGCTGTCGTTTTTGTTGGATTTGGCCAAGGATAAATAGTCGGCATATTAGTATTTTGATCACATGAATGTGCTCCCGCTCATTTTTGATTGGTCTTAGCTGGCCTTCTGTCTGTCTCTAACTACTTCATCATCTTATGAGACATCTGTATTATTTCACTAATCTTGCTTGACTTTTTGGATAATTTTTGCTTGACTTTTCAGATCTTTTTTTTAAGATGCTGAATAGACACACAACTTTCTATAATTTAGAATCTAGATTTTTTGTTTCTTTAATTCCTTTCTTATCACACATAATTGTCTTACCTTTACTTTAGGTTTCAATTTTTCCCACCCCAAAAGAAAATGACAATCATGTGGAGCTAATCAATTCATAGAGTAATTATAGATTTAATTAAAACAAATAAACCAAATATTTAATTATTTAGGGCATCCATGCTGACCTCTTATTCATCTTGAGGTGACACAAAGCAAATATATTAATTTAGGGCTTTCAATCTTACAAGATGATTCTCATGCATGCAATTAAGATTTAAATAACTTTTTAAACATGGGGGATATCCATTTGGGATTGGTCATATGATGCAAGCTTGACCTATTTCAATCTTTAATTATCTATTTAATCCAAAATTAAGGGTGTAAGTTATCATTATTAATATTGTTGAATTCAATTTGGCTTTCTTTATTAGGCTTAATTAATAGATTAATTAGATATGTGATTATGTATTTATTTATTTTTTTTCTTGTGTTTGGTGATTGTCTCTCTTGATTGATAGAGAAATAAATTTTTTATTTAGGTGTCCTATCACTCCAATAAAAAAATAAAAAATTTAAAATAATCATTCATGCACATTAATTAGGGGAACAAGAGATTTCATGTAAGAAAAAAAAATTAGTGACTTGGCACCAACTCATTTACCATTAATTAATTGAATGGATTTCATGCCCAAACAAAAAGCATCTTAATTTGTAGAATATATTACTAAAGCAATTATAATCTCTAAGGCAAAAATAATTTAAATAAAATTAAAATGATATTTTACTAAATAAGTTAGGTTTGCCAAATATATGTTATTGCATCCTATTTCTTATTATATCTTAATAAAAATATCTTAAATTAAAATATATGAATAATAATAAATCACATATATATATGCTGAAGCAGGGGAGTCAAAATGAGTTAACAGGTTGAGTTTGATTCAGATCTGAATGCATTTGACTTGAACCTAACATGTTTAATAACGGGTTAAATGATATACCCAAATCCACTCACTGATAATTTGGATCACCTGAATCCGACATGAAAATCTATTTTAATTAACAAAAAAAAGCTGTAATTTTTAATCGATAGAATTTAGATTAGTTGATAAAAAATAAGAAAATAATACCAATAAGTAAAAAAAAAATTAAGGTAAAAGGTAATTAAATAGGTCACTATCTAGTCAAAATTTGAAATCTTCGGCCAAATTCAAATTTTTTGAATCTAATTCCAGATCGATTTTTTTATTTTTTTTTTTGACACCTCATATGTTATTAATTAATTTAAGAAAATATAAATATCACATTAATTAATACAAAATAATTAACATAATACTAATTTAATTACAAATAAATTAAAAAATATATATTACCTCTGATCTGAATGCAATCATCTTGACATAAACTAAGGTCTTATGTGGGGCCCATACCTAAGAAAATGTAACATTAATATGCCAGCTATTAATCCTGGCAAATGTGATGGGGCCCACTCAGCAGTCATGAGAGCTTGTGATCTGGCTGACATATATATATATATATATATATATATATATATATATATATATATATATATCAAAAATTAAATTTAGTCAGAATATTAATTTACTAATTAAAAAATGAAATTTTTGTCAGATTTATTTTAAAAGTAATGTTAAATTATATTTAATTTCAAGTAATTTAGAAATTAAAAAATTGTCTAAGAAAATTTTATTTGGAATATTCTTATTCAATATAAATATATATTATTTAAATGAAATTTAATTGGTCATAGGATGCATTTATATTTGTCCAGTACTTTGATACTTGTAGTATATATATATATATATATATATATGATAAGTATTTTTTTTAAATAAAAAATAAATAAGCATGGGAGTTAGAGTTGAATAGGATTAATAATTTGATTTATAAAATAATTATATTAGAGAGTACTACATATGAGATATATTTTATGTGGGTAGGTTGCTGGCTTGATGGTTATTAAAAGATATAATATTTTTTTATTAGGGTTCACTATTAAAAAGAAAAGGGAATTTACATCCATAGTACTTAAATTTATCCTCTATGTATATTTTAGATCTAAATTTATCCTCTATGTATATTTTAGATCCAAAATTTTATTATTTACAAAATACAATATGTTCTAAGAGAATTTGAAATCTTCGAGCTAAAAAGAAAGTCACGATGAACCTTACTTGATAGAAGAGAGCAAGGAAGATCTGGCTATAAAGATATTTTGGCCACCCTCCCCTTGTTTTCTTGTTGAGACGAAGCTTCCTCCACCGCCGTGATAGAGCATCAAGATTTTGATAGGAACGACATTAATTGAATCGGTGGAGAGCGAGAGTGGTTGAATGAACGAAAACATGCAAATGAGCATGTCAAGGTGGTGATTGGACCAATGACGTGCAAAACACAACGATGAAGAAGTTGCAATGAGATATTGTGATAGTATCGATATAATGATGACGTGCAAAACTTTGATGGTGGTAAGTAATATTTTTATTGTTATGAAAAAAATTTTAGGTGTAGTGCCACTAAGTAATAAATTTTAAATGTTAAATATTTTATAAATATTTTATAAATTAATAAATATAGTTGTTATGTATATAAATCTCCTAAGCAACAAACATTACCCCATTTTTTGCATAGTGGCCATTGCAAGCATATAAATAAAGTAAATAAGTTTCTCATAGCAAAGAAAGGGTGAAAATGAAAAAAAAAAATCTTAAAAAAAAATGGAAAAAAGGCATTTTAGCTAAAGAAAAAAAAACTATGATTATTTTCCAATAAATAAACAGAAGGAAAAGCTATAATTTACCTTTATATAAGGTGATCATTCTAAAGTACCTTTTTTTGTATCATGCCTTCCTTTTGCTTTGTTTGCTTTCATGTGGATTGAAATTTGATTATCTATAGAAGGCATTATATTCATAAAAAATAGTACTATTTATAATAAAAAATCTTAAATCAAATTAATTTAATTATTTTTTGTTAATTTAATTTAAATTAGTTTTATAATTCTTTTATTTGATTGAGAAAAATTAAGCTAAAAAAATTTAATTTTTTTATTGATGATAAATCTAGATTTTATTGAAAATCAAAGCACCTAAAATATATCATCATTTGATTAAATATATATATTTTTTATGAATATTAAAATTACCTTGATGGAACATGTATATCAATAATGCATATTTGAATTAGAAAGTTTTGGAAATAAATTCAAAACTATTTGAATGTCGGAGCACTATCTGACCATCACCGACCCATCACGTAACTGTTGTTATCAGAACACAACCATCAATGGACCACCACCCAATTGTCACTACTCGGAAATTGCTCGACAGTCATCGTTGGACTAGCATAGCTTAACTATGATCAATCAATCATTATTGTTCGATTAAGGTCCTCTAACCACCATCACCCAACAATGCTTTCTAACCTCCAATTGTTGCTGAGCCTACCATTACCCAACTTCTATCCTTTGACAACAATTGCATGACTGCAATCCTTCGAACTCCGGTGCCACTCAACAACAATTTTCGAACTACCAATGCTTGACTATGGTCCCTTGATTAGCATTACCCAACTATGATCATTTGACAATCTTTGTCCGACTATGATCCTTTGACATTCGTCGCCCGATAATGATCACTCGAACACTCATCTTCGCTCGAATATGATTTCTCAACCAATATCACCTAACAACTCTCGCACTTCGCTATAGTATCTCTTACAGTTCTTCCACTCCTCTTTTATATATGTGTGCGCTACAAATCTCAATACTCCGCAACAAAGTACTTAAGTCTCTACCATCACTTATATTCTAACACCCCACAAACATCAATTAGAAATTAAAATTTTGATAAATTATATTAAATAAAATCATATTTTATCAATTAAAATTGCAAACTATTTCATAGGCCAGTCATTTCACATAAATAATACAAAACTTGCTCATGCAAATTATGGATTTTTACCCAACGATACCTAGCTTGGTTGGTGTTCGATTCCCCTCGAGCGGCAGCACCTCTTAAGTGGGGCCCAATCAAATACGGGTCAGGAGGTTTCCGAGATGGGTGCATCTTCTAGGTTAGTCAAGGATTAGTCACGCTGCCAAGCGCCCTTTCGGAGGTAACAGCGGATGGATACCCCGTTCCAAAAAATAAAAAATGATTTTTTTTTTAATATTTGGCAAATAAAACTTAAAAAAAAAAAAGTTCTGAACACAGAAAATAATTGTTTAATGAATGAAAAAAGAATCATGTTCAGAGTTTTGCCACCGCAATGCTGCTTTCTTTGACTAATGAATCCCATGTGAACTTTTTGCATGTAAGCTCCATATGTTGAAATCTATATTTATTTATTTATTTTAAACTTGACTGTAAAATTTTAAATTTAATATAAATAAAAACTTAATTTAAAAAATAATAATAATGGTTGTCTAATAACTTTGGAAGAACTGAAATTGGAAGTCATTTTTTTTGTAATTTTTTTTGGTTTGTAAAACTGTATTAAAAAAATAAATAAGCCATTTTCACTTTTATTATAAGATTAATGATATTTAATTTGGGTCAAAAGCTGTTCAAATGTGAGAAAATTAAAGGATTCTGATTTCAAAAATAACAAAAAAAATTAAAACAAATATTTATGACTAAAGTAGTAAAATACAAAATAATTAATTTTAATGATTAAATTATAATTCTGAAGGTTTTCTTCCTACTAAAACACCTATTTAAAAAGTAATTTAAGGTCTTCATATGATTGCAAACTAAAGTATTTTTTTAATTTATTTACTTTTTCCCTTCAACTAAACAAAGGGGAAAAGGGAAAATGAAATTTATTGATTTTACCAAAATCATCAAAATGGCAATCTTGTAAATAATGTGCTCCACTTGTGACCTATTCAATTGAGAAAATTTATAGGAGGATATTTTAACTAAAAAATAATTAAAATAAAAGTTCAATCTATTAAATGTATTTTAAATTCAATATAACATGGGAGGTAATTAATTAGTCATATATTATAATAATTTTAAAATAAAGTTCATAAAAAATTATCACGATCAAGTTTTTAATTAAGATAATATGATACAAAAATTTCTCCCAATTAAATGAGATTGAATTCCACATAAATAACATTGGAGAAGGAGAGATTCTCTGGTTATGATGAAAGCTTTTAAAACGGCTAAGGTTTCGTTTGGGGCAGCTTTCTTACTACTGCTTCTTAAAGTAGCTTTTTTAGTTCAAAAAAATAAAAAATTTGTACTAAAAAACGGTTTTATGAAGCAATAAGAAAGCTATTCCAAATAAAGCCTAAATTTTTTTATACATGTACATACCTAGGGTTCATTAGGTGGTCCTCCTTGAGATAATTATATGTAGATTTTGTTAATGTGTGGCCTCTAGGCTCATTTCAATAAATATAGGATTACTATTTTAATCTCTCTTTATAATTATAGTTAACACTGTATAAAATTTAGTTAGTGTGTAATTATGATTACTTCCCTAATCTAAAACCTAAACCAACTATAGGTGCACCCATTAACATCATTATCATAATAATCACTTGGTTTATTCAAATTATTCATGATGGACATGAAGAAATGTCCTCTTTTATTTATTCCTAGTATGTACCATATAAGATATTATTACATTTTTAATAATTTAAGGTTGTGGTCACAATCATTTAATATTTTATTTTTAGAGTTTTGGATATTTGATTAACTTGAGATTCAATTGCTAATTCAAATAAAATATATTTATGGTTTGTTTGTTTGATGATATATATATATATATATATATATATATATATATATATATATATATATGTTAAAATCTTAAATGATATTCTATATGTTATTAAATATGTAAAGCATATTTGGGATATAAGAATTTTTCGCATAAAAAGTTACGAAAAAAATGACAGAATTCTATGAAGTTGAAATAACTTTCCCTAATGATAGATATGAGTTATAAGGATCTTTTCTTCGATTAGTATATCAACATAAATTACCTTGCTCGCTACAATTAATGAGTTACAAAGAACACTTATTAGGCAAGTTATGCTTAATCAAATTTGATTAGTATATGAACATAAATCTTTTTGTAATCAAAATGGTATGAAAAGTTAGAAGGATTATCATCTTTTTTTAGGCTACTTACACAAAGATCACTTGAGCACAAATCATGACATCTTTAATCATAGCTATCTTTTAGTACCATTTCTCTCTGTCATTCACTCTCCGCAAAATTAAGTATGCATCTTATCAAAATTATTAAGCAAATAATGTCTACAATTTCACAAATTATTATGACCATTTGATAATTAATCTAAGGCATCAAAATGTTTGCAATGAATGGCCCTAATTACAATAGAAGCTAATTGTGATTTCAAAGTACAAAATATTTCGATTTAGGCTTCGTTTGGGACGGTTTTCTTACTGCTTCTTAAAGCATCTTTTTAATACAAAAATTTTATTTTTTTAGTACTCGAAAGATGCTTTATAAATAATTTTTTTTAAACATTTTTTGAATGATATAAATAAAATAAAATTGAGAATTAAAAAAAAATTAAAAAAAAAATAAAATTGAGAATGATGCCCTAGAGGAGAATTGTTTCTCTCTCTCTCTTTCTCTCACACCCTCTCTCTCACATCCTCTCTCTCTATCATTGATTTAGACTTCATTTGGGATGGCTTTCTTAATGCTTCTTAAAGAGACTTTCTAGTACCAAAATGTTAACTTTTTAACTAAAAAACCGTTTTAAGAAGCAGGAAGAGAGCCGTCCCAAACGAAGCCTTAGTCTCTTGGTTAACTTTTGGACATCTATGGTCATTTCTTTGCATATAAAATCCATCTTCTTAACTTTCCTGGCACCAAAATGTTTATAGAAAAAGAAAATAATAAAAAAAAACCATCTTTAATTTTTTTTAATTAAATTTGGCCGGCAATGGGCAAGATTAGGTCAATTACATCTGACCAAATCTCTACACAAAAGTACTAATAAATAAATAGAAATTATTGCTAAGAATAGAGGCATTAAAAATATTTTATTTTTGCCCTTTGAGCTGCTTGTTGATTCTAATAATCTCGTGATGATTGGCTAGCCAAATTCCTAGGACCATAACTTGATGTTCATCATCATAAATTTTCTTAGCATGCGCTCAGTAATTAGCATAATATGTTCAATCAAATTTTTTTTATCCAACCTTAATGAATTGATTGGTCAATTTAAAAATAGTTTTCTATTCTAATGAAAGTTTCGTTTGAGATAGTTTTCTTACTTCTTTATGAAGCAGTTTATATATATATATATATTAATTAGTAATTTTTGTATTGTAAAGCTGCTTCATAAAACAATAAGAAAGTTGTCACAAATAAAGTCGAAGTCGCATTTTACCTTAGGGCACATTTGCTTGAAACTTTTTAGATGTCAAAATTGGATGATTTTGTGGATGATTATTTTACTATGGTGAGCTAAACTTTTGATGCATTTTATTATCATTTGGAGCTTTGTTCACCTCTAAATTATTTTTTTAAAGGTAACATATTGGGTCGGAAGTTCAAAATTATTCAAATTCAAAACACGAAAGAATAAATTTAGGCATATTGGACTGAAGAAGTTAACATGAACTCTCCCTCGGAGCTATGAATCATATCTTTTCCTCAAATTCATCGTTCTTCTTTTCATCAAAATGTAATGTCCTTAATAGCACAACATACGTAAACATTTTGTTGATCATGTAGATAATATACCATGGTGATTGTTCAGTTGATGTCAAAATCGTACATATTGTTGCAAGAAATGATGTCGATAATGAAGCGATGGAAGGTATGTGCGCCAATTGATAGATGAAAAAGCCGGCCAAATGTAAGTGTAAGTGATGGTCTATTCTACATTCTAAAAAATAATATTCGGATAATATATTGAAATGTGAGAGATATTATTCATTTTTTTAAGAAATTGATGAAAAGCTAAAGTGTAGGCAATTTAGGCTTCCTTTGGGACTGTTTTCTTAATAATTTTTTACTAAAAAGTTGTTTTAAGAAGCAAAACAGTAAGAAAGCTGTTCCAAATGAAATCTTAAACTTCTAGATTATAGACGTTGATAAGAAGTTATCACATTTCTTGAATTTTGTAAACTTTTATTAGTCTTTTAATTTTTTTGAAAATGTTAGGCATGTAAGTTTTTAAATTTGCTAACTCATCTAAATAATCATTCTCATCATATGCTTCATTTGCCACAAAAAAAAGTTTCTTTGATATTATAAAGTGGATTAATTATTGATTAGTACATAACTAAAAAGATTTAAGTGAATTAACAAAAAAATTTCTATCATGTTGTTAAGATTGTTAATTAGAGTCATACTAAATAATTATAATTTGATACTAAAACAATTAAATTTATATAGCACAAAATTTAAGTTTTATTTGGGACAATTAATTATAATATTTTTTTAGTAAAATCTTTGGAAAGAGTTAATAAGTTATAAAAGATTCCCAATAATGAATGCAATGACACAATTTACAAAAATATATATTTAAATATTCATAAATAAGAAATGTTGTGCTGCTTATTTAGAGCGGCAATGCAAATATAAATATATTTAAGAAATTTGAGCTTAGCTTTAAGTGGTCTGTGTAGCATTAATTGGGAAATGGAAATGGCTACATAAACGGCTACAGAAATCGCTGCCACGATTTTGAACAGCAGAAACATCTCCACACAAACAGTAGGAGTAAAGACGACAAAGCTCTTCTGGCCTAATCATGTTTAAGCTAAAAGGAATGCAGCACTAGAGAGAGAGAGAGAGAGAGAGAGAGCGGTAAAGCTTGGCATTGACTCGAGGGAGAGAGAGTGAAAGGAGAGAGAGAAACAAGAAGCGAGGCGAGGGTTCAGGTAGAGAGAGGAACGTGACCTATTTGAAGAGATCCAGATCTACAGCTACACTCTCCCACTCTCTCTCTCTTCTTCTTCTTCGCTCTGCTTCTCCGCCGGAGGAGAATAGAGAGAGTAAGAATCGATGCAGAGGAATGAAGAAGGCTTGTCAGTTTAGATGGACTTTCAGTGAGCGGATGAGTAGATAGACGCAGCTGTTTTAATTAAACTAGGCAGCTCTTTTTCTTTATCGTCTTCGCAGGGCTTTCTTTCTCTCTGCTCTTATAGATAAAAGCAAGAGGAACGATAAAGGAGCAACCTTTAGCTTTCTCTTTTGGCCATGGATGCATACGAAGCAACCAAAATCGTTTTTTTCCAGAATACAGAACTTGGATCCAGAGAACGCCGCCAAGATCATGGGACTTCTGTTAATCCAAGACCATGGAGAGAAGGAGATGATCCGCTTAGCTTTCGGTCCGGAATCTCTTCTCCAGTCCCTCGTTTTCAAAGCACACACAAAGACCTCGGCCTACTAGCTCGGGCCGCAGCCGCTCGCCATCCCTTCCCCTTCCTTGTGGTCGACGCCCTCAGCCGGCGATGAACTAATCGACGAGCTCCAGCTCCAAGCAGGCGAAGACATGGGGTGGGCCCAGCGCTGCTTTGCCGCTGACCCGTGGAAGCCCTGTCTCTACTTCGCGAGAGGATACTGCAAGAACGGCACTAGCTGTATTATTTCAACTCTCTCTAACCATTAAAGCAAGCTAATGATTTATTAAAACTAATCTCATTTCACCTTGAGTAGGAAGCAGCACGGGGATAGGGGAGATTTTTCTGGTTGCACAACTCCAACTGGGCTGGATTCCAGAGACCCATTTGACCTTCAGCAACTCGGTTAGTTATCAGAATGAGTATAATTTAATTACCAACTTTACTCTGCCTCCTACGTTTCCGCACTTTCTCACATTGATTTCCTTGTTTGATTTAAGGGGCAAGAATGCTTTACTCGACGCTTTAGAAGATGGTAGTGATTAGTTGTTGTTTTGTTCTGTAGTGGAAGTAATTAATGAGCCAGAAGAGGAGTTAATGTGGATTCTGTTTTACTGTAAATAGATAAAAGCTCGGTGCTTGGGGTTGTTGCTGCTCGTGCAGACAAAGAGGAGGCGAGTCCCAAAGAAGATGGAGATTTCCAAGAAAGGTTATTTTTTTGTTTCTCCCAATCAAAGTGAGGATCTTTCCACTAAGTTTCAAATCAGAATTTAATCGCAAATTCTTCCAGGCCATTGCTTCTGATATCTGTTTCTTCTTATTTTACTCGCAGGGAAAAAAACTGGCACATCTAGGAAAAGAGAATAGTTAGCAAGCTGTTTCCTTTATTTCTTTTCAAAGTTTTAATTTTTATAGCATTTACTTTGGAGTGAAAAAGCCATAACAGAGAATGATGGAGGAAGGAGAAATGGAAGATAAAGATGGTGGAAAAGGATAAGAAAAACTAAAAATATCAGTGACGAAGACATTGATCAATCAATCAGAGGCTTCTCCAATGAATCATACGGCTGTGAATGCCATTAGAAGTAGATCAGTACAGCTGAATAGTGAGTACAGAAATCCACACAGAAGAAGAAACAAGACAGAGAGAGAGAGAGAGAGAGAAAGATTTAAGCTGAGGGTCTGAGGCTAAGAATGGATAATATCAGAGTTGCAGAACTAACGTAGAACAGCTTCTCTCCTCTCTTTCTTCTTACTCGTTTATTTAACCTTTAGTCTCTTTTTATGTTTGTATTTCCTCTGTAGGAATTGAAATCCATAAAATACTTAGAAGAAAGGAGTCATAAGAAATCAGGAAGTGGAAGAACTGCTCTTACTGTAACTAATCAAAATTTAAAGAAGAGATATAACAAATGAAGCTCTTTTATGATAAATTAGGCAATCTTATATGCCATATATCTTGTTTGTGAATTAGAATTAAAAAATAATTTATAAAATATAATACTATTTTCATTAGAACTAGTTGTTAGGTTTGACTGAAGTGGTCTTTGAAGTCTTATTTCAGGTTTTACTATAGAAAGAGAACTTTCATGCAACTGTGCTCATCGTTAGAATCTATTTTTGGTCTGAGTTTCTTAAGGTTTTTTTAAGCTTTTTATGTGAAAAAGTTGGAGTAGCTCCAGTGGAAGATAAAATTAGATAGAGTCGTCTTTGAAGGTTTGGTCACATAAAACGGCGGCTTTCTGATGACCTGATTAGAAAAGCAGAGGTATTATATTCAACTTATGTTAAGAAAGGTAGAGATAGACCTAAAAAGATTTTGTTCGGAATATCAGAAATGATCTTTCTTTATTAGATTTAAATGAAAATTTTACTTTTAACATGTAGTTGTCCCCACATAGTAGGATAAAGACTTGATATTGTTGTTGTTGCAAGTTTGAAACAAAGCTGAGGTTTACTTTAAGCTAATTTATTTATATGATATGATACTAATATTATAATATAATTTTATATTAAATAAAAATCTCTTTGGTTGTTTTATTAATTACAGTTTGTTCGAAGTACAAAGAATAATTTCAAGATTTTCTAAGTGAATTGAACCATATACTGTTTTGTTTCAAATAAGTTCAATAATATTTACTTTTTATGAATAAGAGGCTTTTGTAGAAAGAATAAAGGGGGTTTTATATACATACCACTTTATTTTATGTTATTTACATATTTAACAGTCAAAACATTAATATTACATGACTGTCACCCATAGAACAAATTTGAGTGCATGGAATGAAATATTAAAGTTTATAGGATTGTATGAATGATATAAATGAATTATAGGAGTGATATATTTGATATTGAAGTTGTATATGGGTGGTAGGCATATAATATTAATATTTTGGGTGTTATATATATAAATAAATAACATAAAATAAAGTGGTATGTATGTTAATTTCCCACATAAGGTGTTAAATATTTTAGTTTTTTATGAAAAATTTGCATACGCAAATATAAAATATGAGAATATAGGAGATATTAAAATTTCTACATAAAAAATATAGGAAAAAGAAAAATCATGGGATTTGATTTAATTGAAATAAGAGTTTATTTCAATATGCTCAATCCCTAAATTGGAGAAGTCGGGATTTACAATAGTATGTGTTGTTAGCTTGTCCTCTTGCTTTAGTAGTGAAAACTTTTGTTGGGGTTGTGAGGTGTGCAAAGCGTCCGATCATTTGTGGTTGAATCATTGTGTTGCAACTGTGGCTGTTGGGTGATGGCGGCTCGACAATGAAGGTTGAGCAATAACAATCTGATGGCAGTTGTTGAGCGGCTAGGGTTTGATAGTGATGGCGGTCTAGTGACTATAGTTCGATGATGGTAACAATATTATGGTGCAATCATAGTGGTTAAATGGTGGACAAATAGTTTTAGATGATGGTGGTGGGTATCAAAATGATAGCAACAACTGCATAGTGATTCAAAGATATGGTTGAACGATGGTTATGTGGTGCATGGTCTGATGGCCATTGATCTTGTAGTGTTCTGACGGTCATCCATCCTGCAATGGTCTAATGATCATCGATCGTGTAGTGGTCTGGTGAAGCTACAAAAATCTTTTTCTAAGCTCTTTTGAACCTCAAGCAAAGGCTACCCCTCATGTAGCAAGTTAGTGGTGTCAAAATAGGTTGGCAACCCCCTAAATCGACCAAACTCGAATCAAGTCAATCCAAACCCAACATGTTTAATAAATGGATCAAAAATATCAACCCAAACTCAACCACTAGAAACACGAATGACTCGAGTTTGACTCGTTAACTCATTTTAATATTGTCGTTGTGAGGCCCTAAACCTAAAAGTTAAAAACAATAAAAAAAATGTCCCAAATGAAGCCTTAGTTGAAGAATATGACATATGCAATTCTCAAGCATTAGTAAAGCTTATTTCTATTTCATCTGTATTTTGATAATAAGCCAAAGAGAATAGAAACATGGAAAATAAAATTTAAAGTTATTCTTTATTGTAGAAAATTTTAAGAGAATTCATGCTAAATGGAGCTAAGATTGAGCAAGTTTAAGATTTAGTTTGAGACGGTTTTCTTACTCCTTTAAGTTGCTTTAGAAAAAGTAAATTTTTAAAGTTGTTGTAGAAAGCAAGTTTTTAGTAAAAAAAAAAACCTTTTTAAAAACCAAAAAAAAAAAGTGAAAAAAAACTATAGTTGCGGTCTAAAAAATGGAGCAATAAAAAAGCTAGCTCAAACATTGCCTAAGTGTATTTAATGGCTTGTTAAAATTTTATAAACAGAATGTGAAACAGGTATATACGTGAAAAGGTTGGAGTAGCTCCAGTGGCAGATAAGATTAGAGAGAGTCGCCTTATATGATTTGGTCATATAAAATGTCAGTCTTCTAATAATCCAATTAGATCCAATTAGGAGAGTAGAGATATTAGATTTGACTTATATCAAGAAAAAAGTAGTGATAGATCGAAAAAGACTTGGTTAGAAAATATTAGAGATGACCTTTTTTTTATTAGATTTAAATGAACGTTAGAATCTTAATAGGACACAATGAAGAAAAATTATTTATGTAGCCGACCCCATATAGTGGAAGAAAGGCTTGATCTTCTAGTTGTTGTACACTGCATAATTCGGTTAATTACCAATTAAGCGTCAAAATTAGACTACTTTCTCAATGGTTCAGATAAAGAAACTTTCCTGCTATGCTTATAAGCTATTTTCTTGATCTTCCAATGATTAAGTTAAGGAAAAAAAAAACTCATTTTTTTTTTACAACTCTGATCTCTTTGAACAATTCTAAATTATTTTTTTACAACAACTAATTATTTATAATACATTCTGAAACTCTCTTAATCTGGTTCTTGCTACTGGAAAGTAAGATCTTTGATGGAACTAAGACTTCCTGTATGAATGCCAACAATGAAAATAGAACCCCAGAAATGATTGTAGAGGGTGCAATTTAAATGGAACATAATAATATTAAGCCCTATGGACCTCTAAGTTCGATTGCCGACACTAAAAATTGAGTTTTGCTTATAAGGGATGGCAATTTTAAAAATAATTTGCCCCTGTAAAAAATTAGTTTGCCCTCTCTTAATGAGTTTTGCTCCCATCCAGTCTCGATCCAATTCATGCAAGCCCAATCACTCGTTATTTATCATGTGCACTATTTCTCCTATCTTATTCATATTTGACAGACTGATGCTAAGACTCAGCCTCCCCTACGACCTACTAAAAGTCCCTGCCACTAGTGCTTTCTTGATGCCTGCCACCAGCTTTACCTGCCCTCAAACATAAAGCTAGTTCCACCCCTACTTAGCTCCATTGATGATCTTACAAGAACTGCATAGTAAGAATTAGTTTTTGCCGCCTTCTCGTACCAAGATTAAAATAAATGTAATAAAATTTCTTTCTAAGTACAAGAGTATATCCTTTCCCGACCTCAGGCAACTAACAATTAGAGTAGTTTTAAGGTATGTCTTTTGTTTTGATAATAGTTATCATCGTAATCATTCGAGACTAAGCACTTTGACTTGCAAATAGTGTTGAATATTTGAACATTCCTCTCCCCACTCTGAAAGATAAATCAAATCAATCTAATCTTGGTTGAGTTCTAATAAATTTGCCCCTATAATGTCTTTAATTTTTTTAGGATTCGCTATGATCCTATGTATTGACATCAAATAGCTCAAAAACTTCACTGGCCAAGCATTAAGTAAACATTTAGTAGGATCGGATTAAGCTTCATTATGTGCATATTTAGAGAAGTAAATATTTTTATGTGGTTAGTAATGTGGCCAGAATGCTATTTTGATCTATTTGGGTTATGAAAATCCTATCCATCAATCGCTAACATATAGCTCCTATCTTTTTGAAGTCGAATACATTACCTTAAGAAAAAAAATGTTCCTTCATTTGTGATGAAAACTTTAGCATTTTCTCAACCTTTAGCTAAATCCTAATCCTAATTCGTTTTTACGCTTGATCAATGATTGTTGATATCTACTATATGCATTTTGATATATGTTATCCTTATTTTGGATGGCTATCAAACAAAAATATCACATTTTTTACATTTAAAGTATCTTAGTTAACAAGAAATTAATACATATACTAAAAGATACCCAAATAGTTGCAAACAATTAGTCACATTTTAGGGCATCCCATGCTATAATTTATCTTAGCTATATTCAACATAGTCAATCTTGACCAGCTCACATGTAGGCTACGTTTGGTTTATTTGCCATTGCGGTTTCAAAAACATCAATTTGAGAAATGGAATTTTTTAAACGGAGAAGCTAATACATAACACTTCTTAAAACAGAAGAGAAATGGAGTTTTTGAAAAAGTATGCCTCACATCAAAACATGTTCCGTCAACTGAGTTTTTCGTTTCAAAACGAAAAACGGAGGAGAAACGGGGAACCAAACAAGCCCGTAAGCCTATTCTTAGCTTTTGAGATGCTCATTTTGGGTCTTTTTGTAAAATAAGCTCCATGCTACAATTCCAATCATATGTGAACTCTAGTTTGATTAGATTGAGCAAATCATCCATACTAGTTTTTTTTCCTCTAACACAACTGTTTTCTTTTTATTGTGAACTAGGAAAAATACTTTCATTACATCAGTTCGGCCCAATGACTCGCTTGGATTTAATAATTTTGGGCTTTGAAGATCCAAAATCAGTGCATTCTGGGCTTTTTAGCTGTTTCTTTTGGGCTTTCTTTGAGCTTACAAAACCTGCACAATGGAACCAAGTTTATACAATATCTTTAAGGGAAATTTACATACATACCACTTTATAACATCCTATTTACATATCTAACACCTAAAATTTTAATATTACATCCATACCACCCTATATTATTTTAACATCAAATATACCACTTATATTTCTTTCCTACCACTCATATATTTCATTTCTACCACTCATATTTTGTATGAAAATGAAATATGGGTGGTATTTATGTAATATTAAAGTTTTAGGTGTTAAATATGTAAATAGAATATTATTAAGTGGTATGTATGTAAAACTCCCTAACTTTAAATAATAATAAAACAAATGTGAAATTTATAATTTCAAATATATATATATATATATATATATATATATATATATATATATATATATATATATATATATATATATATATATATATATATATATATATATATATATATTCCCCTCTAAATTTAAATATTTAGACAGTAACAACATTAAATTCTCTTAGATAAAATAGCCAATTTCTCATCCCAAAATTTCTAATGTAAATTAATATGAATAAAAAAATAAAATAAAATTGAAATATTACATAATAAAATGTTCATTCAAGACCAAAATTTTAAAACTAGTAGAGACTTAATGGTTTGAAGCTTATTGAATTTAACAATATCCTAATACACACAGCTCATTTTGATATGGAGCTTTGGTTTGACTTGATTAAAAACTAAAAAAAAAAAAAAAAATCGTAATAAAATTTCTTCTTTCCTTTCCCCCCAAAAAAAATTCTTCTTTCCTGTACAGTATAAATTTACCAAAGATCCTGCTTTTGCTGTTCTTCTCAGGTTGTTCGGGAGGCCATGCTTCCGGTCCTGTACGTCGCCTTCTCAGCGGACATCATCGCAAGCCTGCCCCTCGACGAGCCCATCGTCGTCTTACACGGCGCCGCTTCTGATTCCCCTGTTTCCATCTGCAAACACTGCTGCATCACCAACACCGAAGTCACCGGCACGCCAAAGTCCGGCGAAGCAAGCAGGTCCCCAATGGGCCCTAGCTCCGGGCACTCGCTCCAGTCCGTCAGCCCAGCGGTCAACGGCGATCCAACTCCACATTCCTTTCCAACAATATACAAATCATGCCGTCCGTCCACAAGGGATCTCAGTGCCGCAACAGTGTCCTCTGCGGTCTCCGCCTCGATCTCGGTGTAGGCAACGGAGTTGTCGCCGACGTACTGGATGCGGAACTCGGTGATGTACTCATCGTCGAGGACGGATTCGTCGGAGCGGATTTGGTTGATGAGGCGGAGAACGGTGAGGGAGAATTGGCTGTGGCCAGCGATGCGGGAGGCAAAGGCGAGAGCTTCGCGGTCGTCGGGGCCACCGAGGAAGAAGAGGGCGGCCTTTCGGGTTACGCCATGGCGGGAAGGAGCGGGAAGGCCGCGGTCAATGAGGATGGCGACGGAGCAGGGGGCGGAGGCGAGGACGGATTGGTTGAGGGAGCGAAGTGAAGGGTTAGTTGTCTCCATGCCGCCGTCGACCGTGCGGTGTTTGTGAAAGGGGATGATGATAAGAGCGGCGCGGAAGTCTTCGGCGATAGCGGAGATGTCCTGTTGCATGGTGGGGTAAGGGGAGACTGCGGTGAGGGTTCGGACGAAAACGCCGGCGGATTGTTCCTCGTAAGACCTAAAAGCGCGGGCGATTGCGGCCGTGGCGGCGGCGGCGGCGGAGGAGGAAGGTTGGCCACCATTACGGCCGACGCCGTCCTTAGTGGTGGTGGTGGTGGTGGAGTGGATGATAAGCATGGAGGAGGGTCGGGAGGAGAGTTCGATGAGGTGGAGGGCGATGACTGAGACGGGTTGGCGTTTGATGGGGTTGACAGCGTCGAGAAGACCGAGCATGGCAGGGACGTGGCGGGTGGCGTGGACGCAGAATACGATGCGGAGTTCAGATTCCGGCCGACCGGACTGAACGGAGCGACGCTTGAAAGAGGCTAGGCGACGAGGGGAGCGGAAAGTTACGGATAGGAGAGGGCTCACAAATGCTGTTACGATTGCCGATGTGCACACCAGAACAGAGAACGAAGCCTCGCTAAGTAGCTGCTCAGCAGAAAAAAAAAATTATCTCTCTGCAAGTTTTCATAGATCAATTCAACAAGATAAATACCAAATTAAGCTATAATAACATTCTTTATATTTGATCGCTGATAAAACTTGTTCAAAGCAATTGAGCAAATCATTCGCATAAACTCAATTACTTACAAAAAAAATAATTAAATATGCTAGAATATAGAATAAATATGGTATTCTATTTAACTTGGAACCTTCAAACATTAGTTGAAGATACTAGATTGATTTAGCAAATGAATAAAGTTTGCATGAATCATGATGCCACTGAGTTATTTACTCAAATTGTTTTCAAAGAAAATTCATAGACATATGTTAGCAAAGTATATTTCTTATAAAAATAACAACAATATCAAATATTTTTCCTATTATATTATGTTAATAGTCAAATTCTCATTTAAATCTAATAAAGAAAGATTATTTTTAATATTTTCTAATCAAAACTTTTTAGATCTACCTATACTATTCTTAACATAAGCCAAATATAACACATATATTTTCCTAATCAGGTCATCAGAAGGTTGTCATTTTATATGACCAAACCATCTAAGACGACTCTCTCTAAACTTATCTTACATTGGAGCTACTCCAATCTCTTCATGTATATGCTCATTTTGTGTCATGTCTCTAGAGTAAAGCCGCTCATCCACCTAAGGCTCCTCATCTCTTCAACACAACTTAATAATATGCTTCTCTTTTAATGGCCAGCATTCTGCATCATAAAGCATTGCACCTCTCATCACCATCTTATAAAATTTTCACTTAAAGTTTGAGGGGACTTCTCTATCACACAACAAGTCCGATGCATTCCTCTACTTCAACTATCCAACTTAAACTTTACTAACAATATCCTGATATATTTAACCATCACTTTGAATAATAGATCTAAGATATCTAAAGAATGAACTCTTATTAATGACTTGATTGTCCAAAATCACAATCCACCCACTAGGCCTATTACTATTAAAATTACACTTCATATATTCGATTTTAGATCTACTCAAACAAAAATCTTGATACTCTAAGATTGACCTCCATAATTTAAGTTTACCTTCAACTCCTTCTATAGTCTAATCAACAAGAAGAATATCATCAGCAAAATAATACACCATGGTACAACATCCTGCAAATGTCTAGTGAGAACATTCATGACTAAAAAAAAAATTATATGGGTGTAAGGCTAATCCTTGGTGTAATCCAACAGAAATAGGAAAATACTTGGTCAAACCACCTTGTGTTTGAATACAAGTAACAGCTCATCCATACATATCCTTAGTGACTTGAATACAAGGATTATAAACCCTTTTTTTTTTTTTCTAGAATTGTCCAGATATATAGCACTTCTCTTTGAACTTTATCATAGCAAAGTATATTTCTTAAATTAAATAAAATTTATTTTAAGCTTATTTAATCATGAAATAAAATTATACACCCAATATCATCCCATTTGACTTAGTAAGTCTTATAATTATTATGAAACAAGCTCAATAAGTCAAGTGCCTTGAATTAAGCCATAATTCACCAATGCAGCTACCTACCACATGTACTAGATTATTCTACTAAAAAAATAAATGGTCTAGAGAAGAGATCAACTCTTTAAAAGTCAATCACTCTTCTAAGTTCTTGGTATAATGAAGTTGCCTAAATAAGAGTTTAACTCGTCAAACTCATCATTCTACTTAAGCTTAAATATATTGAGTGACTTACATAAGAGGTCAACTCATCAAAACTCGGTCTTTCTTCAGCCCCTCATGTATTGAAGCTGCCTTAAAAAAGAGGCCAACTTCTTAGAACTACATTATTGAAGACAACAAGGTATCTAAAACCATTAGCTAGCTTAGACTAAAGTCATTAGAGATTTTATCCAAAAAAGCTTAATTATCAAACATATTATTCTCCATTTGAAAATCAACAACGAATCTCTTGTACCTAAATAGCTATAAATTAACTAATTCATTTTATAGCAAGCACTTGTTAAGACTTGTTACTACATAAATTTAGACATTTTTATACCACTTAGCAACAACCTAAATCTATAAATAGGAGTTTAGAGGATGAGCCCAATGCATTTTGACAACTTTCTAATTGATTAAGTTTAAATATATTGGAAGATAGAAGATATATGATGATTTGTTTAACGTGGAACATTCAACATTAATAACAAATTTTTGATAAATTCAACAAATGAATAAAGGTTGCAAGAATCAAAATGCTAATACATAATTTTCTCTAATTTTTTTTCAAAAAAAAAAAATCATATATATGCTAACAAACTTTATTTCTTTATTTACATTTTTTTTTTACGTTATTCAATTATTAAAATAAAAGTTACACTAATGTCGCCATTGTAGAGTTAATCAACACATAGCAAAATTATGAACCAAAATTAGTAAGTCGTAAGCATTAAAATAAAGTCATAACACACCAAAGAAGCTAAGTAGCATGCGTGATCGAACATTCTACTCAGCTTTTCCCTAAAACTTTTCTCTAAAACAAAATTATATGAGAAATTTATGATTGAGTTTCAGAAAAAATTTATATACATAATATCTAAATTTTTAGATTTAATTGTATAGTATCTTAGCCTTTAAATCACTACAAAAATAATTAAACTTAAATTTTTATGCAAATATTTGATGTGATCAAGGCGATAAAACGTTAAATATAAGAAAATAATTATTAAATATGTAAATATAAATGAATAATATGGTATGTATCATGTATGTAATCCGCCATTTTTACACAATCATGATCAGATCAGTTCTGTTTCTTACCTGCTGACCGCGGCCAATGTTGAGCAAGACCAGCTCGATGACGCCCTTGGTGTTCATCAGGAGTCCAATGGCCATTCCATCACGAAGTGGAATTTGGTAGATATTGGAAACCACTAAGCACCCAACAATCTTCAAAACAGCAGAGGCGACCACAATCAGAATCAAAAACACAGCCGCGACAATGTCGTTAACAGCACCAAGGTTAGTTTTGATCCCACTAATCCCGAAAAACAGAGGCAGAAGCAAACCCTCAACAAAATCTTCAAGCCTCTCAATCAGAGCCGTGCCTACAGGACTATCACTTGGGATCACAAACCCGTACACGAAGGCCCCGAGAACAGCATGAATCCCAATCGCATCGGCAATGAGCGCAGCCACCATAACTCCAACAAGCATCGCGCCGGCGCTGAAATCGTTGACGACGCCGCCCTCCGGCGTTCGAGACGAGATCCAATTAGCCGCCGGGCGGACCAAGAAGCGGGCCGCGCCGTAGAAACCGATGCCTGACATCATAGTCCAGAGAGTAACGAACGGCTCGCCGTTGTTCTGGGCTAGGGTTACGGCGAGGGCGAGGAGAACCCAGACAAAGCTATCGACGAGAATGGAGGCGGAGAGGGACGTGGTGCCGACAGTGGAGTTGAGGAGTTTAAGTTTCGGCGAGGGTGCGTACGAGGACGGAGAATGAGGAGACGGAGAGGGCGACGCCGAGGAAGACGACGAATGACGCCAGGTTGGCTTGAACGTCGCTGTTGAGCGTGGATTGGAGGGCGGCTGCGGCGACGGCACCTATGCTGAAGGGGACGATGGTGCAGGCGAGGGCTAAGGAGACGGACTGGCCAGTGCGTCGGACGGCAATGAGGTCGATCTCGACTCCGGTGATGAAGGTGAAGTAGATCAGGCCTAGGTAGGCCGTGTTCTCCAGGACGATCACGCTCGGCAGAGGGAATAGCTTTCTGGCGACCCACGGGATGCGACCAAGGCATGTGGGGCCCACCATGATCCCGCCCTTGCCAATCACATTTTAGTAAGAATAAATTCTAATATTCTAACATTTTTATAGCATTTAAAATTATAAATTAAATAAAATAATAGTATTTTTAATTTTTTAAAATAAAATATACATTTTTATGTGCATATTTTTAAAATATGATAGTATTTTCAATCAAGAGAAAGTATAAATACTTACTTTTTATTCATTTCGTTGAAATTATAGAAAAAAAAAATATTTTAAAGAATAATAATATATTTACTCTTTTTTTATATAAAAAATATGCATTTGAAGGGATTTTAATAATATATAATTTAAAAAAAAAATTTGCATTCAATCGAACAACACTGTTAAACAATTCGATGTCGCAGAAAATGAGAAAAGCAAACCCTAATCCTATGAGAGGAGGAGAGAGAATACGATGATGTTGGCGAGGTAGCGGGGTTGGTGAAGGGGACGGAGGAGGAGGGCGACGAGGCGTGTGATGATGACGATGAGGAGGAGCTGGATGATGAAGCGGTTGAAGGAGTATTCGATGAGATTCTCGCCTTGCCATATGCCGCCGTTGGAGGTGCTCTTTGGGTTGAAGCAGACGACTGGAGAGAGAATGGAAGAGTTGCGCCTGGAGTCCACCAGGTATTGAATACCGGAGGAATTGCCCGACGCCATTTCCGCCGTCGCAAACCCCTCCGACCTTGTTCTTCGATGGCCGGATTAGCGAGCGTGCAATTCGTGATTCTGAGCTGGTACAGGTGAGGGGGTTGATGGAGAAGAGAGAGGGAATTGAAGGGTGGGAGAATTTGGAAAGCTGGCGAAGAGGAGGAATGGTGGTTACGAGAGAAAGAGACAGAGAAAGTTTGAGAGAATAGGAGAACGAGCGCTGGGATTTTAACTGTAGCGAAGAGCCAGCGGTGTTACGTTTGAATCCGCCGCCGCCGGAAACAGGACAGCTGACTTGTGCTGGCCTGGTCACTAAAAATGGTAAATTACTCGAGTGAGGATTTTTTTTTTTTTGCAATATTTCTTTTTTTAATAGGAATTATATATATATATATATATATATATATATATATATATATATATATATATATATATATAATTTAACTAAATTTTATTATATTCATAATTAATCTGCTATAATTGCTATTTCCAATTTTTAATTTTGTCAATTTTAATAATTGTTAATTTCAAATTTTTATTATATTTCTGCTTCCATCATTATTTTTAATTCATTCTTACTATTTTTTATATATTCACTAAAAATTCTCTCGACATATATAATTCAATATTCAAATCATAATACACCGATCTAACGATAATTTATAAAAAAATAATATCTAAATTTTCTTTAAATAATTTTTATGACTTTTGAGACATTATTCGATTGAAACCATCAAAACTCCAAAATTTGCATCCAACTTATTTCTTATGCTTATGAAAGAGAAGAATATTATTTTAATTTAAATAATTAATAAAATAAGATGATTAAAACAATTAATAACTAGAATAATAATATTAATTAATTATTTCATATAATAAAATAAGTTAATTTTAAATAATTTTTTTTAAATTATAAAAGCTAATATATCTTAATGGTGATTTATATTAATATTTTTAAGCAAAGAATTTCACAAGCAAATAAATCAAGCCAGAACAAAATCTAAAGCTCAACTTATTAGCTCATTAACCATAAACTCACAAACCATTCATTAAACCAAGCCCATGCTGACTCAAATCATCTTGATTAGGTTATACTGCAATCTTGATTTAATTATACCCTACATATTCACACCTTTTATTAACATTAAATAATAATTATTAATGCAATGACTTTGTAATCATAAAATATTAAAACATGCATGCTTCACATATGAACAAAAGATATCCAAGTAATATTTAAATTTCAAAAAAAAAATTAAATTCTAATAAAATTAAAATTATTAATCATAATTTTATCAAAATTTCATTTAAAATTTATTACTTAAGTTCTTCACTTGAAAGAGTTTTACCTCATGCAAAAATGTTATCCTCGATTCGAATCCCATCTCCTACAATCTCTCCTCTTCCGTAGGTCAAAGCAAATGTGGGCCTGATACCACTGGGTGACCTCGCTAGGTTCTGCCGATGGATTAATTACGCCGCCAAGCGCTCCTTTGGAGTAGCAGCAAGTAGATACCCCCGTTCCAAAAAACAAATGTCAGCCAAATAGCTTGCCTTAACACAGATCATCTTTATTAATTGGGAACTTTTACTACTAATCAAGAAGTCTTCAATTTGAATCTTGTATATGTTAATTTATGTTAATTGACCTAAATGTTCCAAATAACTTGCCTAACAGTAACACTACCCAAAACCTCCAACTAAAACAAAACTCCTTTTCTGTACAACAGCCTATCAAAACCTTCATAAATCTAATAATCTAGCACTCCAGCCTCCCATTACATCAAAAATTCAACCAACAGCCCCAAAGATTCAGTCCCTCCTCGCTGCAGAATCGCCACAGCAAGCTCACTCTCACCCCAGGCCCTCAGCCCAGCGGCCAGCTTCCTAAGCGTTTGCTGCCTTACATCTAAAATCCATGCCGGCACATACCTCACCAACAGCCCCACAAGAGACGTCACATAGGCTCTCCATGTAACCGGGTCACGCCCTACTGATATTTTCCCCTCCACCCCGCCGGCGACGAACTCCAAATGCATCCCCACCGACCTCGCACGCCTCGTTGTGAACAAAGATGTGTACGCCGGAGAAGTTTTGCCGGTGCCCCAGATGAATGAACCTGACAGAACTAGCATGTAAGCCATTGCATAACCCTCCAACAACCTTGCAGCTGCTGTGGCAGGACCAGTTGCGCCGCCACCGGAGTCCCCGGTCGATAACAGCATTGCAGGCAAAGTCTCCTCATATAAAACCTGTAAGAGTAGAGGCCCTCCAGCAATGCACAGCAGGGTTGCACCTAAGGTGGCTGCCTTTCTGACAGCAGAAGCTGCTGAAGCAAGCGATGATCGGCTCGACAATAGCCGGGCGGCGGTCGAGCTGTTACATGCTCGTCCGACCGCAAGCTCATGGGTCCATTCCACGATAAGATTGAGGATCATGTTATTAACGAAGTGGGTGTCGTGGAAGGACCGGCATGAGCGGACGTAGAGGTAGCCTGGACCGATTGTGAAGGGAAAATTCTTGCCAGTAGAGATTGAGTGGCCGAGGAGGCTACTCACACCGTGGTAATTGGAGCCACTAAGAAAGGAGGAGAAACAGCATCTGATTAGCTGGGCAATAGTTTCCTTGTCGCAGGTGAAGGGGGAGAGAGAGCTGGAGAGGACAATGAAGTCATGCCAACGACGAACCTTCTGCGTCCAAAGAGCTCCAATTATGGGCATGCTTGGCCATGGGCTCCCGGCGGAGCAGTTCTCAAGTGCCTGACCGATTACGGCATGAGCGTACTCCATGTTTTTGTCCAGCTTAAATGTTATGGTTAGGCTTACGAGTGCTGCCATTGGTAAAGGAAGCATCGGTACAGGGCCACCTGAAAGTAGAAAAGGAAAAGACAACGGTCAATATTTGCTAAAAGCATTTGTACTATATAAAAATGGTTCATTACCGACAGATTGATAGATAAGGAAAAATGAAATTTATATTTGTTTGAAAAACTCACACGCATAAACATTTGGAAGGGTGACTCCAGCAGAAGCAAGGATTTCCTTCATCTCTAATTGAACTGATAGAAGATTTGCAGCAGGACTCGGCCAATCAATTCCATTCATAGCAACAGGTTTCCAAATGCCTCGTGTAATTTCAGCGGAGAAATAACTGATGATTACAGCAAGTGAAGCCGGGAGAAAATCCACAAGATCTCGTAGACCTAGAATGATTTTCAGGTTTTTGAATATAAGCTAAAATAATATAGAGACAAACCAAAATTTAGGTGAATCAATCAACGATAACATGTCCAGGAAGACTAGGCACAAATAATTTAGTCATCAAATATATGGAGTACAAAAAGAGAGGAGTAACAAAATAGATCAAAATCTTATTCTCAAAGAATAAACTAACAATGAGAGAGGAGAATTTCTCAACAAATTCGGAACAAACTTTCTCTAAAAATAAAAAAAGTAGGGGTGGGGTGGGGAAATAAGCAAAGAGTTAATTTCCTCGACATGCCTAAGATTTTCTATTATATGAACATCGTATCTCTAGCTTGGCAAATCTACTTAATTTTTCCAAAATAATCAACGAAATCCAACCCAATTCAATCCACTTCCCCATTTTAAATACTAGTAATATTCATTGCAACAAAAAAGTTCTTGATTAATGTCAAAATGGCACCTGAGTTATAAAAGAATCGCAGAAGGAAACTCTTAACGGCACCTGACAGAGCAGCAGAAATGGAGGAGCCATCTTCAGAGCAAGAGTAATCAAATAACATTAATCTCTGAAAGCTCAAACCATCAACACCTTACACGTGTAAAGCACTCCACTCCTACAAACTCACACAGAGAAACAGCTTTTATTCTCTAAATTATAGCAAGCGGTAAGAAGACATCACATATACAGTACTACAAGCTTTAATGAAAATGTGAATTGCTGGCATTTACTTTCTCTACTTCCCAGTAGAAACTATTCTTCCAGCTTTTATTTTCCTCTGCAACCTGTGGTTCTTTATGGTATCGGAGACAGCTCACGCCTAACGGCAACCAGCGGCAGCAATGGCCCACTCCAAAACATCTCAAACAAGCAACCTAGAGACAGAAAACCCAAAACTCGAACAGTGCATACAACTTCACTCAAAATTGTCATTTCAAATTACAAACATATAATTCCAACTCAACTCTCCAACGACAACTACGCCACATAACAGTCTCAAATACTCAACTATTTTGTGCAAATGGCTTTCTCCAATACATGGGCGGTACGTTATCTCCCCCTGCCCATTTACACATTGGCGAAACCAGCCTATTTGAAAGCAATCCCGCATACAATCAATGATTACTCATAAACCAGAACCTCGCCGCTGCCCTCTGCTCAACCATCACACCTGCCATCCTACCCTACGTTATCCATCTCGACTCCAACTGTGAAATATGGCTCACAATAGAACATCGATTGTAAGCATCCCACAGATCTCGAGTGATATAGCTCAAAAACCAATTGCACAATATCTCGATGGATACCCCATCAATATCTCAATACCTCACAGACATCAAAACATTGATAGACAACATCTCTGCTGCCAACTCATCCATAGACCCTAAAAACATTATCCACTATGCCCTAAATGGCTTACCTCCACAATATCAAGCTTTCAAAACCTCCATTAGAACTAAACTCACCCCCATCATCCTAGAAGACCTTTACTCACTATTAATCAATGAGGAAATCAACCTAACAACTAAATCAGCCAGATACAACCCACCACTAGATCCTCATTAAGCTCTCTACAAGTCTAGAAAACATGTATTCCGCGGCAGAGGATGACACCAAACGAATGCAAATCGCGTCAACACCTCTCAACCGACCAAACATCCACTAGCATCTACAACAACCTGCCAAATATGCAATAAGCATGGTCATTTAGCCTCTGCTTGCTGGCATAGAATGAACCCGAACTATACTCCATCAAATACTACAGTGCTTATAGCCTCTCCATAACAATCGACAGATTGGTACCTCGACTCCAGAGCACCATCACATCTTACTCCCAACATTGACAACCTTCTCGACCCCAAAACCTTACAACAATGTAGATAGAATTATAGTGGGTCATGGCACTTCTCAGCCAATATCACACTCAAGTCGAGGGATCCTAACAACTCCTACACGTAAGATTCTTTTACCATCTGTCCTACATGTCCCCCCCTCTTTATCTCATAATCTACTCTCAACATCTAACTTCACCACTGATAATAATCTCTCCATTGCATTCACTCCTTCCGATTTTGAATTCAAGGATATGAATAAAAATCGTCTTTTCCTCCAAGGACCATGTCATAACGATCTCTATCTAATTCATTCGTCATCCACAGCCCCAAAGGCCATGGTTGCTTTCACATCATCTGATCTTCTATGGGCATCACTGACTCGATCATCCACATCAGCATACTACAAGTGCCATTTCAAAACAAAACAAACAACTAAAAAATTTTAGTTATTCATCTTTATGTTCCTCATTTATAGCCTCTAAGAGCTCAAATTACCTTTTACTGCTTCCAAAAATCATGTGTATCAACCCTTAGAACTAATACATTATGATGTATGTGGTCCTTCACCAGTACCCTCCGTATAGGGTTATCTCTATTATACTATTTTTGTGGATGGTCATTCTAGATTCACATGGATATTTCCAATGCACTCTAAAATTGAAGTTCTAATGCACTTCACCAATTTTAAAACCTTAATAGAAAATCAACTTCCATTCAAAATAAAGTGCATTCGAACAGACGGAGGGACTGAATACACAAACCATAACTTTCAAAACTTCCTAAAGACCCACGGCATCCATCAGCAAATAAGCTGCCCCTACACCATAGAACAAAACGGCCTCGCTGAATGCAAGCATAGACATTTAATTGAAATCACAAGAACCGTCCTCCATTTAGCATATCTTCCATTTCAATTCTGGACAGAAGCACTTCTAACATCCACATATCTCATCAACCGCATGCCCTTCAATAGAACCCACAACAAATCACCACTTCAATCCCTATTCAAACAAAAACCCACATACTCTCATCTCAAAACATTCAGGTGTACATGCTACCCATGGCTACCCCCACAACAAAGACACAAATTAGCCCCACGAGCTCCCCTTTGCATATTCATTGGCACTCCTACAAATCATTGTAGTACAAATGCAAAGGCTACAAATGTCTCAATCCATCGAAAAGCAAAATCATAATCTCAAGACATGTTCGTTTCGATGAATCCAATTTTCCATACACTTCCCTCATAAATCTCACTCAACTTACATCCACAAACATAACCCATCAACCATCATTATTACTTCCAACATCCCACATTCAGTCCACCGAATCACTACCTTCCCCTTCCAATCCAACCGACTCCAACCCCTCTTCAAGCCCAAATACCTTACCTCCACTCAACACAACCGAAACTTCACATATATCAAATGCAATACTAGATCCCCACATCTTCATTCCACATCGCCATCCCATGACCACTCGATCACAAAACGAATCACTCAAACCAAAACAAATTCTAAACCACCTTCATCAAACATCCCAAACAAAAGATCCAACATCCTATTCAGAAGCCAAAAAAACATAGCCACTAGCGAAAAGCCGTGACTGAAGAATTCCTAGCCTTACAACAACAAAGCTCATGACAACTTGTCCCTACCCCTCACAATCATATAATCTTGGGTTATCGATGGACATACCAAACCAAACTCCGTGTTGACGACACCATAGCTAGATACAAAGCAAGGCTAGTGGCTCAAGAAACCGTTAAGAATATGGCCTAGACTACCTTGAAACCTTTAGCCCAATGGCCAAATTACCAATCATTCGAATTCTGCTTACAATAGCCCTCCATAAATAATGGTCAATCCAGCAACTTGATGTTGCGAATGCATTACTCCATGGATCTCTACAAGAAATTATCTACATGGAACAACCACACGGCTTTCATGACACCCAATTCCCAAATTATATTTGTCTCCTCAAAAAACCTATGTACGTTCTCAAACAATATCCCTGCCAATTTTCACCACATTTTCCAACCACCTGATCTCATCTGGATTTTACCAAAGCAAAGCTAACCCCTCCCTATTAATCTTCAATCAAAACAAGGTTCAAATCTACCTTCTCATCTACGTGGACCACATACTTATAACAAGTAACAATAACAACGCCACATACCATCTACTTCATAAATTAAGCACCAAATTTTCAATCAAAAATTTAGGTCCCCCTCAAACTTCCTTGGCATACAAATCACAACAAAATCCACCACCATATTCCTATCACAAACAACTTATGCAACATCCATCCCTGCCAAGGCAAGAATGTCCCAATGCAAAGCTCTCTCCAACCCTTCACCAACCAAACATTCACCAATCTCCATCAATACATTTCATATAGACTCCTCCCTATACCGCCACTTAATTGGATCACTATAATACCTAACCATTACAATACCAGACATATTCTCTATAAATCAATTAAGCCAGTACAAGCACAATCCACAACAGGAACATCACCAATTCTCAAGCTCTTACTTTGGTACATCAATGGAACTCATTTCGGTTTACATATCACAGATGAACCTCTCCATCTCACGACCTATTGCAATGCAGACGGAGTTGCAGATCGCTCCATTTTCCACAACTACACCTATATGGGCCCAAATTTGATACCCTGGCAAGTTAAAAAGCAACAAACGACTTCCTGATCCTTCACCGAAGTCGAGCACAAGTCCCTCGCAGCAACTACCGCAAATGTCAACTGGCTTCGCCAACTACTCAAAGACTTTCAGGTTCAGACCTTGTCTCCCACATACAAACATAGTGACAACATCTCGACCATAGCATTAGCTAACAACCCAGTGTTTCACGCCAGAACCAAACATATCGAAATTGATCACCATTTCATCAGCGACCACATTACATCCAAAAACAATGTGTTTTACCCATCAGCTCTCAAGATCAGGTAGCTAACATCCTCATCAAACCACTCTCCACAACGCACTTCCAGCATCTACGCCTCAAACTGACTATTTAACCAAATCCGTTAGTTTGTGAGGGGGTCTTAACGGCACCTAACAGAGCAGCAAAAATGGAGCAGCCATCTTTAGAGCAAGAGTAATCAAATACCATTAATCTCTAAAAGCTCAAACCATCAATACCTTATACGTGTAAAGCACTCCACTCCTGCGAACTCACACAGAGAAACAACTTGTATTCTCTATATAATAGCAAGCTGTAAGAAGACATCACATATACAATACCATAAACTTTAATGAAAATGTGAATTGGTGGCTTTTACTTTCTCTTCTTCCCAGCAATGTTTAAAATTGCAAAATGGGGTATTGAGACATTTTTTATTAATGACGCGAGGCGTAAACCTCAAAATAAAAAAATTTCATAAAGTGATAATAAATGTCAAAAGTGATTTTTTATATAATACCTAAATAATATGTTAAATTATGACATATTAACTTTTTATTGAATTATGAATTAACAAATTGGCATACATATGAAATAAAAAATTGCACAATATATAAAGTGAAAACTGATAAATTGTGTGAAATAGAATTAAAATCCAAATATTAAAAGAGCAAAACAATATCAAATCTCTTCTTTCTCAATTCTCTACTCATTGACATTTATTAATTCCTAATGAAAGCTGAAATAGTTAGAAACAATTTAGGAATCATCTGGACTGTCATCCCTAAGGTGGTCTTTATCTGAGTTGTCACCATAACAAATTGGTCTATCCCCTATCTCATTCGATAGAGTTGAATGCCTCCCAATATACTTCTTTTTAATTTATTTCAATCATATTCATCTTTTAGAAATATTTTCATCAACATAAATATGAGATTAATGCTCCAAAAATTTTAGGGTGCTAGTGTGCAGATTTCAAGTGATTGTCGATGACGACTACGATGGTGACAGCTGTGGCCTTCGCCGCGGGATGGAGGTAAAGGCAATCAACATGAAGTTGTTGCGCTCAAATGTGCATGAAGGCGTGATTTATGTTAGTTTTAAATATATATATATATATATATATATATTATATATATATATATATATATATATATATATATATATATATATAAATAGGATGAGGAGTAAGCCTCCCGTTAGCGAGACGAGGTGTGCATCAAGGCAGGCATCAGCCAAGCTGAGGCACAAGCCTCATAAAAAAACTAGAGGCGTAAGCCTCGGGTCACTAGAATTGCGCTGAGGTGGGCCTCAAGACGAGCCTCATATTACGCAATTTTAAACAATGTTTCCCAGTAGCAACTTTCTTCTTCCAGCTTTTATTTTCCTCTGCAACCTATGGTTCTTTAGAAACACAAGTGTGACAGCATATCACGCGCGAGCTATCCAAAATAAAATTGTTATGGGATTTCGAAGAGCGATATCTCGAAGAATGGGATATAGGATATCACATAAGCCATCCAAAACAAAACTATAACAAAATATATCGAAGGATGGCATACATCATATCACATTAGCCATCCAAAATAAAATCCACTTTTCCATATAAACAATAAATCAATGATTAACCAATAAAATAACCAAGCCCAAGAGCAAAGGATTGAACAAGGAAAACGTCAATAGATCAACCAATTCAATCAAACCAAATCAAACCAAGGACTCAAAAACAAATAACATATCCCATTCGCATAGGCCACCACATCAAATGCATGCTTCAAATAAACCAAAATAATAAACTATAAAATAAAACCCACCGTATAATAAAACTAAGATTGCTCAAATAATTTATTTGATCAATGTTTCTGACAAATATAAATCTTGGAGATCTCTATTAATACTCTAATGTTATTTGAAATAGTCCCAACAAATGACACTTTGGCTTTCAATATTTAGTAGCTGACAAATCAAACTACTGCAAATGTGATCTACCATGCAGTGCAATCAAATAGCCAAAACAAATACCATTTTCCTACTCCTATCCTCACGCCCTAAATGGCCCATAAGAGTGTCTTGTGCACCTGTGACCCACTGTCGTGCACAATCAAATAGTCAAAACCAACACAATTCTCCTGCCTCTACCCTCACTCCCTAAATGGCACATAAACGTGTCTTATGTTCCTACAACATGCACAAGTTAGGACGCATCAAAAGTAAACACAGATGGCCAAAACAAAGAAACACATTCTTTCTAAAAAGACAAGGCTATCAAACGCTTGAATGTCAAGCATAATCTACACTCACCATCAATTTTCATAATGACCAACCTTAATAAAACAGATGTTAAGGAAAACAACGAAATTGCAAGATAAAACAGAATATTATATGTATTTTCTCTGATATTCTTGTATATTAGAGGTGCCGAAATCTCATTGCCAAGAGAGATGCCGACAATTGAATTAAGATGGCCAAAGTCAATTATAAACCAATAAGTGGACAGAAAAATAAGAACACCGTGAAACAAGATGTCAATGCCTCAAACCTGTAGTTAGATCCCGAGAAGAAAGCCTGCCATAGGCACATGCTGTCAGAAAAGCCTCAAGAACAAAAGGAACAGCTTCTAGAACCTCCCATGCAGGAAGAAAGATTCTCTGGCAAGCATCTTCCGCGCAATTTACAGGTGATTCACTTATGTTGCTACTAGAAGTTGATGACAGATTACCAGAAACTGGTCCACCTTTAGTCATTTTCCGACATATCATATCTAAAATCTTGTTTGCTACTTGATGGACTGGATTTTTACTACACAAACCAGAAAGAGTTGATGCAACACATGCTTGGTTTTGGAAGTACCAAGCTCGTAACTTCGGAAATGAGTCAACATAAACAGGTTCACCTGATAATGTTTTGGGTGAATCAGTTGAGCTATTGGACTTAACTATACTACCAGAGTCTTGAAATGCAATTCGGTGATTATGCATCAATAAGAGACTGTCTAAAGTTGACTCAACCCTGATGGTCCCACCACGAACTGCTATACAATGCTCCTGAGGAGGTTTATAAAATTTCCAAAGGCGAAGAAGAAAGAGAAAGGCACATGAAAATACTGAATCGATTGATGTCTCATCTACATGGCTTGTTCTGTGAATGGATTGTGGTGGAAATGTCCCAAATGCCTCACAAAGGGGCATTAAAGCTGCAGCTACTTCAGGAACCTGAAAAAACATCATGAAATCAGTGAAAGGCACCAGCAAGTCAAAAAAAGAAAGGACGCTAACAACCAAAAAAATCATGAAACAAGGATTACAACCATTACACATATTGCAGACAGTGGATCCAAGATTTAGAGTTCAAAAGTAATGGGTATATATATATATTTATTTATTATCTAGGCAATGCACGTTGCTTTGTACCAGGAGAAGGTAAATTTTACTCAATACAGTGTACACGGATCGTGTAGCTCCAGTGGAAGATAGATTAGAGAGAGTCATCTTAAATGATTTGGTCACATAAAACAGCGGCCTTCCGATGACCCGCTTAGGAAAGTAGAGGTGTTAAATTTGACTTATGTTAAGATAAGAAGAGGTAGACCTAAAAAGACTTGTTTAGAGAATATTACAAATGATCTTTCCTTATTAGATTTAAACAAGAATTTGACTTTTAACAAGACACAATGGAGAAAGGATTCATGTAGCCGACCCCCATAGTGGGACAAAGGCTTGATGTTGTTGTTGTTGCCGTACAGTGTACACGGTTCATGGACTACAGCTATAACAATAGTAGCGCTTAGTATCACACCTGAAAATAGCAGTAAAAACAGGTGTCTAGAACATCATATGCTTACCATCCCATACAAAGATATGATATGGACTGCCTCAACAGAGCAAACTCCAAAAAGAACGGCACTTATCATGGGCATGTAACCTATCAAATGACTGCTGTTTCCGGATCCTGAAAATTCTGCAGGAATAGGAGGGGATAGCAGCTTCACTACCAGGCGTACCGCATGCTCCTGAAAAGTCAAAAGGGAATTAGATGGACATGCACCATGGGATTACCACATAAATGCAACATATAAATTATCTTAGTTGCTGAATTAATACAGTGCAGAGACCATAGGAAAACAAACAACTTTCGGTAAATTACAAGCAGTTCATTTAGGCTTACCCTATATGGATTAGTGAGTACAACTTAAGGAAAATTTTGGCTGGTGAAATATAGGTGTGCGAAATATTTAAAATCTTTTGTTAGCACTAAATGCAAAATATTTTTTTTCTGGACTGCATGGATGAGTTATTAATGATTTCATTTCTAGTCCTGCTCTTAGACGAAAAAATGGCACTTTGGCAAAAAATTTGACTTCACTAGAGTTGAAGGTGAGGTTCCAGTTCGGCAGCCAACTAACAATCCAAGGACATGTGCTAATCAATTGATCTCAAGAAAGTAAAACTAGTTAGTTTCAACCTATTGATGGTTTTGATAGGATTTGAGCATCAAAAATCAGCAAATAAACGTAAAATTCAACAAACCAACATATTTTATTGATAAGAAAATAAATATGAAACATCAAGATACAATGGTCCTCTTTCAAGAGGACCTTATCTCCAAAATCCTACACGCCACTAGAATCTATCACAAAAACAGTGAACAGCAAACACTCACAAAATTCTGCATACAAAAACATGACCCAAAACCTAGGATAAATCAGCTATTTAAAGCAAACAATAAAAAACAGCCATCCCCTAATTCCCTAACAAATCAGCCCCCAAATCTACCCTATTCCTTAATTATTTCCCTCTCAAATCAACCCCCACATCTGCCTTCTTCAAATATGAAACATTTCTTAATTAATCAGACCTCAAATCTGCCCTCTTCAATTAGGAAACATTTCTTAACTAATCAGACCTCAAATCTGCCCTCTTCAATTAGGAAACATCACCTAATTAATCCCCCTCCTAGCCACAACCTCCTCGCATTAAACCCTAGGCCTCACCCTGATGTATCAGGAATCTACCTGGGCCAGACCATATTTCGGCATGGAAAAAACCATGGCCGGTCCTTTCTGGACCTTTCTGGACCGGCTTAACAATACCCCCACCCAAAGTATCATCTTATCCTCAATATGAAATGAAGGGAATTGTTGTTGAATAATACGATAAGACATCCATGTGGTCTCGTACTCAGGAAGATGGCTGGCAACCTCCAATCGGACACATGAAACATCTAATTACTCCTGGGCGCACTCCTTCAACCTCCAATGGTTCCAACAGCACCTCCATGTCGTCCATCAAGGTCGAGGAAGTGAAGAAGACGTATTGTGCTCTCCTATCATCCATTGCAACTGGGACACATGAAACACCGGCTAGATGGCTGACGACGGTGGTAACTGTAATTGATATGCCATGAGACTAATGCGCTCCATTATCTCGTGAGGACCAAAAAAACGGGGGGTTCACTTATCATTCCTTCTCTGTGCCAATGTTTTATGTATGTAGGGTCGAATATTTAAGTTCTTTCCCCTGCTTCAAACTGAATGTCTCTCCTTTGTGCATCTGCTATTCTGCTTGCCTCTTCATTATTTATTGAGCTCTTAACAAATGCCCTTTCAGTTCTGCCAAGATACTATATCTTGTCACAACCCAACCCGACCAAGATAGGTCCTATCATGTTGAGCTGTGATAAACTAATCCTAAGATCTAATTTTAGAATGTTCCCAAATTCTCTTCAAATATTCATTTTAAATAAACTACATACTACAAAGCTACCAAAACATCCAAATATTAAAAATAAACTCATCCACAAGATTTCTTTCATTTCACCAAAATATATCTACACTACAGTACATTGCTACATGCAGAAGCTACATGACTGAATAATAAACTAGCCATAACCATAAATAAAATCAAAACTACGAAAAATATATAACCTCATATCTAATCCTGAAGTTCTAATCGATAGTCTCCTTCCCTTTCCTAGATCATCAAAATAACAAGCAAACCACATTGAGCTACAACAGTTCAGCGGGCCACACAAACAAATTTAAATTTTCAAATTCTTTTATTAAATTTTTGTTGTATATTTAAAAACAGTTTAAATACAATCTACTAGTGAGAAATATCATATAATAAGAGTATATCAGTCATTCAATTATTTAAATAATATTACTAAATAGATAAATAAATTGCAATGCATATTGTAGAGCAGTTCATATAACATTTCTCAGACCCAGACAAAATCTAAAAGGATTTTAGCCACTTATGACTCTCTTTTTTGCTTATAGTACCAGCACATGCTCGTAGGCATCAGAATATGACTTACAACCATTAGAACATGTCTCATAGACACCTGAATGTTCCCTGAACCCAGACATAATCTCAAAGAATTCTGACCCTTATGATTCCCAACATATATTAGTTAATCACATATGCATATTTCTCATCATATTATAGCAGTTAAAGCGTAATTGAGCATGTGTCAAAATTACACAGTTTTCTCTAATGGCATGCAGCAGAAAATCATATTAGGCAAAAAAAGCGAATTTTCAAAAAAATAACCAAATTACCAAGGATTGTGTAAAATAATATTTTAAGGTTTTTATTATACTACACTATTTTTCAACAACAACAACATCAAGCCTTTGTCCCACTAAGTGGGGTCAGCTACATGAATCCTTCTTCGCCATTGTCCTGTTAAAAATCAAATTCTCATTTAAATCTAATAAAGAAATATCATTTCTAATATTTTCTAACCAAGCCTTTTTAGGCCTACCTCTACCTTTTCTTAACATAAGTCAAATCTAATACCTCAACTTTCCTAACCTGGTCATCGGAAGGCCTCCGTTTAATGTGACCAAGCCATCTAAGGAGACTCTCTAATCTTATCTTCCACTGGAGCTACTCCAACCTTTTCACGTATATGCTCATTTCGTATCCTATCTCTAAGGGTAAAGCCACTTACCCACCTAAGCATCATCATCTCTGCAACACTTAACTTAGTACTATGCTTCCCTTTTAACGGCCAACATTCGACACCATAAAGCATCGCAAGTTTCATCATAATCTTATAGAATTTTCCCTAAAGTTTGAGGGGGACTTTTCTATCGTACAACAAGCCAGATGCATTCCTCTACTTCAACCATCCAACTTAAATTCTACTGATAATATCCCCATTTATTTCACCATCACTCTAAAAAATAGATCCAAGATATCTAAAACGTGTACTCTTATTAATGACCTGATCGCCCAAAGTCACAATCCCTTCACTAGGTATATTGCTACTAAAATTAGACTCCATATATTCAATTTTAGATCTACTCAAACGAAAACCTTTAGACTCTAAGGTTGACCTCCATAATTCAAGTTTATCTTCAACCCCCTCTCTAGTCTTATCAACAACAAGAATATCATCAGCAAAAAGCATACACCAAGGTACATCGTCTTGCTAGGGTTATGTTCAGTTATGTCATTGGAGGTGATTAAAGTTAGAATTATCTAATTTATTCAATAATCAATAGTGTAGCTAAATTTTATTTATATTTTGCAGATAAATTAGGTGTTACTGGATTTAGATGCTTTAATAATCATATTGGTTGATAAATATTATTGAAATCTTATATTTTCATCTTTGAGAATTATTTATTGATGTTCAACTTGCGCCCTTCGACTGAATATCTATAATACGTTCCAAGCCCAATGGCAGGCGTGACATTTGTGCTCAGAGTTAACACATGTTGTAGAGTACAGCATGGTACTTTGTCCAGCCGAATGAACTCATAGTTGGTCCACATACTTAAATTTGCTAACCGGTCACTAGTTGACAAAACATATAAAAGTACTCGTTTGGACATGCAAAATATGAAGACCCATGTGTAATATACCTTTAGTCCTGCAATTGTTGCATGCACAAATCACAAGGTCAAGGAAGTACACACAAGGAGGTTCAATGGCATCTTTGTGAAGAAACAGAAGGTATGACTATGGAAAAGTCAGTGAAATGACGTAACAAAGTGACCAGTAGGATCACTACTTGTTCAAAAAATCTGCAAGATGAATCAACTACCTGAATATTCCACCCTCGAAGGAGGGATGCGCCGCATAAAATCTTAGCAGCAGATCGCTGCTCTTCTTCAGAACCATTTAGTGCTTTATCATATAATTTCTCAAGCTCTGCAACACTAAATCCAACCAAAAAACTAATAAATCCCGTGATTAGAAGAATAAAATTAACGCAATTCAAGGCCCTACTAATGCAATGACAATTAAATCTTCTAACTATTAAGCTAGCAGGAAACAGTTTAAGTTATTTGAATACCTTGAAGCAGGCACCGTGATAAGAATTTTTTCCAGCGAACCATTCAGTTGGCCACCTTCCATGAAGGTAGACCAAGAAGATTCCTGAATTAGCATGGAATCTTTTGATGTTGCATATGGAACTACATACCCAGGCCAAAAGTAAGCTGACGTATCAATCAACTTCCTCGCAATACATGCTTCAACAATAAGGTGAAGCATGTTCCCAACTGCCAAAAATAGATTTCAGCGCATAAAAAAAATATCAATATACAAGAATAGTTGTGATGGGAATTATGAAATCAAGAGGAAAGCTGCATTAATAACTTCTTCAACAACATAGAAAGGTGCCTCGTAAGAAAAATAAATATTTAAGATTTAAATGTTCAATTTTTTTTTACGCATATTGTATACATTTATGTTCCTTTCCACTGCAAAAGACATATGAGATGCTGCTAGACAGACCTTCTCTAAAGCTCGTGATGTGGCTCAAATCTTTGAAATTAAAGTCAAAATTGGAAGCACAAAACAAGGGAGTAAGACAGTGAAGGAATATGCCACCATTCTACAAAATCTGTGGCAAGAACTTGATCACTATAGATGCATAATATGTTCGGAAGATGCTGCAATCCTAAATTAACTTTATTGAAAAAGATAGAGTTTATGATTTTATTGCATGGCTGAATACAGAATTTGACCAGGTTAGAGTCCAAATCCTTGGCAAAGATGAGACATCATCACTCAATGAAACCATTTCTCTCATCCGCGCGGAAGAAAGCCGACGAGGAGTGATGCTAGAACCAAAAGTCGTTGAGAGCTCAGCAATGGTGATGAACAAAGAATCTTCATGGAAGGAGAAGGGTAAAGATTCTTCAAAATTCAAAGATAAGGACTCTCTTTGGTGCAGTTATTGCAAAAAAATCAAGACACACAAAGGAAACGTGCTGGAAAATACATGAAAAACTCCTCAATAAGGAGTGGAATCAAAGAACCGAAACAAGAGGCACATCGCATGCTAACAACATTGCAAGTCAGCCCAACCCAGAAACACAGTTCGGCCTTGGAGAGCTTAATAAAGAAGATATTGATAAACTGAAACGACTTCTAGTATCCCTTGAAAAATTAAATGCATCTTCATCACTTGCACTCTCAGGTAAGTTTCTGATTTCTATTAGTTTAAGTGCCTCTAAAAATCATTTAAAGGAATTATGGATCATTGACTCAAGAGCCACAGACCATATGACCTACTCACATAACCACTTCATCAACTATACTCCTTGCCCAAGCAACAAGAAAATCATCACTGCTGATGGTTCTCTTACCACGGTAGCAGGCCAAGGAGACATAACATTATCTCCCTCCCTCACCCTAAAAAATGTGCTCCACGTACCTCAACTATTCACAAATCTAATTTTAATACAAAAAACTTACTAATGATCATAATTGTCAAGCTTTATTTAATCCTACCTATTGCTTATTTCAGGATCAGAGATCGGGGAAGAAGATTGAACTTGCTAAGGAGAAAGCTGGATTGTACTACTTGGAAGAACTAAACCAATCTAAAAATTGTTGCTCTATATTATTCCTAGTTGATAAAAATTCTACTATTTGTCTTCATCATTATAGGTTAAGACACTCATCTTTCGATGTCCTAAAACATATGTATCCACAAATTTTTTCGAAATTAGAAAATAAACATTTTCATTGTGAAACTTGTGAGTTAGTCAAACATAAAAGAACTTCCTTCCCAAACAAAAATGAGAGATGTGACACTCATTTTTATCTTATTCACAGTGATATATGGGGACCCTCAAAAATCCCCAATATATCTGGTGCTCGATGGTTTGTATCATTCATTGATGATTGCACTATAGTCTCTTGGAACTATCTCCTTAAAAATAAATTTGATGTTAGCACAATTCTTCCCTTTTTTCATATCATGATTAAAATCAATTCGGGGTGAAAATAAGAAGGAAGATTTCGCTCCGATAATGAAAAAGACTATTTCAACCAAACACTTTCCTACTACTTCCAAAATGAAGGGATCATCCACGAGTTCTCCTGCGTCCACACCCCACAACAAAATGGGGTTGCAAAAAAAAATGGTCACCTTCTAGCCTCCACTCGAGCTTTCCTATTCCACTATAACATATCCAAATCCTATTGGGGGGAAGCTCTCCTAACTGCAACTTATCTCATAAACCGACTACCTTTAACAGCCCTTGGGCTCAAAACTCCAATAAAAATTTTGTTCTCATTTTACCCCGAATTTCGAACCCATCATAACTTTACACCAAGAATTTTTGGGTGCACCGCCTACGTCCATATTCATAGCCAAAGTAGAGGAAAATTAGATTCAAAAGCACTCAAATGCGTCTTTATTGGCTATTCAGCTACCCAAAAAGGTTACAAGTATTATCACCCTCCTACAAGAAAAACCCTCGTCTCAGTTGACGTTACCTTTGATGAACAAAATTTCTATTTTTTCAAGCCTCATCTTTAGGGGGAGACTAAACTTGAGGAAGACGAGGAACATGAACTAACACCTCTTGACCTTCCTCCACCACCTCAAACCAATCCACCTGAAAATCAGGATAGGGAAATAGAAGACAAAGCTATCATTAGATTTGGAAATGTATACTCCAGGCGTACAAGTTCAGGTTATACTCCGAAGCAGATCCAAGAATCTGAACCATCTCCTGGAAATAAGGTAAGCTCACCACCTCCTTTATACCCTATAACCAACTCTATATCCTTAAATAACATCTCATCCTCACACAAAAATTTCTTGGTTACACTAGAAGATATCAAAATTCCTAAAGATATTTCTGAGGCCTTATTTGATAAAACTTGGAAAAATGCCATGATAGATGAAATGCAGGCTCTAGAGAAGAACAATACATGAGAGATCACCAATTTACCGACGGGAAAAAAACCAGTTGGATGCAAATGGGTATTCTCCGTAAAGTACAAAGCTAATGGCACACTAGAAAGATATAAGGCAAGACTAGTGGCAAAAGGATACACTCAAACATATGGCATTAACTATCAAGAAACATTTGCACCTGTAGCTAAGATGAACACCATCAGAATACTACTCTCACTAGCAGCCAAGTACAACTGGCATCTGGAACAATTGGATGTGAAAAACGCATTCTTACATGGGGATTTGGAGGAAGAGATATTTATGGAAAAACCACCATGGTTTAAGAAAAAATCTGAATGTAACAAGGTGTGCAGATTAAAAAATGCTCTATATGGGCTCAAACAATCACCAAGGGCCTGGTTTGGAAGATTCTCAAAATTCATGCTTCTTAATGGGTATAAACAAAGTGAAGGGAATCATACATTATTCTTTAAACACTCAGAATCAGGGGGAGTCACAATATTATTAGTATATGTGGACAATATTATCTTAACTGGAAAAAACGAATAGGAGAAAGTTAGGTTGAGGAAAAGTCTTACTAAGGAATTTGACATCAAAAAACTTAGTAGACTAAAATACTTTCTTGGAATTGAAGTAGCTCACTCCAGCAAAGCAATCTTCATCTCACAATAAAAATACATTAAAGATCTTCTAAAAGAAACATGTAAACTAGCTTGTAAACCAGCACCGACACCAGCAGAACCTAATCTCAAATTTGGGGAAGCTAGAGAAGATCCAGATGTAGATAAAGGAGCCTACCAGAGACTTGTAGGGAAACTGATCTACCTTTCTCACACTAGACCCGATATAACATTTGTCGTAAGCATGGTCAATCAGTTTATGCAGAATCCAAAACAGGTTCACATGCAAGCGGTGGACAGGATATTACACTACCTTAAAGGAAACCCAGGAAAAGGAATTCTCTTTAAGAGAGATCGTTGAATAACCCTAGAAGTATACACGGATGCTGACTATGCGGGATCACCAGTAGATAGAAGATCTACCTCTGGATACTGCACATTTCTTGGAGGGAACCTAGTTACATGGAGAAGCAAGAAACAAAATGTGGTGGCAAGATCTAGTGCGGAAGCAGAATATAGATCTATGGTCTTGGGAATATGTGAGTTACTATGGATCAAAATAATTCTGGAAGATTTAAATATCAAGTTGGATGACCCCATGAAGATACATTGTGACAATAAATCAGCAATCAGTATAGCCCACAATCCAGTCCAGCATGATAGGACCAAACACATAGAAGTGGACAAACATTTTATTAAAGAAAAACTAGACAGTGGTCTAGTATGTATCGATTATGTGTCATCAAAGGATCAACTTGCAGACATCCTTACCAAAGGACTGGACAACTCTGCCTTTATCAGAATGATTGACAAGGTGGGAATTACAGATCCCTATTCCCCAGCTTGAGGGGGAGTGTTAAATCTCAACCTCACATTCCAAAGAGGATCCCACGGCTATGAACAGTAATCCGTGGGAAGACCGCCTGGATCACATTAATTCCTTCCATAGTTAGATTATTAATTTAGGAATGATTGTATTACTCATTATTCTGTAATTATTTAGAGGTATTTGTTTCTTTATCAATACACCTTGTATAGATCTATAAATAGGGAGGAGATTGCATAATAAAGTTTAAGTTTTTCCTCTCAAACCTCTGATTTGTGACAAGTAATATGAACATTAACCATGTGGTGAATCAGCAATCTCTAACTCAATCCTATTATAGTGTCATGTAAAATTCTAAAAGAAGGGTTGTCATGTGAATCAATATAGTCATACATATGTACAATCGGTTGTCAATATGCGTTTATATCATAAATGTTATTTATGTAATGTCATGTATATCACTACGCCTATTAAGTAACATCATCCATCAATATATCTGTTACTATGCATGCCATATCATATCAGTGCATGTATGTTATGCAATACATATATACACCATGTAATGCACATTATGTATGAGTACCATGCATCAAGTTCTTGTATCAATATCATGTACTTGTATCAATTTTATCAGATACCTTATTCGAATATCATGTCATGTTATGTTTAATCATATGAAATCATATCATATTCATGCAAGTCAAGACATCTAGCTCATATGGTGTTTTCCCTGCATCAGTCATATCATGTGATGTAGGACGAACTTACACGAATAAATCATATCATGTATCAATCTCATCAATCATAAGTCAATAAGTCAAAAGGCCTCACGTAGAAGTTATCACTTCCCATCAATTGTTTCATATATCAATTAATCTCTTTATGCCTCCATTTTCATATCTTTTACAATTACACCACAAACTTTTATTTAAAAGAAAGCCCATCAGCCCACCCACCTGTATAGGATAACAAGTCTCCGACCAACTGAAATCAGCATATCTCTAGCCAACCTTTCTTTGATACACATATGACATATTATGCACTTATCATGTAAAATATATGCAAATCATATTGGTACTTTGAACTATAACATATATATTTAGTATGCATGTCCTATTAGTGTACTTATGTTGGAATGCATGTCATATTAGATGTCATGTTAGATGAACTATATTAGATTCATGACATATCAAGCCAAATAGAATAAATGTAAGAGCCCTAAATCATCTCTGGTGTGCACTTATTCAGATCATTTCTGATAAAATGTTATATACACAAAACTAAACAGTAAAATCTCAATATGATATCAAAGCTTGCTAGAATGGAGAAAGAAAAACCTAGAAATCAAACTTATCGAAAACAGAAGCAAGGTTAAGGTTACTTATCACAATCAGAACAACTTTGTTAACTGGGAGGACAGTCCCTTAGATAGACTTTTTTCTCTCTTCTCTCTCTCCCTTCTCTCCTTTTCCCCAACCAAGGACACTATATAGATGAGGTGAATGGGTTAAGGGATGGTATTGGGTACTTAAATGCAATAGTAGTTTAAGATATTTTAAAAAAATAATTTCACTGATCTAGCTCCACAACGCTCGAGCATCCAGTGTTGTTACGACCAGATCTCCAACACTGCTACATTTGCACATAAAGGTCAATAAAGGAAAGCGCCGCTGCGCTTGCCACCATAGTGCCACAACGCTCCTAGGCATATTTATATACAAAGTTCTAATCAATTTTAAATCAAGTATTTAGCAATTCATTAATCAATTAAAATTTGGGTCATTATAATATCTACCTTCATGTGTGCAATTATAATTCAACTAAATGAAGAAACACACCAGTACCTTCTAAAGAAACTAGAAAATCTAGTTCAATAGGTCAAGCATGTGCCACATGATCATGAACAATGAAATGGGGACCTTTTACAAAATGCAGAAAAACAGAACTCAATATGTTTTTACTTGCAAATTGTTCTTATAAATATTTTTTTGATCTAAACATAATATTGTTAAGAGTTCTATTCAGTCAAAATCATCTCAAAAATCATAATTGCATGTCTATGTAAAAGGCTCCAAGTGCATGCCGAATTTTTAAGGCAGTGTTGCATGAATAAACAATACAAAGTAGATATTCAAAGAACAGACTAACAACATTGAGATAGAAACAAAATCAATTATAGGCATGGTCACCTGCTTTAACAGAAGATGCCTTTTTTTGTCCGGAGATGCCAAGACTACTACTTCCATTCCTGAAATTTGTAATGAATGTTGCTGCTTTTGAAGCAGCGTTGTTTGCAGCATTGATAACTGATGGAGGTGGAGTTAGAAGTGCCGTATAACTCTCCAATAATTGAAGGGAAGAAATTAGTCCATCCCTTCTAGGAGTTAGCTTATTAGTCCCCAAGTCATACTCATAACTGCTCCTAGGATAAGGGTTGTGAACTTCTTCTTTCACAACCGCAACAATTGTTAGGGGAACAATGGATAAGAGCATGCATAATCGAGCGTCAAGGTGGGGTATCGGCCCTTCCCAAGGTTCACGGTCCTGGAATTATATGTATTGACAATAAATATAAATGCAGGGAGTATTGAATGGAAAATGTCAACAAGTTCCTACAAGCTTCGCCAAAAAAAAGCAGCAAAAGATAATCTCAACTCGTTGTACAAGCCGCAGAGCAGACACAAAGAGAGCCATGAAAGTTTCTTGCCAACTTGCTTGATTAAATACTTGCAGTGTATTGGTTAACTCTGCATCATATAATACAAAGTAAAGTAAAAAAAAGGATGCCTTTGATGTTAAGTAATTAGCATGTACAAGAGAAAAAAAAAAGTGATGGAAAGTAAATCTAATATTGTGAGAGTAAGCATCTTTTGAATAGAAAGCACCTGTAAGAATCTCAACAGAAGAAATAGCATAAAGATGGCTTCCATCCATTGCATTTTCCATAATAATATCAAAAGGGATCCAACAAGCTGATCTATCATTTCCCAAACAGTAGTTAAAAGTGGGGCCACTCAATCCAGCATCAACTAGTACGCCAAGAAGTCCAAACCTATTTGATTTGTATTCGCCATCCAATACTTCATGTACATTTGCAAACAACTTAGCCCAAATATAGTTCCCTGATATCAAGGACTGTAATGTAGATTTGTGAACTTCAATCAGCTGTAGTCTTTCCAGGAGGCTGTTGAACTTCTCAGGCCTAAACACAATAATTTTACATTAACATACACAGTACGGAAATCTGAACAATTGGAACACAAAAGCAACATGTAAATGCTAGATGTATCCATTCAAACAGTTACAACTAGATCCTATACCCTCACTTTCGCAGTTCAGCATTAACATAATGCTCAAGAAGGCAATAACTAATGCAGTAGAGCATAACATCACCTTGTTTAAATAGGAGACATAGAGCATAAATACACACAAAGGGAAAATTCATGTCACCATGTTGTGTAACTTAAACCAAAAAACTGAAAGATTAAACATACATAAGATGAAAGAAGCAAAATTACCAATGACCACCCTTATTGGAGTTGCTAATAAATCAGTTGAAAAAAATTTGACAGAACATACATGTTAAGATAAATATGACGAAGGAAAGCTTTGTTCTTCTTGTCGGCAGTAATTTTCTCCACCACTTCTAACGTCATAAGTATATTACATCTATGAAGTTGTTCACGGTGCCCTTTTCTCTTGTCAATCGAATTTCCTACAGGATCAATATCCATATCTTGGAAGGTTTCAGTACCACTTTTATTTGCATCTTTGTCAGAAAATGCAAACTGCATGCCAAAGTCTTCTAGAATGCCATCCATCAAACGAATGATTATGGTTAAAACACAGAACACTATCATATAGCTAAAATCTATTTTTTCAATCCCATATGCATGTGAAAGTTGCAGGGCATCATCAATGGATTTTGTTATCCTGCAAACCAAAAAAAAAAAAACCAACTTAAAGTTAGTTGCAGATCCAAAGAGGAATGAATGGTCAGTGGAAAAGTAAGGTTCAGAAAACGGATTCCAATTAGTTATGGAAACCTCACATTGATACAGTAGATAAGTTGAACATAGATTGTCGAACTTCAAGATAACCCAAAAAAAAAGCTAGATGAAACAATGAAATTCAATATGCTCCAGCAAGATCGTCATTGGACTTGTAGCAACAATTGGCTCCATTTTGTGTTTTCTAATCTATGAGGAGCCCACCGATCAGAATGGTTGACTAATATAGGAATTTAAGTAATCTTCTGAAAGAGTATGCCTAATAGAAACTGAAACTGAACATAATACATAAAAACATGCTAGAAATAGTCATGAGGTAATCAGATGACTCTATGGACAAGTTCTTACTCACGTTTATTTATATCAAAATGGGAAGTTGGTTTTTTATAATGTTGGCAGAGTGAGAGAACATTTCACAGGGAGTATTCGGTTTTGGACTCAGACAAGCCCTACAACAAAGAGAATAATGAAAACAATGAACTACAGAAAAGAGGAAGCAAAAGGAAAAAAGCGGCTCAGAGGTAATAATTTTATTAAAAAAAATTATTAACATGAATTCTTTTCTTTCCAGTTTCAACCAAGTTCTCTTTACAAAGGAAATTTTCCCCCGTTTTCTTTATTTTCTTCTCATTTTGAGCTCTCTTATTTGACTCTCCAAATTCGAGCCCCGTCAGGAGGCTAATTAAGTACATAGAATCCGCCTCTAACAAAACCAAGCCATTAAAAAAACTCCGCCACCCGCCTCTAGCCTAGTTGGTTGAAGGCTTTGGCCTATACGGCTACAAGCGTGTGTTTGTTTGTGCTTCGGCACACAACTTTCCAAACAAATAAAAAACGTATCTCTAACCCCCAACTGGTTTCCTGATCACTAGCAGAATCATCATTCAAACCTACCTCTAAGGCCATGGTGACTACCAGTCCTTTTACTGAAGAAGAAAGAAGTCGCTCCGAATCCCCCTAAATCCTTCAAACAAAATGTAAAATAGATTAAACAAAGGAGCAAAACACGCACTTATCCCTCGAAGACCCGAAGTCCCGCAACGACAACGCCACGCCATAACGACTAAGGAGTTCCAAGTAAAGCCTGTACGCCTCCGGCTGCGCCCGACGGTGCGGAATAACCCTACATCAACAACACAATCACTGCAATTGGACGAAACATATTAAAGCAGTAGATTCGCGTCCGCACCTGGCCGTGAGGAGCGCGATGATGTGGAGAGGCGACAGAAGCCGAACGGCGATGGCCTGGTCGAGAAGTTTCCAGAGCGACGGCGTGTTGTTCTCGAAGCAAAGGGCGGATACAATGATCTGCCCTAGCTCAGAGTTCGGTCCCTCGCCGGCGCCAACACAGCGCGCGACCTCCATCGCGCGAGCAAGGGGTACGTCACCTCGCTCCTCTGACGCCTTGAAAGCCGCCATGAAGCGACTTTCGAGGTCGCCGGACGTGGCACCGGCGGGGTCCATGGAAGCGTCGGCGAGATATTCGATGTTATTCTTCTGCAGACCAAGATGACCGACAAGGCTATCAGAAAGAGGAGAATATGAGCGGGCGAATGCTTAGAAGTGTTTGATTTTCCTGGCAGCAGAAATTGTGCTTTGGTGGGGGCCGGCCGGCCGGGATCTTATTTTGTAATTGATTAGGGTGGCCGTGTGGTTGAGGAAAAATATTTAGGTTAATTACAGCATAGCTACAATTTTTACTAAAATTTTATTTTTTTTTTAAGATTTAATTAAAATAATTAAGTTCATCTATTTGATATTATTATAATTATTAATAATATTCCTATAAATCCTAATTTGTGTGCACAATAAGACTAGTCAAGCTCACTTCAAATAAGATAAGTCGATAGATGCATTCGTCTAACACCATAACATAAGAATGGTTAGATCATAGTTTTTGATCAGCACAAGTCATATCCTTAGCCTCTAGTTCAGATCCTTCTAAGTGAATATAAATTTTAAACACTGGTGATTGTTGAAAATTTTACATCTAACACCATATAGATAGTGTCTCCAAATCTTTAAAGCAAAAATCACATGAACAAATTTTAGATAATGTGACGAATAGTTTCTCTAATATTGCTTCAACTATCTGAAATCATAAGTTATAACTCTATTACGCTACATCAGAACATACTCTAAACCTTTTAGTAAAACATCTCTGAATATTTGAAATCCTTCTATATTAGAATGAAGAGCTAAAATTAGAGCAGAAGTTAAACAATTATTTTGTTTCTAAAAACTAGCTTCACACTCTGATATTCAGAAAAAAACTACAGACTTCTAAGTCAGTCTCATTAGAGATGCGAAGAGCTAAAATTAGAGCAGAAGTTAAACAATTATTTTGTTTCTAAAAACTAGCTTCACACTCTGATATTCAGACAAAAACTACAGACTTCTAAGTCAGTCTCATTAGAGATGCAGAAATCTGAGAAAATGCATTCATAAACTTCCAGTAATATAAAATCATACCCAAAAAAAGCATAACTCAAACACAATAGTAGGCCTCAATTAATAAGTAATTGTCTGAATTTTTCGGGGATCAACTGAAATACCTGTACTACTCACCATGTGTAAAATATTCCTCAATAAGAACTCGCATTTGGATAATTTGACATATAGTTAATGTTGCCTCAAAGTATTCAAAATATTATTCAGATGTCTCATATGATCTTTCTCAAAAACAGAATAAATCAAAATATCTTTCATGAAAATAATTACAAACACTGCAGGAAAATCGCTCATTATCAGCAGCTTATCTCGGTGGCCTATTTTCTGCTGTGTTTTTCTGCGGATCAGGGTGAAATATTTCCGATTGCAAAATTTACAGCGGCATTTTCTAACAGATTTTAATAATTTTTGAAAAATCATAAATTTGACATTTATTAATTAATAATTTAATAACTTATTTTAATTACTTATTAATTTAATAACTTAGTTCACGTAATTGTTAATTTATTTAATTTTATTTATTAACTTTAATATTTTATTTAAATTAATTTTTAATGTTGATTTTCATTTAATTATAATTTAGAAAAAAATAACATCTTTAAACATTTGCCTCTTCAACAAACAGGTTGAGACTTTGAAAAAAATTTCCAAACCCAGTTCGAATCCCACAGCAAGCAGAGCGGGCGGGTAGCAGGCAGCTAAGCAGGCAGCGCGCACAGGCAACAGTTAGCGCGCGCGGGCAACGATCAACGCTGGAGGGCGGCGCGCAGCGGGGCAAGGCAGCCGGGCAGGCAATGGGGCTGCGTGGGTGGGCATCGCTCGAGGCAGCCCCCGTAGGGCAGTGGGAGGGCAGTGTTCGGGCAGTCAGTTGTTTCATTCTTTTAATTACTTTTTTTTTATTTCCTGGCGGCCTAATACTGTCGGTTAGCCCCTTGAAAAAACTTTCTGCCGCGTTTTACCAGCGAAAAATTTTTCGCCGGAAAGCTGCCGAAAAATGATCAATTGCCACCGAAAAATGCGGCCAGTGATAGATGATTTTCCTCTAGTGAAATTGATCCATATAATACTTAAACACTTTGTTCATCAAATCCATAAAGAAGGCAGGTGCATTCGTCACCTAAAAAAGGGCATGAATAAGAATAATGTTTGTACCTCGTATTGAATAAAGTCATCACATCAGTCTCTCTCACCTTCACTTGATAGTATACAGATTACAGATCAATTTTTAAAATTACAGAAGATCCAGCAAGCTAATCAAATATATCTTCAATTTGTGGTAAAGAATACTTATTCTTGATAGTAACTTACTCCTTGTAGTCAATACACATGCGCATCTATCATCCTTTTTCTTCACAAATAAAATATGTGCGCCCCACGCAAACACATTAAGATGAACAAATCTCATGTTAACCAACTCATGAAGTTAAATCTTCAACTCTTGAAACTCCTTTGTTGTCATTTTATACGTAGCTTTAGATATTGGGGTTATACCCAAAATTACCTCAATGCAAAACTTTATATCTCTATTCGGAGGCAAACTGTTTAACTCCTCAAAAAATACATTAAAATTTTATTGTACTATCAGGACATTAAAAAGAAGACCATAATCTATACTCCAATCCCAAACTAATGTTAGAAATATCATGCACCCCTTATTCCACAATCTATTTGCTTCCACAGCAGAAATCAAACAAGCTAGGATATCTCTAACCCATGAAATGCATAACTCACATTGTGTCACGACCCGACCCGACCGGGAAGGATCCCGCCCGCACCGGGCCGCGACCAGCTTAACGAACAGACCAGGATCTGGCTTTGGAATTTGCTTCGGAACTGATTCTTCCAAATCTTTCAACTCAAAACAGATGCACATAGCTACTATGAAACATCAAATGCAACGGAACAAATCATCTATATTTTTCTTTTCCTTTTCCTCAAAACAATCATCTACAAATACAGTACATGGCTGACAGAAAGAACAAAGAAGAAAAGCCATGACTGTACAAAAATCAAAAAGTACAAAATACCTATAACTGATCAGACTCTGAACTCTAGTCCAAGACCTTCTTCCCTTTCCCAGAACCTGAAAACCACGCAGAAAAACAAGGGTGAGCTCAACAGCTCAGCAAAGCAACAAACCTCCAATCAAAACTTCCAGAATCCAAAACCAAACACTTCAAACAAAATCCGTACAGAAACCAGAACAGAATCAGACAGATATCAAAATTATGCAGATCAGAACGAAACAGATCAAATCAGAACAGATGCAGAACAGATCAACCAGAACTGTATAGAAACAGAAGTCATATCAAATCAGATATCAGATAGTATTGTAATTAATAGCTAAATTCCCTGACACTGACAGAATCTCTACGGATTCTGGCCCCTTATGCCTCCCTTTGTGCTCACAGCACCAGAACAGATGTGCTTATAGCACAAAAATAGAATTCATCGGATCCGGAACAGAACAGATATTAGATTTAAGATTGAGCTCATTTCAGATTTCCCAGACACTAACTGAATCTCTTAGGATCCAGGCCCCTTATAACTCCCTTTATATAGCATATACAGATAGCACATCAATTCAGAAGAAATCCGGACGAATTCAGAAATCAGACAAAAATCGGGCAGCACAACGGCTGTATACAGAATTTACACAATTTTTCCTGAAAAATCACAGAATACCAAATTCGCACAGAATATAGATAACAACATTGCAAGACTTTAATTCTAATGCCACAACATTTAATCTCATCACAGAAAAAAACAGGCGAAATAAAACACCGCCGAATTCAAAATACCCGGACAAAAATCTCCAGAAAATAACCAAAATGTGCACACTCGGCACGTCAACAACATACGGAAACTTACACGGTAAAAACTGAATCAGTCGGAAAATACGGACGAAATTAGTTAACAAAAACGAAATCCGGACAGAAAAGTCGTTCAAATTGCACCGTTCTGAAAATTGAGAAAGGCGGAATGTGCCTTACCTTGCGTACAACACTTTACTGAACTGTCACGACGGACGAAAACGGCCCGTCGTCGCCCGAAAATCAACTTTTCCAATTTAGCTCTCGACCTTCTCTCTCCTCAGTTGATTTTAGATATTTATTTTGATTTTCTCTCTCTTCAAAATGACCTGATTTCAGCTTTAAAATACTCAGATCGTCATGGCCGATCGCACGATCGTCCTGGACGATCAGACCAATTTCACATCGTCTTGGGACGATTTTGCAGGACGATTCAGGACGATAATTAATTTTCAAAAACCCCTTGCTCTCTGACTTGTGCCATCCACTGATCGTCCCGGGACGATGCCTCGATCGTCCTGGACGATCAGACCAAAAACCCATCGTCCTGGCCGATTCCCTGGACGATCCTCAGGACGATAATTAATTCTGAAAAAGTCCTGCTCTCTGTCTTTTGCACTGAACTGATCGGCCTGGGACGATGGCCCTATCGGCCTGGCCGATCCTGGGAGAAAAATCACCTGGAGCAATTTGGGCAATTTCTGGAGCAAATTTCAACTGATCGTCCTGGACGATCTCAGATCGTCCTGGTCGATCCTGGAGCAGAATTAGAACTTCACACATTGCCCAAAAATAATTAACTCATTTTTCTAAGTAATCAATTTAAGCCTCATATCAACTCAATTAGTTCATACCCAAAATAATATCCAATGCAAAAAAGTTGTAATAAAATCAAACTAGACCTCAACTTCATATAAAAAATCTTAATATCATAAAAGTTAACCTTAATGGCTATTATACCATCTCCCTTCAATAAAATAATAGAAAGAGAAACATATAGTAAAATTAAAGGCAAGTGTTATAAATCAAAAAGATACACAAAAATAAATAAATGACTAGTTCCATAATCTAATAAATATGACATAATAGATCAGAAATGTAAGGTGTACCCGTCACAACATCTAGGGCATCTCAAGCCTCTTATTGAGTCAAATTATATATATGTGGTTGAACTGGAGCTAGAGCAACGAAACTACTAGGCTTTCTCTTCAACTACTATTAGATGACCTCCTTGCCACATAATCAAAACCACCAGCTCTACCACATGGTTCCTCAAAAAATGTATGGAGCATAATTTCCCTCGATCTCCCTATTGATCTAACAATGCTCTCGGATCTAGGCTCAGAACGTCAGACGAATACTACTTATGGACACTGCTACCTGGTGTCCTATCTAATCGCATCTGAAGCACTGTTAATCATCCTATAGCATTGACCAAAATAACGTCTATCATAACTCTGGCACACAGGTTCCCCATTAACATAACTAGAATTAGCTACACTGTCACTACCATTGACTCTGTAGATACTGACTACCCACCTTTACTAGAATCTCCAAGTATAAATTTGCTCTTCTTCATAGAAAATTTATTGTTGGATGCCTCACCATTGAACATTTTCCTACTAGCAGTCCACCATTGTTGAGTAACTATCAGATCGTTCTCTATCGATGAGCTCTCTCCATAAGTTCAGAGAAATCAGAAATGTGAAATGGTACCATAGGCTATCTAATACTATCTTGAAGTCCTCTCAAAAATATGTAGCACTTCTCGGCAGAAGTGCTAACCAATTACAGAGCACATCTAGCTAAAGCAGTAAACTCTATCTCATACTATATAATTGTTCTAGTCATCTGAACTAATCTCAAAAAAGTCTCCTACATCTAATGTTTTGCAGAAAGTGATATAACTACACATGAGAACTCCTACCAACTAATCAGGGAATTCAATCCTCTAAAATGCTTCCTCCTACTAGACCATCCACTAGCACTTTGCCTCTATATCTAACATAAAATAGCTAGTGATACTTTCCTATCAAGAGGACACTACAGATCGTCAAATGTCTTCACCAAATTGCTTAACGAATCCTCTGCTTCCTTGGGCTTAACATCACCCTCGAATCTTGGAGGCTTCAATCTCATAAATATTTATAAATGTTGATCTATCTCATCATATCTAATATGAGGACTTAGCATTGTGCCTTACCCATCATATGGGTTATCAAACTAGTAAATTGTGAAATTGTATCATAATTAACTATTAGAGCCATACTATATACATGAGTAACCTAATTGACACTCTACATGCCTATCATATATGGTACGATAGATTCATATCACATAAAACACACAACTGCAAATATATGTACATAAAAAAATAAGAATGAACATCCAGACAAACTCAAAACTATCCCACTTAAATAACAAATTAATTTCCTATAGCTATATTTTATGATCCATATCTAAAGTATTGCTCTGATACCACGAAAGTTCGTCACAACCCAATTCGACCAAGATAGCTCATATATTATTGGGCAGCGATAGTCAAATCCTAAAATTTAATTTTGAAATTGATGAGGACATCGTCAGCGATTTCGACACGTGTACCATCGGAGACGCCGGAGATCGACGGCCACGATCAGGAGTTTTATTTTGAGTCTTTTTATGTAATAGTTTATTTTTTTTTTCAATTTTTCCATTTTTGCCCTTATGGGTATTTGGTCGCTATTGTAGCCAAAGGGGCATTTTAGTCTTTTATTTTTCTTTGTCATTTTGAGGCCTATATATATGGTCATTTTCTTATGTAGGAGGATGATGAATTATTGATAATGAAATTTTATGTTCTTGTTGATCTCTTAATGAGTTCATGTTGATCTCTTAGTGAGTTCATGAGAGGAGAAGCTCGAGGAGGGTAACTTGCAATACCCGTCAATCTTTGGAAGAGTCCGAGGTTCGCGGTTCTTACGATCTCTTTGTGAGTTCGTTAGTTATCTCTATCTTTCTAGCCACATTAACTCCTCTCATCCGGAAATCTGAAATTGGATATTCTCGTGCCCCTTGCTCTAACCGGCCTCTTCCCCTCTTTAATTCCCTTTCCCGTGTATCTTCAAAATTGCTGATTTCGTGTTGACTGCAACTCTGTTCCAGCAATTGTACATTGATGTTTGGTACCCAGCACATGCACAAATTGAGGTCCATAGCTTCCAACGTCAAACAACAGCAGGTCTAAGCTTTCCTGATTGTTTTATAGTGCTGTCCAAGATCTTCTCAAGCATTAAAACTGCTAACCAACCGTCTTGGGGAGCTCTCCCACCGTTGACCTGCTGCCCACAAGTCCAGGCTGCTTCATCAAGAGCCATCGACGAATACTACCGTCCATCCGAGTGGCCACGCTTGCACTGTTCATCAACTCCTCCCACTCCGAATAGCTTTCCCGTGGACAGTATTGTAAGCTCCCTCTTCCTCGTGGTGATCACATTAGTGTTGCTAATATCTTTCTTTTGTTAACCGCAAGAGAGCTTGAGTGAGGGAAACTCAAGGTGACTTTTCTAAATATTAACCCGCGGATTATTGTTAAAGTGCATTCGTCATTACTCGCATGTTTGTTATTGTTTTAAATTGTTGTGCCTAATGAGATTGTAACAATGCCTAAGCAATTTTGCAACTGAGATTTCATTAAATCATTAATTGTGACTCGTTAATCTTTATATCGACTTGCTTACTCCGTTGTCTTATTATGTCTCCGTGCAATTCCGATATTGTTTCACATCATATTTGGTATCAGAGAATGGTAGGCATGCAGGGCATGTTAGAAAAACATCATAGGGTCTAACCGCTCATTCTAGCTTTAAAATTGCATGCATATCATTGCGTAGTTCAATTTACTCACTGTCTTCCCTGCTGTAATTGCATTTCCTGCACTCATTCATTGGAATTTAAGTCATCCTAGCTAGAGTGTGAGTGCAGCCTTTTGACTTACTTTGTTTCTATTTGCTTAGGGCAACCACACCCTTGAGTTTGACTGCTGTCCTCACTGTTCCAGCAGCTTTTAGCCTTCGTTTAGTGAACTTTTAGTCTTTGTTTGGGTGCTGTCCACTCCCTCGGAACCTTCCAAACACCTAGACAACTTAGGCAATGACTGAACCTTGCTGTCCAAAAAATTCCTGCACCCTTTACTAGCCTTAAGGTGCCTCTAAACAAGTGTGTAGTTGTTGTCCTCAACCTAACAACCTCCCTAGGTGCCTAGGTTACTTAACCCACTAGTGTAGGTTGCTGTCCGAATATTTTCTGCACCTTGTAGTGAGCCTAACTTAGTGTCCAAATGACGTCCCTCAATCCCAATCATCTTTGAGTGTCACTTGACGCTTCTCAATGGACCCGATAAGACTCCAAAAGAGTTTAGATGACATCGTTAACCTAGTGGGTAATATAACTAGAATTATGAAGGAGAAACCCATTGACTATCCCCACTCCAATTACATGCCCCGCTCAGCTTATCACCCGAGACCTGAGCCTAGGCCTCCTCGACCTCACTTAAAGTCACCATATCGTCTGCCTAGCTTTGATGGTTCTTCGGACCCTCACTACCTTAGGGAATGGGTTAGACAACTAGAGAAATATTTTGAATCATGTCATGTCCCTGAGTCCCACCAGATTAGCATCGCTAAGTCTCACCTTAAAGGTCAAGCTCTTCAATTTTAGATAAAATTGGAAGATCATAGAGAGTCTCGCGGTGAGTACCTTACTTGGAAAGACATGAGACGAGAACTTAATATGAAATACCGACCCTCTACTAGTGATCGTCATCTAGGGCGTCACCCTACCTCTTTTGTCAAGACAACCCACCCATTAGTAACATTCGGGTCGCTGCCCCACCCTATAGGTTTTCACCTAACCTTAATGGTCGACCCTCTACTGAGTTTTCTGTTGGACCAATCACTTATGACTCCCCACTTGGACCTACTACTAGCCATCCCAATCAACCTTTAGCCTCCCCAATCCTTGACCCTGCAAGCATAATTTTAATAGAGAAATGCTTTAAAAAGGAAAGGTCCCCTAAACCTAAAACTGAGTGCATCCATTTCGTGGATGCTAATGATATTAAGGATAACGAAAACTTCTTTGAGGATGGAGCAAAAGAAATTGAATCAGACTCCCTGAATGACTTAAACCCTGAGCTAGGAAAGTTAGAACCTGTAAACGTCGACACCTTCACCCACCCACCCCGATCCTAGTCTCCTCGAGGATAAGTCTTTGGACAAAGTATGCCGGGACGATAGGAATATGATCTTGGAAGAAGCCAATCTGGCCTTGGACACATTGTATTTAAATTCGGAAGATCCTGATTTAGTCGTATTACCTACTGAGTTGACTTTGGAGAATCTTGATGGTAATAGTCTCGAGTCAGAAGTGGTTCAACGACACTTACTACCTGATTTAATTCCCGATTTAATTGACCCTAAACCCATTTATCCTGATTCTATTGAGCATAGCACTATGAGTTCGGATGATACTGATTTGGGTCTGAAAGTTTTTGAGCCGAATTTGAGTAATGAATCACCTTTTGTTTTATTGGAGTCTAGTTTAGGAGTGACTCATCTAGAGTTATATTTTAACAAGTGTGTCTTTCTTGATTGGACTTATCTCTCCATTCCTCGTACCGACAACAACATTAGAGAGAATCTTAGGCCATGCTTTAATGTCACCACTCTAACTGTTGTGCCCACTTCTGATAGGAATACCTTACCCCATTTCTTGAGTCTCATACCTGCTGATGACTCTTTGGACTATCCCCTTATGGTAGTGAGTCAGGACCCATCTTTTTATCATATCCATGACTCCCCCATCATGTCCTCTATAGTCTTGTCCTCCCCTATTAAGGACCGCCCCTCTCCTCGTTGGATGAATTTGATAGATTACACCGCTACCCCTAGGAGACTAACTTCGACCCTATCTGAAACATTTTCTGGATGTGCCTTAGTAGCTAGGGATGTCTTTATTGCTCCCCCTAAACCAATTCCCTTAAATTTGGAAACTTTAAGTCCCCACATTTTATGTTTAACCCATCGTTATGCTTATCTATATGTGCTTGTGAGTCTGTGTGTTTGCATGTTCGTTTCCCGTCGAGTTTGTCTCTGTTTAAAGCTTTGGTGTAAGCCCCAAGTCTTGTCATTCATCATGCACATCAGGTTTGTCGCATCAGCATTTGCATCTCTCCTTCAGGAATTGCACAATGAGATTAATAAGAAAATTGAGTTAAGAAATGTTAATTATAAGCTTAATGTTGATCATGATAAAATATTTAAAGAATTCAAAGTTGGTGATTTTGTAATGGCGTGGATTCGTCCAGAACGGTTTCCTCAAGGAACCATTAAGTTACATGCTCGAAGCGCAGAACCTTTTAAAATAATTTCAAAGATAAACAGTAATGCCTATGTGCTAGACCTTTCTGAGGGTTTCAACATTAATCCTACGTTTAATATTGAAGATCTTGAAGCCTTCGAGGTACCAGAGTTTAGCCCTACCAATCCACTATATAATGAGCCTTGTGTGAACCTTCCCAGTGAGAACCCCAGCCTACCCCCACTCCCCAATTTGCCATATTTACCCCATACAGAAAGATTGAAGCAATACTTGATCATATCCACTAAAGAAGGTGGGTGCCAAAGGTACATAGTTCATTGGAAAGGGAAATCGGAGACGGAGGACATGTGGTTTGATCCGGAGGAGCTGCAGATGAGTGGACCCCGGCTTACTAGAGTGGTACGAGAGCTCTACAGATGATTACTCGACGGGGTCGAGTTTTCTCCCACCTAGGGAGAATGATGAGGACATCGTCAGCGATTTCGACACATGTACCATCGGAGACGCCGAAGATCGACGGCCACGATCAGGAGTTTTATTTTGAGTCTTTTTATGTAATAGTTTATTTTATTTTTCAATTTTTCCATTTTTGCCCTTATGGGTATTTGGTCGCTATTGTAGCTCAACGGGCATTTTAGTCTTTTATTTTTCTTTGTCATTTTGAGGCCTATATATATGGCCATTTTCTTATGTAGGAGGATGATGAATTATTGATAATGAAATTTTATGTTCTTGTTGATCTCTTAGTGAGTTCATGTTGACCTCTTAGTGAGTTCATGAGAGGAGAAGCCCGAGGAGGGTAACTTGCAATACCCGTCAATCTTTGGAAGAGTCCAAGGTTCGCGGTTCTTACGATCTCTTTATGAGTTCGTTAGTTATCTCTATCTTTCTCGTATATTCTTGTTCATCCCCTTTCTCCCCTCTTCATGCAACATTCTTCTTCTCCACCACAATCTCCCGCAAGCAACGACCAATAGTTGAAAGGAGCCAAACCTCTCACTAGCTTCGCCATCATTGGAGCCCCTACCCGCCGACCACCCTAGTCCCGCCGGCCGGCCATCTAGCCGCCGGCCTCCAACCCTCCACCTGCCGGCTCATCTTTCCCCCAAGCCAAAGCATTTGAAATTCAAATTTCAAAGAGGCATTAATTGCTTTCTTAAATTAAGTCCAAGAAATTAGGAAAGTTCCTTAAATGAATTTCAATTCAAATTTGACATTCAAAAAGCTTTCCCAATACTATAACTTAATTTTGGAAACCCCTCTTTGAAATAAAATCTGAATTTTAATTCAGATTTTCTTTAATGCTTTAAATAATGTGTGGGCCCCACTTAATTAATCATAATTTCCCTCTTCCCTCTCTCTATTTGGCCGGCCCCCATTCATTGGGTTTTTATCTCTCCAATCTAGCCATTAATCCTTAATTAATGTCTCCACTAATTTCCCTAGCAGCCGTCCCCCTCCACACTATATTTGGAATTATTTTGAATATCAAAATTTCAGATTCCCTCCCAAAATTCCTCAATCCCGCACACCTGTAGCAGAATTCCAGATTAGCCACATTAACTCCTCTCATCCGGAAATCTGAAATTGGATATTCCCGTGCCCCTTGCTCTAACCGGCCTCTTCCCCTCTTTAATTCCCTTTCCCGGGTATCTTCAAAACTGCTGATTTCGTGTTGACTGCAACTCTGTTCCAGCAATTGTACATTGTTGTTTGGTACCCAGCACATGCCCAAATTGAGGTCCATAGCTTCCAATGTCAAACAGCAGCAGGTCCATGCTTTCCTGATTGTTTTATAGTGCTGTCCAAGATCTTCTCAAGCATTAAAACTGCTGACCAGCCGTCTTGGGGAGCTCTCCCACCGCTGACCTGCTGCCCACAAGTACAGGCTACTTCATCAAGAGCCATCGACGAATACGACCGTCCATCCGAGTGGCCACGCTTGCACTGTTCATCAACTCCTCCCACTCCGAATAGCTTTCCCGTGGACAGTATTGTAAGCTCCCTCTTCCTCGTGGTGATCACATTAGTGTTGCTAATATCTTTCTTTTGTTAACCGCAAGAGAGCTTGAGTGAGGGAAACTCAATGTGACTTTTCTAAATATTAACCCGCGGATTATTGTTAAAGTGCATTCGTCATTACTCGCTTGTTTGTTATTGTTTTAAATTGTTGTGCCTAATGAGTTTGTAACAATGCCTAAGCAATTTTGCAACTGAGATTTCATTAAATCATTAATTGTGACTCATTAATCTTTATATCGACTTGCTTACTCCGTTGTCTTATTATGTCTCTGTGCAATTCCGATATTGTTTCACATCAGAAATATTTCAGATTATCTTTTAATATTTTATTTAAATAAATAATTGACTACATGGCTACTAAAATATCCAAGTATTGAAAATAAATTAATCCATAAGATTTCTTTTATTTCATCAAAATATAACCATACTATATTTCATGGATATAAATAGAAGCTACAGAACTGAATAATAAATTAATCATTATTGTACAAAAATCAATAAATGAAATATTTATCAACTCCGATCAAATCCTAAACTGCTAATCATCCGTCTCCAATCATTTTTCAGTTCCTAAAAGCTAGAAATAAAACTATGGTGAGCTACAACACCTAAAAAAATTACACATATCAATTTAAATTTCAAAATTCTTTTATTAAAAATTTTATGAACATTTAAAAGTAGTTAAATGTAATTTAATAAAGTACTATGCAATAATAAAAATTTAGTAGTTATCCAAATATTAAAATAATAAATTTGAGCAATTAAATAAACTAAAATTTATATCATAAAATAGTAAACTGAAATTCATATCACAGAATAATTTATATCAATTTGATATTAGTTCTCTTCTTTTCTTGAACCCAAAAAAAAAAAATTCAAAGGATTATGACTTCTTATAACTCTTTTTTTATGTTTATAGCATTAGAGCATATTCGTAGGTGCCAGAAATAATTTATATCCACTACAAAATGTTTTATAGACACCAAAACACACTCTAACACAAATAAAATTTCAAATAATTTTGACCCCTTATACCTTACAAAAAATATTTTCAATTTTATAAGAAAATAATGCATCACATTGTAGCAGTTAAAGTATAATTGAGCCCATATTATAATTGTATATTTTTTTATAACGGTAGACAACAAAAATTCCTACTAAGTAAAATTGTACAGTTTTAAAACATAAAAAAATTACAAATGATTGTGTAAAATATTTTTTAAGCCTTTAATTGTACTATAATACTATTTTTCACTATCCATATTATTTCATATATGATAAAAGCAGCACAAATTTCAAAATATAAGATATAAAATTTTTATAAAATACTTAAAATATTTATAATCTTAATCCCTATAACATATAAAAAAGTACACAGTATAAGTTTTTTTAGTACAAAGTTATCCTTATTTTTCTATAACAAAAATAGAAATTTAATCGAAAAATTTGCTAAAAACTTCATATTTTTTTAATAATTAAGAAAGAAATAGTGTGGCATATCTCATGAAGAACAAATTTCTCAATTGTGACGATTGACAAAAACAACTCTAATTAAGATCTCCAAAATCTAACTTTTTTATCTTTCCTCTTTTTCTCTATTGGCCTCTGTTAACCGAAATCCAAAAAGGGAATGGGTTTTCAAAATGTTTTTTTTTTAGTGGAAATAATATTTTATAATAAAATATTCAAAGGAAATTTATATAATTATGATAATTGTTCAACTTTTGTCCAAAATCCTTTTATATCTTCAAATTTGGTGATTCAAAAGTTATGAAAAAATATTTATAAATTAGTTAAACATGTTTAGAACATTATGGTGAAATTAAATTGCAAAACGGATATCTCACAGTCCCAAAATCCCACATGTACATACAAATTTCAATTTCTTAAGGAATTGTACCAGTAACAAAAAATTAGAGAAAAATTAATGTAATTAAAAAACAACAATATATATGTTATGATGAAGATGATTCGTGATTTGAACTTATAATGACTCGTAAAATAATTTTTAACTATTATAGGTCAAAACAGCTTTTTCAAAATTTAAAGGTTACTACAATAACGACGTCATTAATCATGCTAGCTCTTTGTTAAGGTATATGGATGCAGCTCTTTGTCCCTCTTGTTGTGCTAGTGTTGGGGTGGCTTTTAGAGACCATAAAGAGATGTTATTGTTTACGACATGAAAGAGGTTTTGCATTGGGATGTTACTCAAATTGAGCTTTTTGTTGTTTTGTTGATAAATGATTGTATTGCTTCCTGGATGTTGGAGAAGAAAGGTATTATCATTGAAGGTGGCAGCATCAATATAATCAAGGACAGACAACGTGGCACTGATTTATACATGAGTATCAATGTGCACACGTTATGGACTATTTCAGGTGTATCTAACACTATGTAATCATCCAATTGTGTATTATTTATTATATATCTAAGTATAGCATCTCTTGTAACCCTCTCATCCCTATAAATAAGTGGTTGAAAAATATCTTTTGAATATGATATTATTTCACTATTCACTAAAAGTAGTTAGTTTCATTCTCCTCTTCTTTTGCTCTATATGTTTGATTAGAATTACTAGTAAGATTGTAAGATCAAGATGTCATCCATGAATAATTTGAATCCAACAAGCCCATATCTAAATTACTTAAAAAAATAAGCTCCTTTTATCAAAATTGAATGAATTGTTATGTGGGACACATCACTCAATTCACTTCATTCATTTAGTTCTGTATAATAAAAATAAATTTTAGTTTTGCTTGAGAAAGGTAAAGCTTCTCGTGCAAAGTTTAAAAAAAAAAATTATACTAAAAAATTGCTCAATTCTGACATTATTAACAAACCTATTTAGGCTTATATCTCAATCATGTCTCTCTTAGGCTGATCCAACCAACTAATTTAAGCTTCATTTGAGACAGTTTTTCTTACCGTTTTATAAAAGAGCTTCTTAGTATAACAAATTTTTGAATTTAAAAATTTTGTACTAAAATTTTACTTTAAAAAACAATAAGGAAACCGTCTGAAACTAACTCTTAGATGTGATAATATTCTTTATAGTCGTCAAATATGGACGATGATGATCATATCATTTGACGAACAAAATATATTCCAACAAACCAAGATATGGTGACATGTGATATTAATATTTTAATCTAAATAGATTATATCATAATGATAGATTAATATGTTAAAAAGGTCAAATTTGATGAACAAGGTGAGCAAAAAAAGTCAATTGTGTTTAATTCATATATAAAAAAAATATTCAATTCGAAAATAATTACTTATTTTGCCTTATTTTTTATTTCAAATGAAGCATACGTTTTGTAGATATAAATTTTTTCTGAAAAAAAAAAATCATGATTATGTTAAAAATGAATATTTGGCATATTGAAAAAATAATATTTAGTAAAATAGCATGCAATATAAAAGAAAAGTAATATATTTAAAATATTTTGAACTATTTATATGAGTGTAAAAAAACACATATAATTATTATTTTTTAAAATAAAACGAATCATCTCAAAATTTTCAAATTTAAAAAGAACTAAAATAAAAGTAATGACATATAGTTCTTTAATCAGATCTTAAGAAAATTCTCATGAATTAAAATATTTATTTTACAATATAAAAGCACATTAAAATATTAAGATTAAATAAATATAAATCAGAATTTTTTATCAAAATAAAATTATAAAATTTTATCATCCAAATTAATGTCTCAAAATTTTCAATTACGCTTTAAGAGCTTGATCTCAGTTAATTCAAGCACAAATCAAATCACTTTTTGGTGTCATAAAATCCGTCTTATTGAAATGTTCAATTTAACTATAACATTTGTCGGAGGATAGTAATCTTCATTTGCTTGAAAGATCGAATGTGGTATCAGGTGATGTGGCTCGCTCAAATTCACCTCTGGACAGTCCGATGTCCGCAAAAAATAATTTCTCCAAAAATTATTCTTGCGAAGCTACTTGTTGATCTTTAAGAAGGATTGTTATTGGATTAGCAGCTTTCTTTCGATAAAAGGTTAGAGGCTTACAATTTTGACATTTGAACAATAACACTAATGTGAACTCTATTCAATGTAAAATATTTTTTAGTTTTACCCATCAATGAGCCCTTCCAAGAACTTTTGAATGGGTGGAGATAATGTCTGCTCATTTATCCTCTTAGACTCATATGATGGAGAAATTATTTTGTGCGGATACTGGATGCAGAACGTTATACGGAGACCAATCAGAATGTGTCATGTCAACAGTACTGAGCCATGGTACCGAGTAGGGGTGTCAACCCGGAACTGACTCGGGTTCAATCGGGTCGACCCTAACCCGACCCGGATAGGCAAACGGGTCGAAATCCTAGACCCGAACCCGACCCGCTTCGGGTTCGGGTCAACCCGACACGACCCAGAATTCGGGTCGAAATCCTGGCGCAGCGGCGCAGCAGGCCGACGGCGGCACGGTTTGCGGTTCCGCAGCGGCGCAGCGCGCGCGGCAGGCCAGCGGCGCAGCGGCGCGGCAGGCCGGCGGCAGCAGCGCAGTTCCGCGCGGGAGAGATGCGACGCGCGACGCGTGAGCGCCAGCAGACGCGACGCGACGCGCGATGCGACGCGTGGTCAGACCGGTCAGGGCGGGCAGCGGGTCATTTTCGGTTTTCCGGGTCAACCCGAACCCGACCCGGTTTTTCAAACGGGTCGAAAACTCGAACCCGACCCGGTTCGGGTTCGGGTTGACCCGAACCCGAAATTTTCGGGTCGGGTCCGGGTCGACCCGAACCCGAAATTTTCGGGTCGGGTCCGGGTCGGGTTGTCGTGTCGTGCCAAATATTGACAGCCCTAGTACCGAGCAAGAGGTGACGTGGCAAATTTTGATTGGTCTCCGAACGGCATTTGGCATCCGTATATAATAATGATGATGAGCCCGCATTAGGGGTGTCAATATTTGACACGACACGAAAACTCGACCCAGAAAATCCGAGTGTCCTATCCAATACTAGATTTCATCCGGGATCATGTGTCGATGCACCCTCCAATGGCATCTTATTCAACAATGAATGCTTTATAATGCTCACTCATTAAGATACTTTTAAATTAGCAGAAAACCTATCTACTCGATTATCTTCTTGAGGCTCTTTTACTTCGATATGCCATATTCGAACTTTTAGGGAGAACCTTGTCCAACACTAAATACTTTTAGCTACTCTCAAAGGTACTTTTAGCGAGAATCATGTTTAACGCTAGTTGCCTTTTATAAGCACATTCATTTGGGAACTTTTGAAGTAGTAGGAATTCCATGTAATCACTAATATTTCTAGGGCTCATGCATTCATGTGCCAACCTAAAAATGTTATTTCTAATATTTTCTACCGAAGTCTTTTTAGGTCTACTTCTATCTTAACATTGACCAAATCTACTGCATCTATTCTCCTAACCAAGTCATCGGAAGGACAAGATGTATGTGCCCAAACCATCTAAGGCAACTCTCTCCAATCTTATCTTCCGTTGGAGTCAGGGGCGGATCCAGCTTCTTTTTTCAGGGTGGGCAAAAAAAAAAAAAAAAAAATTGTGGGGGATGGGCAAAGATGCTTAGGATTGATTAAATGAGGGCAAAAAATTTTTTTGAGAGGAGGCAAAATACCCAAAATACCGAAAATATTCCAAAATATCCCTCTAAAATTTAAAAAAAAAAAAATTTGATTTGCCCCCCCTCAACTCAATGGGGGTCCGCTCCTGATTGGAGCTACTCCAACCTTTTCACGTATATACTCGTTTCATATTATGTCTCTAAAAGTGAATTCATTCATCCTCCTGAGCTTCCCCATCTCTGGAACACCAAACTTAATTTTATGCTTCTCTTTTAATGGCCAACATTCTATGCTATAAAGCATTACAGGTCTCACTACCATCTTATAAAATTTTCCCTTAAGTTTGACGGGTACATTTTTACACACAACAGGCCTAATGCATTCCTCCACTTCAACCTTCCAACTTGAATTCTACTAATAATATCCTCATTTATTTCACCATTACTTTGAATAATATGCCCGAGATATCTAAAATATGTACTCTTATTACTGACTTAATTGCCCAAAGTCACAATCCCCCACTAGATCTATTACTACTAAAATTACACTCCATATATTCAGTTTTAGATCTACTCAAACAAAATCCTTTAGACTCTAAGGTTGAACTCCATAATTAAAGTTTTCCTTCAACTCCCTCTCTAATCTTATCATCAAAAAGAATATCATCAACAAAAAAACATACAACATAGTACATCCTCTAGCAAAGGTCTAGTCAAAACATCTATGAATAAAGCAAATATATATTGGCTTAAAATTGATCCTTAATGTAATCCAATAGAAATAGGAAAATACTTGGTCAACCCACCTTATGTTTGAACACAAGTAACAACTCTTGCATACATATCCTTAATGGCTTGAATATAAACATTATTAACTCATTTCTTTTTAAGAATTCTCTATAACACTTCTCTTGGAACCTTATCATATGCTTTCTCTAAATCAATAAATATCATATATATCATTATTCCCTTTATACATCTCCATCAAACCTTTCAATAAATCTATAGCTTCCATAGTAGACTAACCTAAAATAAATCCAAATTGATTTTGAGAAACATTAGTATGACGTCGTAACCTATATTCAATAACTCTCTTCCATAGTTTTAATGTGTGACACATTAACTTAATTCCTTTATAATTTGCACACTCATGTGCATTACCTTTAGTCTTAAAATATGAATCAATATACTCCACTCATCGGACACATTTTGTCTTCAAAATAATATTGAAAACTTTGGTGAGCCAAAAAATTCTTTCATCTCCTAAGTACTTTCACATCTCTATTAGAATGTCATCATGTCCAACAGCTTATCCACATTTCATTTTTTTTTTAACTTCGGTTTTACTAATACTATGATAGAATAAAAGCTTATATTTTCATTTAAGATGCTACAGTCACTAAAGTCAATTGTATTATCATATTCTTTATTGAAAAGCTTATCGGAATATCTCATCCATCTTTGTTGAATATCCTCTTCTAATAAAAAAAAAATTTTGTATATTTATTTGTAATATACTTCACTTGAATTAATTTTTTATGTCTCATATCTCTTTACTTGGCTAACTTATACATACATCTTTCTCCATCATTAATATATAATCTATTATATAAATCATTAAAAACTAAATTATTTGCATAGCACAATGCTTTCTTAGACTACTTAATTATGAGCCCAATTTATATCTTTCTTAATTTTCTAATATTTTATATAAAAACCAATTTTTATAAGAAAACTTCTTATGTTTTATCTTTTCTTTCACATCTTAATTATGTCACCAACTATTTTTAATATTACAATCTTTTACTTTTGATACTCTAAGCACATCATTTATAACATTTTTAATATCTCTCGCAAAACTTTCTCACATAATATTAGTTTCATCATGTACAGACAAAATCTTAAGATCCTAAATTTTACTCTCAAGAATATTTGTTTCTAGTGTTCTTTAAAGACCCACATCTAATCTAAGATAATATTTTATTTTATTTTTCATACTCTGTACATTCATCTTAAAGTTCAAAACTAATAAGTGATACAAGATACATAAATTTTCTCTCATAATAACTTTAAAATCTTTACAATCAAGACAATCTATTTTTCTTATAAGAAAATAATCAATCTGAATTTTATTATATACATTCTTATAAGTAATAATATGTTCTTATCTTTTCTTAATTAATATTTTAGCAATTATAAAATTATAAATTATAGCAAAATCTAATATGATCCTAAAGCCTTCATTAGTTGCTAGAAATCCATAACCACCATGAATATTTTTACAATGTCATATCACTCTATCAACTTATCTATTTAAATCTCTTCCAATAAAAACTATTTATTTAAGAGACATCTTTTATATTAATTCTTCTAAGTCATTTTAAATTTTTAATTTTAACCGTATATCCAAACCTACTTCAATAGCATAAGTATAAGTACTTATAATATTAATAATTTTAACATCAACAATAATTTTTAAACCTAATAGAAAAAAAAAATCAAAGAATTAATTCTTACAAGGAAAGCAACTAAAAAATATGCAGAAGTTTTCCCCGTCCCACCTCCACTTCTTAAAAGGTGATGAAGCACTGACAATAATGATGGCAGCGGGAAACTAACAACTAACCAATTATAATAGTGATGACAATAATAATTGCACGAAATCAAGATGAGGGAGTCCATTCCAGTAAAATATTCAATAAGTTTGCTAGCATAAGCTATGATTTAAAAATCAATAACTGGACAGATTATATCACAAGAAGATGAAATTGCACCGGACAGATCATAAAATTATCCTCCTAGACGCGCAATTTATCGCCCGCAGACTCAACCAGAATGCGCCACGTTCACAGTACCGAGCTAGGCCAGGTACTGAGCAGGGGGTGATGTGACGCGTTCTGATTGATCTCTGAATAACGTTCGGCATCCGCACAGAATAATTTCTCCATCAGTTGTGTGTAAAAAATCACAAAATAAGGAAACAATAAGACATTCTAACAAGAAAATGTAAATCAAGGAGTGAGCAGAATTAAAGCAGGTGATAACTGAGGGTTGTAGTTTGCCTTTGTGGCTAGCTGTTTAGAAATAATGCAGCTGTCAGAGAAAGATTAAGAGTGACAAATAAATGCGAACAGGAGACATCCCACCACACAAAAAGAAGCCAAATCACTATCAAATTAAGAGAGTGACAAATAAATGCTGTCAGACATCTTGTTCCTCCATAATATGATAACAGCATTCTCACAAAAAAAAGATACCACTTATAGTAAAATTGGGTGTAGCAAAAATGTAAATTTTGAAATTAGGTAAGTAGATAATAGGTTTTACTGATTTAGAAATACATAATTGAGGGATGAAGATATGCCAAAGAGACATATCGATGGAGTTAATATGAAAAATGTTGAGCAAAAACATTTACACAACATAAAATTAACTCATGTAACAACAAGAACTTATGTGGGAGGATTCACAAAATCGATCCCAAACCGTTTGGATAAGACAAATGATGTTAATGATGAAGGGGTTAGTTAGGATAATAAATATTGAATTCATGATATGTTATTTTAATTGATGTTAATCATGGTTTAAATTGCGCAATATGAGGCTCGCCTTGAGGCCCGCCTTTGCGCGATTCCAGTAAAAAACGCCTCGAGTTTTTTTTAAGAGGATTCAAGTGTTGGGCAACAAAGAAGGCTCTAATAGCCAAAATGAGTATGATGAGCACGAGATATGGGGACCGATGTAGAATAAAAGTAGAATGATATAATGACAAAAATAAATTAGAAGGATGTTGATATTGTGGTGAACCGAACCAAACCGATATGTGACCTAGCAAATCGTGCTCCTTATGCGGGGCACGGATCATATCTAGCAACCTTTCTATACCTGAAATGATTTCACTCATCACTGCCTCTATTCGCACTTAAGGAAATCAAAGTTAGGGCATCATCGTTCTACTTTTCTTCCCTCTTCTTTCTCTCTCAAATGGAACCTTTGTGAGCCTTAAGTTAGTTATAGTTGTGTTCTTCTCTACCCTCACAATCTTTCTCTAATTGCAAAAGGAAGTCAGCAGCAAGCTCTCCTCCCCTCACAACTACCAGCCTAAAGAAGCCCTCATGCCAATCTTCCATCATCTGCGCAATGCGGTCATGAGCCCCTTCTTCAAGCATAAACCCCACTGTGTCTTTAGAACCAAGCCATAAATCTTCAAACATAAAGGCCATCCTCCTTATTTTTGTAAGGCATAGGGCATGACTCCATCCTCTCTCTTCTCCTTCATGGCAACCGAAGCAGCTCGAGCAATACCATCCTCCAATTATTTTTTTAGTTCTTTGTTTTTTGTTTTGGCTTTCTCCAATTTTAGTCCACCTCAATATAATTATCTAATCTTTTACCATTGCTTTGCAAAAAATTAATGTTAAAATTTCTCTATCCATCCACCTTTATTATTTGAGCCATTGTTCCCTCAATAATTAATTAGATCTATTAAATAACAAGTTCTTTTTCATACAATTCTTTTATAGCCAATCAATAAAAAGAGTATAACATGAGGCACTTATTTAGAGCTTAATATAATTAGTTTATGGTTAGATTAGGTGACTTGGGTTATCATGTGTTTAATTATATACTTAATGCTGATTTAGAATCTTCTTTGTTTAGGGCTTTTGAGTTATGCTCATTCGGTGCTATCTTTTGTCAAAACGAGCGTAATTATGAGTATGATGTCTCAAGATAGGTAGCTTTTATTTATTACAGGATAGACTTCTCTGATGCTAGTAGTTTGTCCCTATACTAAAATCAAAATGTTATTTTTGACAAACCACATATTAAAAAAATTTATTTTCTGAGTTTATTTGACAACCATCCAATATCATAAAGAGATCAAAATGGAATGCATTCAATTTACGCTACATTTAAAATACACAATATCGTTAATACTTACAACCAAATTGCCCCCAAATCTGATGCGGAGCATCTCCTCTTATGGTGTTCCAGGGAGTATTTTATCTTCTTAGCATATTTCAGTTACATTGCTTAGTGTTGTTGTGAGCTCCACTACCCTTAGTGCTTTAATTAGTTGCATAGTACAGCAGACACTTTATTGTTTTATACTTTTAATAGTATGGGAGGCAAGTAGGAAGTATATACTAGAATTCCTGTAAGGAATACAGCAGAAGTTTTATTATTATCAATACAGAAACACTATACAGTTTATCCGTCTAGTTGCTTGCTTGTTTTTTCTGTTTCTTAATCCTTTGCAGGTGCGCCGACATCATTCTTGGTATCAGAGCAAGGATGGCGGAGGGCAGCAAACGGTTGGCTACCGGTGAAGAACATAGCCTGGAAGCTCTTTGGGAAGGGCACAATAGTTTGGTGAAACAAACGGAAGCTCTATCGGCAGATGTTCACTGATTCTTTGGTGAGATGCGTTGAGAGCTAAGGCATATCAATGCTCATCTGGATAGGAACCTAAACGCTCGGGCAGCATTGCCGGCAACTATACCGGCATCTAGGCGAGGGTTCGCAGCAGATCGGGAGCAACTGCGAGACAATTTAACTCAGGGTTTGTCCGATTCAGAAGATGAAATGGGTGGATTCAATCATCTCGAGCTATCGGAGTCTGAAAACGAACAAGAGCTAATCCGCAAGCGATGCCCAATCGAGAGGGACAGACACCACAGCGATTTTCGCCTTAAATTGTTCATACCGTTCTTCGATGGCAAGCTACACATTGAGGATTATTTGGATTGGGAAGGGTTGTAGAGACATTTTTTGAATACATGGAGATTGAACTTGAAAACCAAGTGAAGTATGTGGCGTGTAGACTCAAAGGTGGTGCTAGCGCGTGGTGGCAGCAAGTGATTCAATCCCGGATGCGTGAAGGCAAGGGAATCGTCCGGAGTTGGTTCTGAATAAAGCAGTTGTTGTGAACTCACTTCTTGCTGATTGATTTTGATCAAATGTTGTATGTTCAATATCAGCATTGTGCCCAAGGATCGAGGATGGTGAACGATTACACGGAGGAATTTTATCAACTTAGTGCTCGGAATAACTTAAATGAATCCGCCAACCAAATAGTTGCTATATACATTGGTGGATTGCGGGAGGCCATTCAAGACAAGTTAGAGCTAAATGCTATTTGGTCATTGTCGCAGGTGATTAATTATGCTCTCAAGGACTAAATGCAGCTAAGTAGACACCAGTCCAGTAGGACTCACCGACGGAACTTTGATTACTCCATCGAAAACAATAAACCAGTGTTTCATTTCGCGGCCAATGCTATCAAAACTTCTTCGCGCCTAATGCAACATTACCACAAGCCAATACAAATCCTAGAGTACTGGAGAGCAAACCATACCAAAAAAACAAGGCACCGATATGGAAGAATTCTTATGCTAAAATGCTAACATCAAATGTTTTAGATGTTTCCAACAGGGACATAAGTCCAATAAATGCCCAACTCGGCCGCAATTTCAAATGCTTGAAGCCGACGAAGAAGAAGAAGCTAACAACAATAATGGTGACCTTGAGGGAGATCCTGAAGACGTGGTGGGAGATGAGAGAGAACCAGTACTATGTGTGATACAAAAATTACTCTTGGCTCCTCGGCAGCCCGCCAGCTCCCAAAGGAATGCATTGTTTAGAACAAAATGCACTATACAAGGAAAAATTGTGAATTGTTAATTGATAGTGGCTGTACATAAAATGTTATATCCCGCACGGTGGTGCAGGCTTTGCAATTGAAGACTTCGAAGAACCCCAATCCGTACAAAATTAGTTGGGTTAAAAGGGGATGGAAATTGCCGTGTTGGATATGTGCAAAGTGACCTTTTCAATTGGTCGAGACTATGCTAGTGAAGTACTCTGCGATGTAGTAGAGATGGATGTTTGCCACCTGATTTTGGGGCGGTCGTGGCAGTTTGATGTGGGGGCTAATGTATGATTGCAAGGCCAACACATACTCCTTCGACTGGAAAGGGAAAAGATTGTGATTATTGCCCCGCACACCTGACAAGGAATTGGTTAAAATAACATCAAAAACTGCACTTTATGCCATTACCGAAAAAGCCCTGCTCAATGCTTGGCGAGAGTCCAATTGCATACTGGCTTTAATTGTCCAAGAACATAGCCATATTAGTGAAGAACAGACGATGCCAAAAGAGATCAGCTCGCTGTTACAGCAATACACGGACCTTTGTACGTCCAAACTCCCGAATGAACTTCCACCAATGAGAGCTATTCAACATCAAATTGAGCTAATGCCGAGGGCCTCTCTTCCTAATTTGCCTCATTACAAGATGAGTCCAAATGAGCATCAAGCCTTGCAACAGATTGTCGACGAGCTTTTAGACAAATAGCTGATTCAACCTAGTGTGAGCCCCTGCGCTGTGTCGGCTTTGTTGGTGCCCAAGAAAGATGGCAGCTGGAGAATGTGCATGGACAGCCGGTCTATCAACCGCATTACTGTTAAATTTCGTTTTCCAATACCGAGAATAGAGGATATGCTGGATAGATTATCCGGAGCCACTATATTTTCAAAGCTAGACTTACGCAGTGGCTACCACCAAAAAAGAATTCGTCCCGGGGATGAATTAAAGACGGCTTTCAAAACCCGTCAAGGCTTATATGAATTGAAGGTAATGCCTTTTGATTTGTGCAATGCACCAGCTACGATCATGCGCTTGATGAATGAGGTGCTTAAATTGTTTCTCAATAAATGTTGTGTTGTATATTTTGATTATATATTAGTGTACAGCACCACAAGTGACGACCACCTCAAGCACCTAACAGCTCTGTTTGACACCTTAAGAAATAACAAATTGTTTTTGAATCGCCACAAATGTGAATTTGCTACATAACAGGTGTCTTTCCTCGGGTTTCTTATCTCAGTAGCTGGTACTAGTATGGATCCAAAAAAAGTGGCGGCAATAGAAAATTGGCCTATCCCTCGTTCATTATCTAATATTCGCAGCTTCCACGGGTTCGCTAATTTTTATCGGAGATTCATTAGATGATTCAGCAGTATAATGGCTCCAATCACCAATGTGTTGAAGCAACCGCAACTTGCCTGGGCAAATGAACAGCAACAGAGCTTTGATGCAATCAAAGTTGCTTTAACTTCGGCTCCAGTTTTGGTATTACCTGACTTTAACAAACCATTCATGGTTGACACTGACACATCAACCATTGACATCAGGGCAATTTTATCTCCAGACAAAAAACCGGTGGAATTTTTTAGTGAAAAGTTATGTCCATCTCGGCAAAGGTGAACTGTTTACGAGCAGGAACTGTATGCCGTTGTTAGAGCGCTGAAACAGTGGGAGCATTACTTATTACACCAAGATTTTGTCCTCTGTAGCGACCACAAAGCTCTACAATATATCAATTCTCAAAATATCATTAATCGGATGCATGCGCGCTGGATTATATTCTTACAAAAATTTACCTTTGTGCTGAAACATAAGAGCGGAGTGCAAAATCGGGTAGCCGATGCGCTTAGTAGAAGGGCTGCTTTTATAACCAGGTTACAAAATGAATTTGCAAGCCTTGAATGCTTAAAGGAGTTATATTCAGATGATGATTACTTCCAGGAACATTGGCTCAAATGTTGTCAGCAGGAACCATCAGCCGACTATTCTATCCGCCATGGGTTTTTATTTAAGGGAAATTTATTGTGCATTCCTAGCTCATCTTGGAGACAGCAGATTATTAAACAGACTCATGCGGGTGGTTTCTCCACTCACTTAGGTCGAGGTAACAAAGTAAGTCAACTACAGTAGCTATTTTTTTTGGCCGCATCTAAGAAGAGATGGCTCTAAGTTTGTCGAAAGGTGTTCCATTTGTCAAAGTTACAAAGGAGCAGGACAAAGCACCGGATTGTATCAACCCTTACCCGTGCCGGAATGCATCTGGGAGGATTTGAGCCTAGATTTTGTACTTGGCTTGCCACGGACAAAGCATGGCAATGACTCGATAATGGTCGTGGTGGATCGCTTTTCAAAAATGGCGCACTTCATTGCCTGTAAGAAAACATTCGATGCTCTAAATATTGCCAAGATTTTCTTCAAAGAAATTGTGCGCTTACACGGCATTCCTCGAAGCCTCACATTGGATAGAGATGTTAACTTCATTAGCCATTTTTGGAGAGAACTGTGGAAGAGATTGCACACTCAAATCCAACTAAGTTCCTCATATCACCCGCTGACCGATGGCCAAACAAAAGTGGTTAACCGCACACTGGGTAATCTCTTGCGATGCTTAGTTCAAGACAACCCAAAAATCTGGGATGAGTTGCTCGGTCAAGCAGAATTTGCTTTAAATTACATGTGAATCATTCCACTGGTATGTGCCCATTTAGTATTGTTTATACTAAAGTACCAAATACAGTTCTTGATGTTGCAGTGCTTCCAAAGTGCAAAAGTAAGGCGGCCTCTGCATTAGCCGACCATTATACAGAATTCTTATCTAATATTCGGTTAAAGCTACAAGGGGCCAATGAGAAGTATAAGTTGGCTGTGGATGGCCATCGACGAGAAAAGTTGTTTAATCCTGGAGATTTGGTTTTCGTCCGATTGAGGAGGGAGCGACTACCAGTGGGTGAATACACCAAATTGGGCAAAAGAAAATGGGGGCCTTTTCCTATTAGCAAAAAGATTAATGATAACACATATGTTGTGGATCTTCCGGCGGAGTTTAATACGTCACATACTTTCAACGTTAAAGACATTTATGCTTATAACCCTCCCGACTACAATATGACGCAAATTCAATCTGTTAGCACAGATTTCCTTCTTGATGGGGCGAATGATGCGGAGCATCTCCTCTTATGGTGTTCAAGGGAGTATTTTATCTTCTTAGCATATTTCAGTTACATTGCTTAGTGTTGTTGTGAGCTCCACTACCCTTAGTGCTTTAATTAGTTGCATAGTACAGAAGACACTTTACTGTTTTATACTTTTAATCGTATGGGAGAAAAGTAGGAAGTATATACTAGAATTCCGGTAAGGAATACGGCATAAGTCTTATTATTATCAATACAGAAAAACTATACAGTTTATCTGTCTAGTTGCTTGCTTGTTTTCTCTGTTTCTTAATCCTTTGCAGGTGCGCCGGCATCAATATCATTTCTGACTATAGCCTAAACAAATCGCAAGATTCATAATATCCTGCCAAAGAATAGTCACATAAAAAATGAAACAATATGTTCTAAGAGAATGACGATTCATGAAAATCCTAACCGGCATTCAAACCAAGATAAACCAAACATTTAATGAATTCACAATTCTATCCCTAAGAAGAAACTAACGAAATCGATAAGCTTTTACAATAAATAGAAGCTTACATTTCCCCGCACCATGAACACTGTGCACTGGTTCCTTTCTCCCAAAGGAGGGTTTCTTCTTTGTTTTAAACAGCGAGGTTCATCGTTATCTGAAATCCTCATAAATCTTGTCGGAAAGAGAGAGGCGTTCCCGACAGCTTCCGAAATCTTTCCCTCTGCAATCCTAAGAAGAAACATGCTCATACAAATCAAATGACCATTCGATATTTAAGGGGTAAAAATGCACAAATCAACAAAGAATGCCAATCCATAGCATTGATGGATCAGAACTATAAACAGAAACGAAAATCTAAACCTAAGATTTGCAGAACAAATAAGATCGTACTGTAAATTCCCAAAAAAGATTTCACAAAAAACCTGAAAATGTTTGAATTAGCATTTTTCGTTTCAAGGTGTCATTTCGCATCTTCATCCGCATCCCTTTCTTTGTCGATCTCCTCGCCTGTGCTTGCTCGATCTCTTGCTTCGCGCTTGAAAAACCGGAAGTGGCCGGCTAGAAAAAGGCGGGGTTTTCATATACAGCATTCCCCTAATTAATCAGACGGTTCATAATTCAGGTCATGAGATCCAACGGTTGGAATACAACATTAAAGACCATTCCTAAAAAATTGTATTAGATTAGCTAAACACATATGAGAAATTAATAAATAGTTATGGTTATATGAATTGTATTAATAATTTAATATAAACTTGAAATTTATTCTATTTCTAAAATTTATATTAAACTAATCTTAAAATAAATATAATAATTTTAATATAATTAATTTTCTCAATAAAAATAATTAAATAAATATCTCCATACATTAACATGATAGGGATTGTACAAAAACGTGGTCGTCTGGCACAATCGTCTGACTATGATCCCCAATATTATTGTTTGACTATTATCCCCAAACCTAGACCTGTCAATTTCGGGTTGCGGGTCGGGTTCAGGTCGAACCCGAAACTGACCCGGCAATATTCGGGTTCGGGTCAACCCGACCCGTTTTTGCAAATGGGTCGATTTTCTGAACCCGAACCCGACCCGCTTCGGGTTCCGGTCAACCCGACCCGACCCGTTTAGGCAGTTTCAGCGGACAGCGGCTGTGACAAGGGCGTTCGATAGGTTCAGCGAGCAGCGGCAGCGGCGTTCGGCAACGGAGTTCGGAGCTGTAGCGGCATGCGATGTCGTGATGCCGCAATGCGACGTGTAGACCTATCAATTTCGGGTTACGAGTCGGGTTTGGGTCTGACCCATAACTGACCTCAGGTTCACGTCAACCCGACCCGGTTTCATAAACGGATCAGTTTTTTAAACCCGAAATCGACATCGGGTCAACCCGACCCGACCCGATTAACCGTATATACAGTAATTTTAATTATAATTTAAGGTAAAAAAAAAAAGTTAAAGCCTAAAGTGCAATTAGCAAACTGCAAAACAGCAATTATAGTCTTTATCGAGAAATTGAAATACTAATTTACAAATTACAAACCCATCATTTACACTTTTTTTTAGTTACAAAATTACAAACTAAATTCAATTTTAGAGAAATACTAATTTACAAAATTTCAACATTGAAATTTACAACCTCAATCTCAGATTCTCAATTCAGAATAATTATTTATACAATTATACATTTATGCCCAAATGCTCCTCGAAATGCTCATCGTCTCCTCGAAATAACACCTTCAAATCTGCAATGACCTGGAATAAAATCAATTATATAGTTTGCAAACTCAAATATGTAAAATATATATATTGCTCATCTCAGATTAAACATTCATATTTATTAATCATTTAACCTCATAATGAGGTCATTGCAATGTACGATGTAAGTTTAATCAATATTGTCCTATTAACAAATTACCATCCTATGTGACAATTTATATTAACTTAATGTATGTTCATAGAATAAGATTGTAAGATAGTACCAGCTATTCTAAGTTAATAAAAATTATCACTTGGTTGTAAATTGTAATAGTACATAAGAACTTACACTTATACGAGTCCCACTTTCATCTTAGAAGGTTATTCATCATCGCTTCATCGCATATACATATATACTGTTATAAATTTCTCATTTCACTTCCTTCTGGGCCTGGCTTCCTTGCATTTCAATTTTCAACTTCCAAAAATCGAAAGCACTCAAAGCAGCAGCCAGCATTCAGCAACATAACACCCGAAAAGCTAACAATAGCTTTCACATAATAATAGAATATACAAGAAGCAGTGAGCAGTCAAGCAGCTAACAACTTCACTGAACTAAAGTCTACACAAAATTTTCAACCAAAGTCCCACACAAAGCCTCAGCCCTCAGGCCCGAGAGCTGAACAAAGCAGAAACAGGAAAACAACCATAAACTGAACTAAACACCAGCTAGCAACGGGTTACAGACTTACAACATCCAACAACTTAACTAAACAGAAGCAGCCTCAGCCCTCAGGCCCGAGAAAACAAATGAACCACAGCAGCATAATGCATAGAATGAGAGAAATGTAAAAAAGCTAAAAATATAGTCCAGTAACCTACAGGCTAGACCGCTATAGTCCACAGAAATACATAAGTAACAGAACCACTGAAATACAGAAATACAGAACCACTAAAACATATTTTACAACCAGCAGCCACTATCAGATTAACTCATTAACAATTAACTGGATATAATTAAAATGTTAAAGTAGAATCATCTAACAACTGAACTTTCAGTCATTTCTGCATCAGTTTGGGTGACATGTAAATCAAGGATATCATACGTAACTGCATCTAGTTCTGTGTTATGAACTTCTGCAATAAAAAACAGGAATATGAGCTATAGCAACTTCACCTCCTTCATTACATGGCTCTAACTCTACCACATTTTCAGATGGCCCAACTTCTTCAATTTCATCAATACAAACATTATCAGCAATGGTATTAGAGCCCTCCATCTATCAGAAATATAAGAATACATCACAAAAAATGAAAAAAAAAAAAAAACTACTTAACAGTTAACACTTAACACTAATCAGTTAACAATTAACTACATGATCATGATGCCCTAACTGCATCACAAAAAATGCAAAAAACTAGTAAATGATAAGTTAATAACCAAAACAAAAAATGGAAAAAAAAAAATACAAGATTCCCTAACTGCCTCAATGACTAAAAGCTTCTGGCATATGCAAAAGTTCAAAGTTCAAAACGGGCTAAACTAGAGACTAGAGAGTAGAGAAAAATCAATATGTTGCTTAATCAGTTAATCACTTAAACTTAAACACTGTTGCCATTTGCCAACAATATTTGCACAATTTTTTATAACCCTAGCCGAAATAAACCCTAGCAGAGAAATAGATTTCACGGGAATACGGGATAACTTCAACTTCCAAAAATCTCAACACCATCGCAAAGAAATAGAGTCTTAGAGAATAAATCAATATATGATAAGATGAAGAACACAAAATATCAAAACCTTCATGGCTTTATCTTCTAAACTATCAAAAAATACTAATAGAAATGAGAAACGAGATACAAACAGTGAAACAGATTAGGGAATGTGTGAAGCGTAAGCGTAGACGCCGTCGTGCCGACTAGACTGAGAGGCGGAGACTGAGAGAATCGGAAACCCTAAATAGAAGCCAGGAGACGAAACGAGAGAGTAGAGACGAGGTCACGAGAGTTACGAGATTAATATGACCCCGCTCGTCGCTCGATTGACGCCCTAAGTTATAATTTTTATTTATTAAATTATTAAAGTCGCGGGTCAATTCGGGTTACTATCGGGTTTCCGGGTTAACCTGGACCTGACCCGAATAACTAAATGGGTCGAAATTCTAGGCCCTAACCCGACCCGTTATTTAATTGGGTCAACCCGAACCCGAGAATTTTGGGTCGGTTTTGGATCGGGTTTTCGGGTCGGATCAATTGTTGACAGGTCTAGCAACGTGGGCGCTGGCGGCTGGCAACGAAGCTCTGGGCGGCGGTAGGCTGGTGAGGCGACGTGGCAGCTGGCAACGAAGCTCGGGGCGGCCGGCGGCGGCAGACTGGCGCGGTATGCGATGCGCCGATGCCGCGAACCCACGATGCGACGTGGGCGCTGGGCCGTTGGCTGCTCGATGAACGCGGCCAATCGTGCGACGCGATGGACCGGACAGGCGCCAGGCGGGCATCCGGATGGGCGGGTAGGCGGGAAACCCGAGGTAGGCAACACGGGTAGATTCTTTTCCGGGTCATTTCGGGTTTCCGGGTCAACCCGAACCCGACCCGTTTTTGCAAACGGGTCGATTTTCTAGACCCGAACTCGACCCGCTTCGGGTTCGGGTCAACCCAAACCCAAATTTTTTGGGTCGGGTTCGGGTTGGGTCAAATATTGATAGGTCTACCCAAACCACCATCCCAGTAGTACGATTTTTCAAAAATAATTGCTCGACTACAATCTTCTAACTCTGGCTACATAGACACATGCTGATTTCTTTATATCATAAGTGTCGTCACTAATTATATAAATGCATATCATCACTCATATGTTCAGCGTACACCATCGACACTAACTCTGACTCTCGACATTGACTGTAAAACTTCTGGTATACTTCTTGATTTATTATCTCAAACTAGTACAATCAAACAATAGTAAATAATTTCTTAAAGACGTCTCCAATGTGGAATCGACGACAAATACTAATAAAATCATTTTAATTAGGCAAAATTCTATATATATTCTTTTTTTAAAAAAATTCATATAAAAATTCTGATATCTCTTACGACCTCTCTCTTATATGCACATGCGATGGATCTCCATATCATTTGATATTATGGTGTAATATTCTCTATACACAGCTAGCAAAAAGTATGAATAATTGCTTTACAAGATTTATATTCCTGGAACTTGCTCCAGCACGAAGACAGCTTGTCTTTTTTGATCTTTTCTGTCGCTCTTGCTGAATCTTAGCTTTATAAGTATCCAAAGTTTCTTCTTAAGTTCACCCTTTTATTTCATGCACTATATAATGAAAGAACGTTGTCCGTAAAACTAATCATGATGTGTCAGGTCATCCTTTCGTTGTGTACTTTGGCTCGGTATTGTTCGATATTGCTGACGTGGTTGCACCTGATTCACCTCCGGCCGATGTACGTGTAGCTACGTCTGTCCTCCACATAGAATAATTTCTCACTAATTTAGGCCTCCTTTTGGACAATTTTTGTACTGACCAATTGCTTTAAGAATCAGAAAAAACCCGTCTAAATTTTTCACTGCTTTTAAAGTAATTTTTTTGTATAAAAATTAAAATTTTTCTACTATAAAGCTGAGTTAAAAAGCAGTAAGAAATTTATTAAGCTTCATTTTGGGATAGCTTTACGCTGGTGCATTTTTTCTTATTTTTAAGATATTTTTATACTAAAAAATAACTTTTGCCGTAAACAAATAATTCCAAACAAAACCTTAATGATTTATCATTAGCTTTTTACCTTTAAGATTTCGCCGATAAGAAAAGTGCTAAATGTGTTGCCCTCCATATAACCAATAAAATTTGAATGTATTGATATAAGGAGAGAAATAGAAAATAAAATATTTTTTTGTAACGTTTAGGCCAATTAAAGTATACGCACATATCACATATGTAAGACTCAAATCCAATACCTCTTAGCTAGTAGCCAAAATTTTAAGATGCACTCCTTATTTCACTCAGCACATCTTAAAAATATTGGCCAACAGATGTGCTGAGTGAAAAGAGGAGTGCATCTTAAAATTTTGAGTGTCAACATCTTAAAAATATTTAAGACCATAGGCATGATCGTCCATTATTTTATAATTATAATTATTAATATTATTATCATTTTTCTTGTTGTTATTGAGTGTTGAACAATTCACAACAATAAAAAGAAGGGAAATTTACATACATACCACTTTATTTTATACTATTTACATATCTAGCACTTAAAATATTAATATTACATGTCTACCACCCATATAAAACTTTAATATCAAATATACCACTCATATAATTCATTTATATCATTCATACAATCCTATAAACTTTAATATTTAATTCTATGCACTCAAATCTATTATATGGGTGGTAATAATATAATATTAATGTTTTGGGTGTTAGATATATAAATAGCATAAAATAAAGTGGTATGTTTATTAATATCATTAAGCTTGATACGTCATCACAAAATTATCTTGATTGGGCACGAATCTCGAGGCAAAATCAGTTCGGAAACTTCAAAAATTAATTTTGGGAGCATATGAACTCCGATTTCAGCGAGCTTATAGTCAAACTGAGCGTCTCGAAAATACGAACCCAACGATTCCAAGATCAACCCAATCCGAGCCCAAATGAGTCTGAATCAAGGGTTCAAAGCGCTGTTGGAAGGTTCAAACCGCAATTTGAGTTACCAAACGGTCTCCGATTTTGACGAGCTTATACTCGAATCGAACGGCTCGACGAGACGAATCCGACGAGCCCAAGATCATTAAATTCCGACATCATTAAGGCCTTCAAATGACCAACGAACGGTGCATGATCAAAGGATTCGATATCGGCCGTCCATTCAAACCACTCACAATTCGCCCTTGATCTCACACCTATTTACGGGCTATGCCACTCCAGAAAAACTATAAATAGAGCCCTCATTCTACACCAAAAGGGGGGCTCAAGGGAAGAGAGAGAAGAAGAGAGAGGAGAAAGGGGAAAAGGAGATTCCTCACCTCCTCGACCACAGCCGGAGCTCTTCCTGCCGCCTGAAGACACCGGAACTCTGCCGGATTTTCGGGAGAACGCTAGAATTCTGCCCAACTTCCATGGGATGCTGAAATTCTTCCCAATTTACAAGAGAATTCCCTCATGACGCCGAAACTCCGCCCAAGTGAAGCCAGAGTTCTCCTCTGCCACCAACGACGTCGGACTTCTACCCGACGTCGGACCTTCACTCTTCGCCAAGCTTCTACCCGACGCCGGACTACTACCGGTTATCGGACTCCGCTGGACGTCTATGCGAAGATGCATTTCTTTTCATTGCTGGACTACTACCTGACGCTGTCCTACTGATCTTCGTCGTCAGACTACAGTCCTTTCGACCTCCGTCGCCAGCCGACTACGGTCCTCCTGACTTACGTCGCCCGCCGACTACAGTCTTTTTGACATCCGTCGCCCGTTGAATACGGTCCTCCTGACTTATGTCGCTCACCGAATACATCCTTTCCGACCTCCGTCGCCCGCCGACTACAGTCCTCCTGACTTACGTCGCCCGCCGACTACAATCCTCCGTCGCCAGCTGACTACGGTCCTCCTGACCTACGTCGCACGCCAACTGCAGTCCTTCTAACAAAGCGAATACGTCGATAGTAGATCTTTGTATTTACATCATGTAATGTACTCCATAAGATGTACATCAAGCTAAGGCCTTCTCCCAAGGAAGGGTCTCATTTGTAATCGACTGCAAATACTAGTGGATTCGTTCAAACTGGGCTAGGCCCCGTGGTTTTTCCCCCTTTTACAGGGGTTTTCCACATAAAAATCTTGGTGTCTCATAAATGCTAGACCCTCTCTCCTTATCTGCTTGCGTGCCAGATCTTCGTACAATGCTAAGACGTTAAATGTAATATTTCTCTACCGCCGCGAATACTCCTGGACGCAACAGTTTGGCGCCGTCTGTGGGAACGTGGTTCCCGACTGGGGGGCAACTTTTGCTCCAATCTCAAAAGTTCACACATAACATCAATATCATAAGAAGCAGATGCGGACTGGGGGGGGGCAACTTTGACTCAAACCATGGTCAAATAGATCCTCCAATACCTTCAACATCAAGTTGATATTTCAGGAATATCCGAGCAAATGTAATGATACTTCAAATCAATTGCAAGCTTTATACAGTCCCTTGTTGGACTTCTACTCCTCGGGCAAGGTCTTAACCTCGACCTCAAAAAGGCAGTAACGGTCTAAAGATAGACCTTCTTCACTTTCGATTCGAGATATACGCGGCGTTCGCCCCCTCCCAATCAAAGCAAAATCAATCCCAGGGGGATTCGATTCGACCTCTTCCACACAGGTTAACGTCGTCGAGCAAAGGCTCCGACATACAACCTCGGAAAGGTTTCACATCCTTGGTGGATTTTCTCGACCTCTTCCATACAGGTTAACGTCATCGAGCAAAGGCTCCGATATACAACCTCGGAAAGGTCTTACATCCTTGGTGGATTCTCCCGACCTCTTTCACACAGGTTAATGTCGTCGAGCAAAGGCTCCGACATACAACCTCGGAAAGGTCTTACATACTTGGCGGATTCTCCCGACCTCTTCCATACATGTTAACGTCGTCGAGCAAAGGCTCCGATATACAACCTCGGAAAGGTCTTACATCCTTGGCGGATTCTCCCGACTTCTTCCATACAGGTTAACGTCGTCGAGCAAAGGCTCCGATATACAACCTCGGAAAGGTCTTACATCCTTGGCGGATTCTTCCGACTTCTTCCACACAGGTTAACGTCGTCGAGCAAAGGCTCCGACATACAACCTCGGAAAGGTCTCACATCCTTGGTGGATTTTCTCGACCTCTTCCGCACAGGTTAACGTCGTCGAGTAAGGCTCTGACATACAACCTCGGATAGGTCTCACATCCTTGGTGGATTCTCCCGACTTCTTCCACACAGGTTAACGTCGTCGAGCAAAGGCTCCGACATACAACCTCGGAAAGGTCTCACATCCTTGGTGGATTTTCTCGACCTCTTCCGCACAGGTTAACGTCGTCGAGCAAGGCTCCGACATACAACCTTGGATAAGTCTCACATCCTTGGTGGATTCTCCCGACCTCTTCCACACAGGTTAATGTCGTCGAGCAAAGGCTCCGACATACAACCTCGGAAAGGTCTTACATCCTTGGCGGATTCTCCCGACCTCTTCCATACAGGTTAACGTCATCGAGCAAAGGCTCCGATATACAACCTCGGAAAGGTCTTACATCCTTGGCGGATTCTCCCGACCTCTTCCATACAGGTTAACGTCGTCAAGCAAAGGCTCTGACATGCAAACTCATATAGGTCTTACATCATTGGTGGATCCAATATCGGTTAACATCGTCGAGCAAATGCTCTAACATACAACATTGGATTGTTCTTACATCCTTGGTTAACATCGCCAGAATGACGTCAAGGGACTTCCATTTAACTTCTTCATAAAGTTAAATTTTTACCCGATGTTGAATTTCCTCTTTTTGCTGAATTTTTGCCTTGCAGGACTTTCTTTGAACTTCTGCTCGTCAGCGGACTCCTACCCGACGTCAGACTTCTGCTCGCCAGCAGACTTCTACTCGTCGTCGGATTTCTGCTCGTCGACGAATCTTCGTCGGTCTTCTACCCGAAGTTGAACTTCTACCCGACGTCGGACTCCGCCCTGTCGTCAGACTTCTGCTCGTAGGAAGACTCCTACGCATCGTCGGACTTCTGCTCGCCAGCAGACTCCTACTCGTCGTCGGACTTCTGCTCGTCAGCGGACTCCTACGCATCGTCAGACTTCTGCTCGCCAACAGACTTCTACTCGTCGTCGGACTTCTGCTCGCCAGCAGACTTCTACTCGTCGTCGGACTTCTGCTCGTCAGCGAACTCTGACTCGTCGTCGGACTTCTGCTCGTCAGCGGACTCCTACCCGACGTCGGACTTCTGCTCGTCAGCGGACTCCTACCCGACGTCAGACTTCTGCTCGCCAGCAGACTTCTACTCGTCGTCGGACTCCTCCTTGTCGTCAGACTCCTGCTCGTAGGAAGACTCCTACGCATCGTCGGACTTCTGCTCGTCGCAGGACTCCTACTCATCGTCAAACTTCTGCTTGTCGACGAATTCTCGTCGGTCTTCCACTCGACGTTGGACTTCTACTCGTCGTCGGATTTCTGCTCGTCGACGAATCTTCGTCGGTCTTCTACCCGAAGTTGAACTTCTACCCGACGTCGGACTCCGCCCTGTCGTCAGACTTCTGCTCGTAGGAAGACTCCTACGCATCGTCGGACTTCTGCTCGCCAGCAGACTCCTACTCGTCGTCGGACTTCTGCTCGTCAGCGGACTCCTACGCATCGTCAGACTTCTGCTCGCCAGCAGACTTCTACTCGTCGTCGGACTCCTCCTTGTCGTCAGACTTCTGCTCGTAGGAAGACTCCTACGCATCGTCGGACTTCTGCTCGCCAGCAGACTCCTACTCGTCGTCGGACTTCTGCTCGTCAGCGGACTCCTACTCGTTGTCGGACTTCTGCTCGTCAGCGAACTCCTACTCGTCGTCGGACTTCTGCTCGTCAGCGGACTCCTACTCGTCGTCGGACTTCTGCTCGTCAGCGGACTCCTACCCGACGTCGGACTTCTGCTCGTCAGCGGACTCCTACCCGACGTCGAACTTCTGCTCGTCAGCGGACTCCTACCCGACGTCAGACTTCTGCTCGCCAGCAGACTTCTACTCGTCGTCGGACTCCTCCTTGTCGTCAGACTCCTGCTCGTAGGAAGACTCCTACGCATCGTCGGACTTCTGCTCGCCAGCAAACTTCCGCCCAAATGGCATTCAAATCCCGTAGGTTTCTATCGCCAGTAAACCGGAGGGGGAGGAAGAAATCCCGTATGTTTCTATCGCCAGTAAACCGGAGGGGGAGGAGGAAATCCCGTAGGTTTCTATCGCCAGTAAACCGCAGGGAGAAAGAAAAAAAAGGTGCAAGTTTTCTAAAGGCCTAGGGGGCCTATTTATAGGTTTTGAAGCAAGAAGGGGAAGTTATTGCAATTTTCGAAATCCCAAATTTTTCTAAATTTTTTCTGAATTTTTCAGAATTTTTTGAGATTTTTTCGGAATTTTTTGGACCCAAAAAAAAGCAAAAAAACGGCCTCTTTACACGAGTGGGCCCCACCTAAGTCGGTGGCAGCGAACCGACTCACGAAAATCGCGCCGATCCGCGGACTCTTCACGCGGATCGTTGCCAGCAGCGCAGCAGCGTGCCAGCCACGCGGAAGGCCGGCCGGGCGGTGGCGGCGGCAGCAGCTGCAGCGGCAGCGCAGCAGCGGAGCAGGCCCAGCACACAGGCCGCGCAACACGCGGGCGCAGCCAGCCCAGCCGCAGGCGCACCCAGCCCAGGCGCGGGCGCGGTCCAGCCCAGGCGACGCGTGGGAGCAGCGCGCGGGCGGTTCCTCGCGCGCGGCGGCGGCGGCGGCGGCGGCGGCGGCGGGCCGGTTTCGGCCGGTTCGGCTGCCCGGTCCATTCTGGGCCCCGAATTTCGTCCCGAAAAGCCCAAATTTGACGTTTTTTCGGGTCCCGGACAAGTTTTTTTTTTCCACGTTCCGGACTCGATTATGACACTTTCGGAACTCAACGAGGCCTCTATGGTGAAGTTCGAACAAGATGTTAATTTTTAAAAGTATTTTTTGGTGTTTAGACCAATACAAATTGTCGACGCATGTATTTTCGGACTCCTGGTGCTTCGACGTCCGAAAATAGGGGGGGGCAACTGATACGTCATCACAAAATTATCTTGATTGGGCACGAATCTCGAGGCAAAATCAGTTCGGAAACTTCAAAAATTAATTTTGGGAGCATATGAACTCCGATTTCAGCGAGCTTATAGTCAAACTGAGCGTCTCGAAAAAATACGAACCCAACGATTCCAAGATCAACCCAATCCGAGCCCAAATGAGTCTGAATCAAGGGTTCAAAGCGCTGTTGGAAGGTTCAAACCGCAATTTGAGTTACCAAACGGTCTCCGATTTTGACGAGCTTATACTCGAATCGAACGGCTCGACGAGACGAATCCGACGAGCCCAAGATCATTGAATTCCGACATCATTAAGGCCTTCAAATGACCAACGAACGGTGCATGATCAAAGGATTCGATATCGGCCGTCCATTCAAACCACTCACAATTCGCCCTTGATCTCACACCTATTTACGGGCTATGCCACTCCAGAAAAACTATAAATAGAGCCCTCATTCTACACCAAAAAGGGGGGGCTCAAGTGAAGAGAGAGAAGAAGGAGAGGAGAAAGGGGAAAAGGAGATTCCTCACCTCCTCGACCACCGCCGGAGCTCTTCCTGCCGCCTGAAGACACCGGAACTCTGCCGGATTTTCGGGAGAACGCCAGAATTCTGCCCAACTTCCATGGGATGCTGAAATTCTTCCCAATTTACAAGAGAATTCCCTCATGACGCCGAAACTCCGCCCAAGTGAAGCCAGAGTTCTCCTCTGCCACCAACGACGTCGGACTTCTACCCGACGTCGGACCTTCACTCTTCGCCAAGCTTCTACCCGACGCCGGACTTCTACCGGTTATCGGACTCCGCTGGACGTCTATGCGAAGATGCATTTCTTTTCATTGCTGGACTTCTACCTGACGCTGTCCTACTGATCTTCGTCGTCAGACTACAGTCCTTTCGACCTCCGTCGCCAGCCGACTACGGTCCTCCTGACTTACGTCGCCCGCCGACTACAGTCTTTTTGACATCCGTCGCCCGTTGAATACGGTCCTCCTGACTTATGTCGCTCACCGAATACATCCTTTCCGACCTCCGTCGCCCGCCGACTACAGTCCTCCTGACTTACGTCGCCCGCCGACTACAATCCTCCGTCGTCGCCAGCTGACTACGGTCCTCCTGACCTACGTCGCACGCCAACTGCAGTCCTTCTAACAAAGCGAATACGTCGATAGTAGATCTTTGTATTTACATCATGTAATGTACTCCATAAGATGTACATCAAGCTAAGGCCTTCTCCCAAGGAAGGGTCTCATTTGTAATCGACTGCAAATACTAGTGGATTCGTTCAAACTGGGCTAGGCCCCGTGGTTTTTTTTCCCCCTTTTACAGGGGTTTTCCACGTAAAAATCTTGGTGTCTCATAAATGCTAGACCCTCTCTCCTTATCTGCTTGCGTGCCAGATCTTCGTACAATGCTAAGACGTTAAATATAATATTTCTCTACCGCCGCGAATACTCCTGGACGCAACAGTTTGGCGCCGTCTGTGGGAACGTGGTTCCCGACTGGGGGGCAACTTTTGCTCCAATCTCAAAAGTTCACACATAACATCAATATCATAAGAAGCAGATGCGGACTGGGGGGGGGGCAACTTTGACTCAAACCATGGTCAAATAGATCCTCCAATACCTTCAACATCAAGTTGATATTTCAGGAATATCCGAGCAAATGTAATGATACTTCAAATCAATTGCAAGCTTTATACAGTCCCTTGTTGGACTTCTACTCCTCGGGCAAGGTCTTAACCTCGACCTCAAAAAGGCAGTAACGGTCTAAAGATAGACCTTCTTCACTTTCGATTCGAGATATACGCGGCGTTCGCCCCCCTCCCAATCAAAGCAAAATCAATCCCAGGGGGATTCGATTCGACCTCTTCCACACAGGTTAACGTCGTCGAGCAAAGGCTCCGACATACAACCTCGGAAAGGTTTCACATCCTTGGTGGATTTTCTCGACCTCTTCCATACAGGTTAACGTCATCGAGCAAAGGCTCCGACATACAACCTCGGAAAGGTCTCACATCCTTGGTGGATTTCTCCCGACCCTCTTTCACACAGGTTAACGTCGTCGAGCAAAGGCTCCGACATACAACCTCGGATAGGTCTCACATCCTTGGTGGATTCTCCCGACCTCTTCCACACAGGTTAAACGTCGTCGAGCAAAGGCTCCGACATACAACCTCGGAAAGGTCTTACATCCTTGGCGGATTCTCCCGACCTCTTCCACACAGGTTAACGTCGTCGAGCAAAGGCTCCGATATACAACCTCGGAAAGGTCTTACATCCTTGGCGGATTCTCCCGACCTCTTCCACACAGGTTAACGTCGTCGAGCAAAGGCTCCGACATACAACCTCGGAAAGGTCTCACACATCCTTGGTGGATTTTCTCGACCTCTTCCACACAGGTTAACGTCGTCGAGCAAAGGCTCTGACATACAACCTCGGATAGGTCTCACATCCTTGGTGGATTCTCCCGACTTCTTCCACACAGGTTAACGTCGTCGAGCAAAGGCTCCGACATACAACCTCGGAAAGGTCTCACATCCTTGGTGGATTTTCTCGACCTCTTCCGCACAGGTTAACGTCGTCGAGCAAGGCTCCGACATACAACCTTGGATAAGTCTCACATCCTTGGTGGATTCTCCCGACCTCTTCCACACAGGTTAATGTCGTCGAGCAAAGGCTCCGACATACAACCTCGGAAAGGTCTTACATCCTTGGCGGATTCTCCCGACCTCTTCCATACAGGTTAACGTCATCGAGCAAAGGCTCCGATATACAACCTCAGAAAGGTCTTACATCCTTGGCGGATTCTCCCGACCTCTTCCATACAGGTTAACGTCGTCAAGCAAAGGCTCTGACATGCAAACTCATATAGGTCTTACATCATTGGTGGATCCAATATCGGTTAACATCGTCGAGCAAATGCTCTAACATACAACATTGGATTGTTCTTACATCCTTGGTTAACATCGCCAGAATGATGTCAAGGGACTTCCATTTAACTTCTTCATAAAGTTAAATTTTTACCCGATGTTGAATTTCCTCTTTTTGCTAAATTTTTGCCTTGCAGGACTTTCTTTGAACTTCTGCTCGTCAGCGGACTCCTACCCGACGTCAAACTTCTGCTCGCCAGCAGACTTCTACTCGTCGTCGGATTTCTGCTCGTCGACGAATCTTCGTCGGTCTTCTACCCGAAGTTGAACTTCTACCCGACGTCGGACTCCGCCCTGTCGTCAGACTTCTGCTCGTAGGAAGACTCCTACGCATCGTCGGACTTCTGCTCGCCAGCGGGACTCCTACTCGTCGTCGGACTTCTGCTCGTCAGCGGACTCCTACGCATCGTCAGACTTCTGCTCGCCAGCAGGACTTCTACTCGTCGTCGGACTTCTGCTCGCCAGCAGGACTCTACTCGTCGTCGGACTTCTGCTCGTCAGCGAACTCCGACTCGTCGTCGGACTTCTGCTCGTCAGCGGACTTCTACCCGACGTCGGACTTCTGCTCGTCAGCGGACTCCTACCCGACGTCAGACTTCTGCTCGCCAGCAGACTTCTACTCGTCGTCGGACTCCTCCTTGTCGTCAGACTCCTGCTCGTAGGGAAAGACTCCTACGCATCGTCGGACTTCTGCTCGTCGCAGACTCCTACTATCGTCAAACTTCTGCTTGTCGACGGAATTCTCGTCTCTTCCACTCAGTTGGACTTCTACTCGTCGTCGGACTTCTGCTCGTCGACGAATCTTCGTCGGTCTTCTACCCGAAGTTGAACTTCTACCCGACGTCGGACTCCGCCCTGTCGTCAGACTTCTGCTCGTAGGAAGACTCCTACGCATCGTCGGACTTCTGCTCGCCAGCGGACTCCTACTCCTACTCGTCGTCGGACTTCTGCTCGTCAGCGGACTCCTACGCATCGTCAGACTTCTGCTCGCCAGCAGACTTCTACTCGTCGCCGGACTCCTCCTTGTCGTCAGACTTCTGCTCGTAGGAAGACTCCTACGCATCGTCGGACTTCTGCTCGCCAGCAGACTCGTACTCGTCGTCGGACTTCTGCTCGTCAGCGGACTCCTACTCGTTGTCGGACTTCTGCTCGTCAGCGAACTCCTACTCGTCGTCGGACTTCTGCTTGTCAGCGGACTCCTACTCGTCGTTGGACTTCTGCTCGTCAGCGGACTCCTACCCGACGTCAGACTTCTGCTCGTCAGCGGACTCCTACCCGACGTCGGACTTCTGCTCGTCAGCGGACTCCTACCCGACGTCAGACTTCTGCTCGCCAGCAGACTTCTACTCGTCGTCGGACTCCTCCTTGTCGTCAAACTCCTGCTCGTAGGAAGACTCCTACGCATCGTCGGACTTCTGCTCGCCAGCAAACTTCCGCCCAAATGGCATTCAAATCCCGTAGGTTTCTATCGCCAGTAAACCGGAGGGGGAGGAGGAAATCCCGTAGGTTTCTATCGCCAGTAAACCGGAGGGGGAGGAAGAAATCCCGTAGGTTTCTATCGCCAGTAAACCGGAGGGGGAGGAGGAAATCCCGTAGGTTTCTATCGCCAGTAAACCGGAGGGAGAAAGAAAGAAAAGGTGCAAGTTTTCTAAAAGGCCTAGGGGGCCTATTTATAGGTTTTGAAGCAAGAAGGGGAAGTTATTGCAATTTTCGAAATCCCAAATTTTTCTAAATTTTTTCTGAATTTTTCAGAATTTTTTGAGATTTTTTCGGAATTTTTTGGACCAAAAAAAAAATAGCAAAAAAAAAACGGCCTCTTTACACGAGTGGGCCCCACCTAAGTCGGTGGCAGCGAACCGACTCACGAAAATCGCGCCGATCCGCGGACTCTTCACGCGGATCGCTGCCAGCAGCGCAGCAGCGTGCCAGCCACGCGGAAGGCCGCCGGCGGCGGCGGCGGCATTGGCAGCAGCTGCCGCGGCAGCGCAGCAGCGGAGCGGGCCCAGCACACAGGCCGCGCAACACGCGGGCGCAGCCAGCCCAGCCGCAGGCGCACCCCAGCCCAGGCGCGGGCGCGGTCCCAGCCCAGGCGACGGTCCAGCAGGCGACGCGTGGGAGCAGCGCGCGGGCGGTTCCGCGCGGAGGCGGCGGCGGCGGCGGCGGCCGGCCGGCCGGCCGGTTCGGCCGGTTCGGCTGCCCGGTCCATTCCGGGCCCGAATTTCGTCCCGAAAAGCCCAAATTTGACGTTTTTTTCGGGTCCCCGGACAAGTTTTTCCACGTTCCGGACTCGATTATGACACTTTCGGAACTCAACGAGGCCTCTATGGTGAAGTTCGAACAAGATGTTAATTTTTGAAAGTATTTTTTGGTGTTTAGACCAATACAAATTGTCGACGCATGTATTTTCGGACTCCTGGTGCTTCGACGTCCGAAAATAGGGGGGCAACTGATACGTCATCACAAAATTATCTTGATTGGGCACGAATCTCGAGGCAAAATCAGTTCGGAAACTTCAAAAATTAATTTTGGGAGCATATGAACTCCGATTTCAGCGAGCTTATAGTCAAACTGAGCGTCTCAAAAATACGAACCCAACGATTCCAAGATCAACCCAATCCGAGCCCAAATGAGTCTGAATCAAGGGTTCAAAGCGCTGTTGGAAGGTTCAAACCGCAATTTGAGTTACCAAACGGTCTCCGATTTTGACGAGCTTATACTCGAATCGAACGGCTCGACGAGACGAATCCGACGAGCCCAAGATCATTGAATTCCGACATCATTAAGGCCTTCAAATGACCAACGAACGGTGCATGATCAAAGGATTCGATATCGGCCGTCCATTCAAACCACTCACAATTCGCCCTTGATCTCACACCTATTTACGGGCTATGCCACTCCAGAAAAACTATAAATAGAGCCCTCATTCTACACCAAAGGGGGGCTCAAGTGAAGAGAGAGAAGAAGGAGAGGAGAAAGGGGAAAAGGAGATTCCTCACCTCCTCGACCACCGCCGGAGCTCTTCCTGCCGCCTGAAGACACCGGAACTCTGCCGGATTTTTGGGGAGAACGCCAGAATTCTGCCCAATTTTCATGGGATGCTGAAATTCTTCCCAATTTACAAGAGAATTCCCTCATGACGCCGAAACTCCGCCCAAGTGAAGCCAGAGTTCTCCTCTGCCACCAACGACGTCGGACTTCTACCCGACGTCGGACCTTCACTCTTCGCCAAGCTTCTACCCGACGCCGGACTTCTACCGGTTATCGGACTCCGCTGGACGTCTATGCGAAGATGCATTTCTTTTCATTGCTGGACTTCTACCTGACGCTGTCCTACTGATCTTCGTCGTCAGACTACAGTCCTTTCGACCTCCCGTCGCCAGCCGACTACGGTCCTCCTGACTTACGTCGCCCGCCGACTACAGTCTTTTTGACATCCGTCGCCCGTTGAATACGGTCCTCCTGACTTATGTCGCTCACCGAATACATCCTTTCCGACCTCCGTCGCCCGCCGACTACAGTCCTCCTGACTTACGTCGCCCGCCGACTACAATCCTCCGTCGCCAGCTGACTACGGTCCTCCTGACCTACGTCGCACGCCAACTGCAGTCCTTCTAACAAAGCGAATACGTCGATAGTAGATCTTTGTATTTACATCATGTAATGTACTCCATAAGATGTACATCAAGCTAAGGCCTTCTCCCAAGGAAGGGTCTCATTTGTAATCGACTGCAAATACTAGTGGATTCGTTCAAACTGGGCTAGGCCCCGTGGTTTTTTCCCCCTTTTACAGGGGTTTTCCACGTAAAAATCTTGGTGTCTCATAAATGCTAGACCCTCTCTCCTTATCTGCTTGCGTGCCAGATCTTCGTACAATGCTAAGACGTTAAATATAATATTTCTCTACCGCCGCGAATACTCCTGGACGCAACAAAGCTAATAATAATAATTCATGTGTTTAATTTCTCCATAAAATAATGTATCGAGATTTGTGCATATCAAATAAATTTTTTAGGAAGATATTATTATTATTATAAAACATTGTGGTATTTTTTTTTAAATAATACTTTTTCACGTGTATGGCGCAGACTATTTGAAAATAATTAAATAAAAAAATACAATATCTTCCTCATAAATAAATGTATTTACAAATCTTAAAGTATAAGAGACGTGCTCAGGTTGAAATAAGCATGTGATATGCCTCTAAAGTTTTAAGCGTTGAAGACTCTAAAATTTTCCATTAAATTATTAAAATTTAGAATTAAATCTAAAATTGCGTTAAACTTCAATAATTATAATAATAAAAGAAAAACAATATCAAACTAATTTTCATATTGATTAAAATACATAATAAAATCTTTCCATTTTAAATAAAAAAAAACTTTTAATTAGTCTATATAGATTAGACCAATTTTCATTTTGATTACATAATTTTAATCAAATCATGTATTAATTAAAAATATTCGAGTTATCAATGGATTTCAACGCGATAGTGAAATAAATGAGGATATTATTAGTGGAATTCAAGTTTGATGGCTGAAGGGAAGTAATACAGTGGGCCTGATGTGTGATAGGAAAGTACTCCTCAAACTTAAGAAAAAATTCTATAAGATATCGGTGAGACCTGCAACAGCGCAGAATGTTGGCAATTGAAAGAGAAGTATAGAATTAAGTTAAGTGTTGCCGATATTAGAATTCTCAGGCGGTTTAATGGCTTTACACTTAGAGAATGAATATGAAATGAGTATATATGCGAAAAGGTTGGAGTAGCTCCATTGGCATATAAGATTAGAGAAAGTCGTCTTACATGATTTGTCCATATAAAATGTCAACATTTCGATGAACGAAGATCTAACTTATGCCAAAAAAAGATAAATGCCGACCTAAAAAGATTTAACTAGAAAATATTAAAAATGACTATTTTATTAGACCTAAATAAGAATTTGACTCTTGATCAGACACAACGGAGAGAAAAAAAAAGACAAAATAGAGAAAAAAAGATTAATGTAGCTAATCTCAAAGTAGGATAAAAGCATAATATTATTGCGCATCCATCGATGAATCTACCACCAAAAAAATTTAGACCTCTCATTTAATAGATATTATAATTTGTCAATAATGGAGTTACTGTTAGCTCAAACTATACAAATAATAATAATAATAATAATAATAAACTCACCAACTCCTCATAAATATCTGTTATATGAACCAAAGTCCATGCATTATTGGAATCATTGGAACCATTCGTTTTGGCCTATGTGGTCAAGATTTTAAGCCCAAATCATGTGGCAGATTCACAATAAATTTAAAACCAGCTATAGTTTTCAGTCAAAATCATAACCAATTTGATAATTTAAATTAAGAAGTAATATCTTAAATATAATTAGAATAATATATCTATTTATCTTCATATATTTTTATTATTGTTCACCAGGAAAATTAAATGCAAAAGACAATACAAAAATAAGAATATCTTTTATCTATTTTATATCTTGTCCACTCAATATTTTAATGAGTGATGAGATTCATTTATTCTTTATTTTTGTGGGGTTAAGCAATCAAATTCCATGAAAATAAAATAATAATAATAATAAGTCTTTCTCACATGTTAGTATCATGCTCCATCCGGAATTTAAGCCTAGTCATCACTTAATATGATATGTGGTCCTAAGTTTGGATTACATGACTCATAGAGATTTTTCAAGCACTTCTTTTATTTTGTTATGAATTTTATTTTATTTTTTTTAGTCATGAGCTTGAGATAAAATTTAGATTGTAACTGATCTCGTAGCTATTATAAATGTTAATTTTGATGAATGAATACTGAAATATTTTGATGTATATGATTTTAGCTATTTATGTTGAATTATATTTATAAATTCAAAAAAACTTTGGTTGATTATTTAAGTGATTAAAATAGACAATTTTTTCAAATTTAATCTTTATACAGTGTTTCATGCATACAAATCAATGTAGATGTCAATATCATAGAATTTTTCAGTAAGGTAACACATTTAGCTTTAATGTTATGTTTTCATTATTTCTCATGTCTTCCTTCAATATCATTAATTAATTAGTATATCATTATATCTTTATCACATACGTCTTTCAATAATCAATAAAGAGTAATCATTCTCTGCCCGTCAACAAAATCAATCATATGTTAGAAGTTAATTGTTGTTGCGTCCTGGAGTATTCGCGGCGGTAGAGAAATATAAATTTTATCGTCTTAGCATTGTACGAAAATCCGGCACGCAATTAGATAAAAGAGAGGGTGTGTCATCCACTAGAGAGCAAGATTTTTACGTGAAAAACCCCTAAAAGAGGGGAAAAACCACGGGGCCTAGCCCAGTTTAAATGAATCAATTAGTATTGTAGTTGATTATAAATGAAGTCCTTCCTCGGGGAAAGGACTTAGCTTGATGTACATCTTATATAGTGCATTACATGGTGAGAATACATAGCATCATTGTTGATGTGTGTGTTTGGTCTGAAAGACTGTAGTCGGTGGATGACGTAAGTCGGAAAGACCGTAGTCGGCGAGCGACAGAGGTCTGAAAGACTGTAGTCAGCGGGCGACGCAAGTCGGAAGGACCGTTGTCTGCGGGCGATGGAGGTCGGAAGGACTGTAGTCGGCGGGCGACATTAGTTAGAAGGACAGTTGTTGACGGGCGACGGAGGCTAGAAGTGTGAGAGCTCATTCCTTTGATTTGCCTCTCAGATTTGATTTTTCCTCCCAGGATCGTCCGGGACGATATTGAGATCGTCCAGGACGATCAGTGCATTGAAACAGCTGATTTTTCTGGAATGGGGTCGTCCAGGCCGATTTTGGATCATCCTGGGACGATCAGTGCATGACAAAATCTCGAGAGCAAGGGTTTTTGGCAAATTAATTATCATCCTGTATCGTCCTAGACGATTGAAGAATGGTCACATCGTCCTGGATGATGTGGCGATCGGCCAGGACGATCAGACTGATTTTATAAGGAAATCAGGTCGATTTGAGGAGAGAGAAAATCATTTTATAAAATCAAAATATCTGAGGAGAGAGAAAGAGAAGAAAAGCAAAGAAAAAGCTTGGTTTCGGAGGCCGCGGAGCACTTTTCGTCTGACGCCGCTGTTGGGAAAAGTGTTTATCTCGTAGTAAGGACTCCGAATCCTATTTCTATTTTCAGAGATATTGAGTTTTGATCGTATTGTGCTCTGTTTTGTGTTTTTGTGATCGAAAAACGGACCCGGTTTTATATTGACACAACTTTCACCGCACAACTTTTAATATGTTATAGATATGAATATTCTACACGATTTGATTATTTTCTGGAACGATTTCACCGGTTATTTTGGGTTCTACGTGATTTTGATCGAATAGAAAAATATCAGGATGTTTATTGATATTGATTCAGTAGAGTAACAGTCTTATATTATTGTCGTGAACATTTTATTGTAATTTGGTGATTTGTGATTTTGTAGAATTTTTGTGTAAATTTGATAGACTGTCGTTACGCTGCCTAAATTTCGTACGATTTCCGATTCTTTTGAGATTGATGAATTGAATAGATATGCATATGAATATTGATATGATTGCTCTACATTATTCTTATATTGACTATTAAATTGACTATTGAATACTGTAAGACAAGCCTGGTTGAACGTTGGTTGGAGATTGACTTGACCTGTACAGGATGGTGGGCCGACGGGCTTTCCTTTAAACTATTGATCATTGATATAACGATTGGAAGTCATAAGGAGTTTAATATGCCGACGGGCGGCCGACGGGCACAGAGTGACGACTCTTATTGAAATCAACGTATGGATATCTACAACAACAATATGGATTCTACAACAGCAAAATAGCCAGTGATTGTACTTATTCAGTATTATTGTATTGCATGTGTACAGCCTTGACATATGGATTTACTGCTTTATTGATTTGATCGGATTTATGGATTTACTGTTTCGTACGATTTCATCGATTTTATTGATTGATCGCTGAGCATTGATACTACTGAGCAAGATATTGATATGGATGGATATAGATATTGTATTTATTCATTGATGCTATGGACATGGATAGATTCATTGATATTATTGCTTATAGATTCATTGATACTATTGCTTCTGCACCGTATTAGCCTGCTGCATTTGATTCATTGCTAGTATAGATTGAACTTTATTGTATTGCTTTTCTAATCGATTTCATTGACTAGATAATATTGATTCGATACGATTGATTTGACTGATCGATTGCTTTTCTTATGTGTACGGATTCTTCTGAGATTTGACGTATTGATTTATTGAGTTTGATTTATCGATTCTTCTATCGCTGCATCGACTATTGATTTCATTGACTATTGATTTCCGTATTGCATAGACACATTGACCATTGACTGTTATGGATTTGATTGACTGACATGCATATTGATAGTAGTATCGTGCTTTGATTTCAGTAATAGGTATTAGGTGACCTGCTGGGCTTTATAAAGCTCATTATATGTGGTTGATATTTTCAGGTCAGGGCAAGGGAGCAGGAGATTGAGGTTGATCAGGAATCTCCAGATTTTTGTTCTTTTTGGTTATAGTGATTCTTTTGTACTCAAGACATGATAGATTTCAGTTTATAGTGTAGTTCCTGAGTATTGTATATGATCTTTTGAGATATGAATCGACATGTACATTGATGTTTTAAATGTTATAGATTTTTGTTAGACTGTCTGTTTGATGTTATAGATAGCTCTGGTAAATGGTTTTGATGAAATAATTGAAATTCTTTCCAAGTTAGATCTTGGGGCGTCACATACTTTTTGGTATCAGAGCAGTGTTATTGGAAGAATGGATTGTTACCAGAGTTATATGATTGGATTGAGAGTTGGGTAGAATGGGTAGCTGTAAGTGCAACATTTTGCATACATAATTACATGTGTGTATCATTTATTCTGAATTGTGCAGGTGAAATGATAAATGGATAATCCGGAATCAAGTGTACCAAATAAGCAACACAGTGCAGCTCCAGTACATTCAGAGAGTATGATGCAGTTGGCTACTGCTATAGCACATGTGATGGGGGATGCACAGAGCAAGATGAGTGGGAGTAAAGAAGAAGAAGCTGATAAGCACTTGCAGATGTTTCATAAGCTGAAGCCTCCATTATTCAAAGGAGCTGTGGGACCCCAGGCTTCTGAAGACTGGATAATGAGGGTAGAAAAGATCTTTGACAGCATGCAGTGTCCGGGGAATCGAAAGGTACCTTTAGCTGTGTTTCTGTTTGAGGGAGAAGCAGAGAGATGGTGGATTGGACAGCAAAGAGAGAAATTCCAGGGAAAGACAAATGCTGAGATTACCTGGGATGAGTTCACTGCAGTATTTCGGATATGGTTTGTACCTCCGTCAGCTCAACGACAAATGCAGGAAGCTTTTATGAGATTGGAACAAGGACGCATGACAGTGATACAGTACGAGGCTGAGTTTACTGCACTTGCGAGGTATGCTTCACATTTGATCCCTACTGCTGAAGAAAAATGCTATAGATTTCTGCACTGATTGAATAGAGAGCTGAGACATCCACTAGTACCCTTTCGAATCCATGAGTTTTCTGAGTTAGTGGAGTGGGCCAGACTGATAGAGATTGATTTGGCAACGCCAGTATCGAGATATGACGACACCAGGAAGAGGAGATATGAAGCCAGACGAGAAGAATCAGGTAGAGAAAGGGATAGAGAGAAGAGGAGCATGTATGGTGATTCGAGGGGATCTATATCGGGATCTGCATCAGTAGTATCTTCTGGGTCTAGCAAGTGCATTCATTGTGGACGACGACATGCAGGTCGGTGCTACTTATTGACGGGGCAGTGCTTTCACTGTGGACAGCAAGGGCATAGAGTAGCAAATTTCCCTTAGAAAGAATTGGGCGGAAGGACTGATTCAGGTACAGGACAGCAGAGGACAATTGGCTCGAGAGCCTACAGTGAGAGATCAGGGAACCGGATGACTGAGAGAGCCGTCAGAGATAGTCAGAGGGAGACTGTTGCGCCACGACCTCCTGCACTTCCTCCAGTGGTGCCACCTATCTACATTTTACATCATTATGAAGATCAACAACGACCAGAAAGTTCTGCGGTAAGCTGATTTGACTAATTGATTGATTGACATACGACCATGCATAGTGACATGTGATTGATTGGATTGTGTGATTTGTATTGATTTTCACCGAGTTTTGATTTTGATTGGATTTGTTTTGTCTCGTTTTACTTCGGACCCTTAGGGAAATGTCGGGACGACATTTTTCTAAGGTGGGGAGATTGTGAGAGCTCATTCCTTTGATTTGCCTCTCAGATTTTATTTTTCCTCCCAGGATCGTCCGGGACGATATTGAGATCGTCCAGGACGATCAGTGCATTGAAACAGTTGATTTTTCTAGAATGGGATCGTCCAAGCCGATTTTGGATCGTCCCAGGATGATCAGTGCATGGCAAAATCCCGAGAGCAAGGGTTTTTGGCAAATTAATTATCGTCCTGTATCGTCCTGAAAAATCGTCCTGGACGATTGAAGATTGGTCACATCGTCCTGGACGATGTGGCGATCGGCCAGGACGATAAGACTGATTTTATAAGGAAATCAGCTCGATTTGAGGAGAGAGAAAATCATTTTATAAAATCAAAATATCTGAGGAGAGAGAAAGAGAAGAAAAGCAAAGGAAAAGCTTGGTTTCGGAGGCCGCGGAACGCTTTTCGTCCGACGCCGCTGTTGGGAAAAGTGTTTATCTCGTGGTAAGGACTCCGAATCCTATTTCTATTTTCAAAGATATTGAGTTTTGATCGTATTGTGCTATGTTTTGTGTTTTTGTGATCGAAAAACGGACCCGGTTTTGTATTGACACAACTTTCACCGCACAACTTTTAATATGTTATAGATATGAATATTCTACACTATTTGATTGTTTTCTGGAACGATTTCACCGATTATTTTGGGTTCTACGCGATTGTGATCGAATAGAAAAATATTAGGATGTTTATTGATATTGATTCAGTAGAGTAATAGTCTTATATTATTATCGTGAACATTCTATTGTAATTTGGTGAATTATGATTTTGTAGAATTTTTGTGTAAATTTGATAGACTGCCGTTACGCTGCCGAAATTTCGTATGATTTTCGATTCTTCTGAGATTGATGAATTGAATAGATATGCATATGAATATTGATATGATTTCTCTACATTGTTCTTATATTGACTATTGAATTGACTATTGAATACTGTAAGACAAGCCTGGTTGAACGTTGGTTGGAGATTGACTTGACCTGTACAGGATGGTGGGCCGACGGGCTTTCCTTTAAACTATTGATCATTGATATAACAATTGGGAGTCATAAGGAGTTTAATATGCTGACGGGAGGCCAACGGGCACAGAGTGACGACTCTTATCGAAACCAACGTATGGATATCTACAACAGCAATATGAATTCTACAACAGCAAAATAGCCAGTGATTGTACTTGTTTAGTATTATTGTATTGCATGTGTACAGACTTGACATATGGATTTACTGCTTTATTGATTTGATCGGATTTATGGATTTACTGTTTCGTACGATTTCATCAATTTTATTGATTAATCGCTGAGCATTGATACTACTGAGCATAGATATTGATATGGATGGATATAGATATTGTATTGATTCATTGATGCTATGGTCATGGATAGATTCATTGATATTATTGCTTATAGATTCATTGATACTATTGCTTCTGCACCGTATTAGCCTGCTGCATTTGATTCATTGCTAGTATAGATTGAACTTTATTGTATTGCTTTTCTAATCGATTTCATTGACTAGATAATATTGATTCGATACGATTGATTTGACTGATCGATTGCTTTTCTTCTGTGTACAGATTCTTCTGAGATTTGACGTATTGATTTATTGAGTTTGATTTATCGATTCTTCTATCACTGCATCGACTATTGATTTCATTGACTATTGATTTCCGTATTGCATAGACACATTGACCATTGACTGTTATGGATTTGATTGACTGACATGCATATTGATAGTAGTACTGTGCTTTGATTTCAGTTATAGGTATTAGGTGACCTGCTGAGCTTTGTAAAGCTCATTATATGTGGTTGATATTTTCAGGTTAGGGCAAGGGAGCAGGAGGTTGAGGTTGATCAGGAATCTCCAGGTTTTTATTCTTTTTGGTTATAGTGATTCTCTTGTACTCAGGACAGGATAGATTTCAGTTCATAGTGTAGTTCCTGAGTATTGTATATGATCTTTTGAGATATGAATAAACCTGTACATTGATGTTTTAAATGTTATAGATTTTGTTAGACTGTCTGTTTGATGTTATAGATAGCTCTGGTAAATGGTTTTGATGAAATAATTGAAATTCTTTCCAAGTTAGATCTTGGGGCGTCACAAGAAGGACTGTAGTCAGCGGGCGAAGTTAGTCAGAAAAATTGTTATCGACGGGCGATGGAGGCCAGAAGGATTGTAGTCGGCGGACGACATTAGTCAAAAGGACAGTTGTCTGACGACAGATGTCAGAAAGACGGCATCAGGTAGAAGTCCAGTCATGGACAAAAATCCAACATCAGATAGATATCCGACGAAAGTCCGACAATATGCGAAAGTCTTGTGTCGGGTAGAAATTTGACGACGAGCGGAGGCCCGGTGTCGGGTAGAAGTCCGCGTAAGTTGGAGGCCGAGGAGAACTCCAGTGTTAGATGGTATTTGGGCGAACTCCGGTGTCACTTGGAGTTCGGGTAAAACTCTGGCGTCACTTGGAGGTTGGGCGGAATTCCGGTGTTAGTTGGAGTTCGGGCGGAATTCCATCGTCACTTAGAAGTTGGGCGGAATTCCATCATCACTTGGAGTTTGGGCAGAATTCAGGCATCACTTGGAAGTCGGGAAGAATTCCGGAGTCCCGTGGAAGTCGAACAGAATTCCAGCGTCCCGTGGATGTCGGGCAAAATTCTGACGGTAGCCGAGGAGGAGTTTCTTCCCTCCTATCATTCTTCTCTTGCTTCTTATTTGGCCCTCTTCCCCCTCTCAAGAGAAATGAGGGGTTATTTATAGTTTTTTGAGGATGACATGACCCGTAAATAGGGGGAGGATCAAGGGCAAATTTGGAGTGATTTGAATGGACGGCCGATATTGAATCCCTTGATCGTGATTCTTTGTTAGACATTTGAAGGTCTTAATGATATTGGAATTCGGCGATCTTGTGCTCGTTGGATTTGTCTCATCGAGCCACTCTATTCGACTATAAGCATGTTATTTTTGGAAGCCTTTTGGTAATCCAAATTATGGATGGAACCTTCCAAATTTGCTTCGGGCCTTTGATTTAGACCCATTTGGACTTGGATTGAGCTGAATTTGGTGTCATTGGGTTTGTATTTTTGAGACGATCAGTTCAACTATTAGTTTACTGAAATCGGAGTTCAGATGATCGCAAAATTAAATTTTGAAGTTTCCAACTTGATTTTTGCCTCGAGATTCGCACTCGATCAAGATAATTTTTCGAGGATATATCAATTGTGATTACACTACAAAACATATCTAAACGAAAACCTAACTGCCCAACCTCCTTATAGGGAATTAAGTCTTAAGAGTTAACTCAGCATTAATTATAGTGTTAAAAATCAGTCATCATTACCTGCATATAATGACTGTGTTCATCATGACAAGTTATATCATTTATATGAAATTTAGTAATGATGTAAAAATGCATATTCACTATTATGAAATGCAAACCAATATTCTAATCATTTGTATATCAAAACCCTAATTTACTACAAAATAAGTATGCTATGCAAATTAATTTAAGTTACCATTTGATTCTTTCGAGTGCTTCACAAAACTTCAAAGTAAATTTTTATTGTTAAAGAAACGAAAATTTAGGCTTCTTTTGGGATAGCTTTTTGCTACTTTATAAAACTTTTTTTTTTTCAAAAATTTCTAAAAAAAGTCATCCTATAAAGCAACAAAGAAGATTGTCCCAAATGAAGCCTTAAATTATTTCTAGCACCGAGATCCTATCACAAGTTCCACATATTCTCATTAAGGTTTCGTTTGGGACAAATTTCTTACTGCTTCTTAAAGCAGCTTTGCAGTATAAAAAATTTAATTTTTGTATAAAAAAGTTGATTTAAAAAGCATTATCGTCACCAGTGGCTGAACCATTTGTTTGTTAGGAATTTTTATTCCGTCAGGTTACCTGATGTAGCTCTACGTCAGGTAGCCTATAATATGTAGCCACCTGCTCTTACTCTTTACCGCGCGGATCGACAACCTGACCCGGAACAGACCTGGGAGTTTGCGTAGCTCGATATTGCTAGGTATGGTCGATTTTGCTCGACAAAAACGAAAAATACCATTCTGTGAAGACCAATACCAAGCAATACCGAGTTCTTTTAGGTATTGCTTGGTATTGGTCTTTACATAGCGATATTTCTCGTTATTGCCAAGCAATACCGAGTAATACCTAGCAATACCGAGCAAATACCGAGCAATACGCGAACATAGTAATCCCGGATTCGATCCGAGTCGGGTCGTCGGGCCGCGCGGTAATGAGTAAGACAACGTGGCGACATATTATAGACTACCTGACGTAGAGCTACATCAAGTAACTTGACGGAATAAAAATTCGTTTGTTAGGGGGGCCAACGCCCTCAAAAAAAAAAAATTTTAGAAGAGTAAATAAAAAAAAAAAATTTCACCCTCCTAAAAAATTATTTTTGCACCCCCTCCCCCCCCCCCCCCCCCCCCCCCCCCCCCCCTCTCAAAACTGTCTTAACTTGCCCTAAAATATTTATATATTTATACACATTTTTTTCTAATATTCTCTTTCATATTTTTTATGACAGTTTAATTACATCTTTTTTCTTTATTTTTCTTACTTAAATTTAAATTTTTGTTTTCATAATATATAGATATATAATATTATTTTTTAAATATTTAATTATTTTATGTTGCATTTACCCCCTCAAAATTGAAGCGGGTTCCGCCCAAACAAACCCTTAGTCCATTAATACTTTACTATATCATATAAATAGTAAATTTAGGGCCCCAAATGGAGACAGATCAAACAAACCTACACATCAAAACAAAGGGAGGATGTCCATAGCTTCAATCACTTTCATAGGCAATAATAAAGCTAATATTATAAACGACAAAAAAATATCAGTTTTTCTTTTTCCTTCTCTCATGATTTCCATGATATTTTTCTTCTTCTTAACTTTCGCGTCTTTGCTGCTAATCATTTATGCAATACATTATTAAAATATGAGAACTATTCTAATACATAGAAATTTTTTATATAAAAATTTGTTTCATAAAAATATTAGATGTGGTATATTAATTAATTTTTTTAAAAAAAAAAATTAAATTATATTTTTTTTTCTGAATTTAATTAATCTATATATTAAAAATAAATACAAACATTTTATATATTTTTTAAGCATTTAAACTAACTTTGTTAAAAAACAGCTATTGCTTATTACTAATAACCAATAATTAAATAAAATAAATAAAGAAAATAGATCATTAATGATGTATAGTTTGAGTAATAAATATTCAAAAGTTGTTGCGTGTAACACTCTGAAACATACATCACTGATATTTTTTTATTAAGAATAAATTTTGATTTTTTTTTTTTAGGAATATGGGATTTACATAAAATATAGGTCTTAAATAAAGAATCACTAAAATATTTTGCATCGATTTATATTATAAATAGTGTGTATGATATCCTTCAACTTCTTACATTTGAAACATGCTCTAGCTCTTGATTGTGTCGTTCCCATCTGACAAGAAGCGTATGTCAGAGTTATGATCACCCGTAATTGTTATCTTATGATCATCTTTACCAGACTTATGTTGCCTGACTGCCATTATCCGTTCACCATTGCTCGACTGTTGACATTTGTCTTCTCAAGAAGGTTGGCACACTCCATCACTTATAATTAAGTCGTCCCTCTTTATTATCACCAATAATATTAATAAATGTCATCACATATAAGGATAATGCATGATGCTGGTAGAACTGCTGATGCCCGACATTAACAACAATGTCAATGCACACCATCATCTATTAGATTGATTTGACTAGTTTGGTTTGTTTAAATTAATGGTGTTCATGTTTGATTTATGTTCGATTCATTTCATGATTATATTTTCTAAAAAAAGCAGCTTTATTGAGCTATAAATGAGCTCTACTTCTTGATGTACATTAACTTAAAAACAAGTCTTATGGAGCCTTCTAACAAACAATTCCATCGAACATATTCATGAACATATCAAATGAAGTTTTTAAAAAATTCAAACAAGTTCGTTCACGAACAAATCTAATGAGTATTATTGAGCTATAAAATGAGCCCATTCATGAACATATATTCGTTGATACGACGTCAAAATTAGCTTGACCAGGCACGAATCTCGAGGCAAAAGCTAGTTGGAAACTTATAAATTAATTCCGGGAGCACCCAAACTCCGATTTCAGCAAGCTTATTGTCAAACTGAGCGTCTCGAAAAGACGAACCCAACGACACCAAGATCAACCCAATCCAAGCCCAAATAAGTCTGAATCAAGGACCCGAAGCGCTGCTGGAAGGTTCAAACCGCAATTTGAGTTACCAAACGGTCTCCGATTTTGACGAGCTTATACTCGAATCGAACGGATCAACGAGACGAATTCAACGAGCCCAAGATTGCCGAATTCCAACATCATTAAGGCCTTCAAATGCCCAACAAACGATGCATGATCAAAGGATTCGATACCAGTCGTCCATTCAAAACACTCCCAATTCGCCCTTTATCTCACGCCTATTTATGGGCTATGCCACTCCAAAAAAATTATAAATAGAGCCATCATTCTACACCAAAGGGACTGAAGTGAAGAGAGAGAAGAAGAAGAAAAGAAGAAGGAAAAGGGGAAAAGGCGAATCCTCTCCTCCTCGACCACCGCCGGAGCTCTTCATGCCGTCTGAATACGCCGGAACTCTGCTTGATTTTCGGGAAACGACGGGATTCTGCAAAACTTTGTAAATTTGTTTCAAGTTGTAATCTGATCGTCACGATTTGTGGGACGAATCAGTTTCTTGTAATTTACAAAAACACTAGTGGAATTTTACAACTGGGCAAGGCCCCGTGGTTTTTTCCCTTTTCGGGTTTTCCACGTATAAATCCCGGTGTTCATATTCTCGTTACTGTTTGTGTGTTATATTTACGTGCAACGCTCGGACGCGAATTTACAAACTCTACCGCCACGTATTTTCTAGCACGCAACATTAGCAGTGCTTCCGAGCTACCAAATAAGCTCCTTCACAAACAAACGATCTGTGATTCATCTTATATTTGTTTAGAGAGCAGACTGTTCATGTTTTTTGGCTGATGTGGGAGGTAAAAATAAATTATTAAATACTTTTAGACGAGGTTAGTAAAATTAAATCATTAAATTTAATAATATATATATTTTAAAACTCTAATACATGTACAGTTATAATCGAGCTTCTTAGTCGAGCTCTAATCAAACTTCTTGATGTACTTGTTCAGAAGCATTAAATGATACTGTTCATGAACATAAATGAACCGAACGTCATTAGCTTTTTTTTTTGGGAAGAACCGGGGCATAGCCCATTTTATTAAGATAAAAGGAACAAAAAATCATACAGGAAAATAAAGGCAAACAAAGACAAAAGACAAAGACTATTGTTCGACACAAGCAGCGCCCATCATAGAGCTAAACAAAGACTGAAACTATAACTTTGGAAAAACAACAAATACAAACAAAAACTTCTATAACAGCAACAGAAGCAACATGATGAATCAAAACAGCAATCTTGAGATATCCCTCTCCAGCCAGATGAGGCAAGGCCAAGATTTCAGTTGAACTGAAATTTTTCAATGAGGTGATGGTAATGCTTCCAGGTGCAAGTTTTGACCCGAATAGCATTTTTTATAGTAATGATGATGTTCTCCGAATCATTCCATTTGTTGGCAAATTTGCGATTATTCCTTTCTCTCCAAAGATGATACACGGTGCATCCTATAATTAGCCAGCAGAAATTCTTTTCCCATTTGGACATAAGTAGCTGGTTATCCATGTAATCAAAGACCTGAATCAAATTTGGTCTAAGTAAGAAAGAGTTTAATTCAGGAATAAGCTTGTTAATGACATTAAAAGTAAAATCACAGTTAAAGAAAAGATGATTGTGATCTTTCTGGACATTGTTACAAAAACAGCAAACCGGATTGACCTGGATAGATTTTTTGATTAACAAATCAGCAACTTTCAGTTTCTGCAGAATAGCCATCCAAGTTAGAATAGAATATCTAAGCGAATAAGATTTATACCACACATATTTGTGCCAGTTCACCTCCTCTAAATTAGCATAATAGGAATTCAAAAATTTTGTAAATTTCGGGTTTAAAGAGCCCTCCCAAGCCAAAGCCGGTTGCTCTTTAATCTCAATGGCGCAAATTACATTTCTCATATTATCGGGTATTATAAAGAATCTTTAAACTCATTTATTTATCCTATTAAATGAACATGAACGAACTATTACTAACCGAACAACGAATAATTGATCAAAAGCTTGCTTTATTTGCAGCCTATTCGTAGTCGCCCGGCCCGGATTAGTTTATTACGATAGTAGCCCGCTAGAATCGTTCGATAAGTGAGAGATGTTCTGAATCTCGTCCACTAATCCTGATGGCAGAGTCGTAATTTATTTTGTACGCGGTGGACTATTTATGTCCAGAGCTGACGATACGGTTATTCTTGAAGCGTAGGATATTGGTTTTAGCTTGAAAGAGCTGCAAGAGCGGAAGCATCACGGCGTCTTCATGCTGGATTTCGTCCGCAGCTTCACATTTCCTGGAACTTGTCCATGAATTCTAGGGTTTTCGACTGAGGAGACTACTGCAAGCCGATCCAAGTTTTCTTTTTCGAAGTTTCGTTCAGTGCGGACGTGGACGGATCCTGAGCTGATTCCCGGAAGATCATAGGTTGGTTGCTGAAACGTAAACAAAAAAACGTTATCTTCTTTCTTATCCGAACAATCCAGGCTTCTTAGGAGGCTGGATTTTTTTGATTTAGCTGGCTTCCAAAAGAGAGTTTGGAATGAGGCTTAGAGATGTCAATCGACTGTATGTAAGAGTTCGAAAACAGAAGGGACTGAGGATGTCTTGGGTTTCTTCTTTTGGCCTCGTTGCACAGTTCGTTGAACAACGTACTCATTCATTCATTTGGGGGAAATTTTTCACTTTGCAGTGAAATGAGTTTAGGTCGTCTTTGTCTTACATTTCTTACTTTGTTTCTGCAGTATCCCTTGATCGTACATGTTTGGTGTATATAACTATCTGAAAATTTATGTATTTTTATGACTAAGCTACTTGACTCCTTGTCTTAAATTTTATTTTCCCTTTTTTTTATCAGGTATTGCTGGCTTAGCTTCTTAACTTTCATGCTTACCTCAGTTTGATAAGCCAATACTATATTATACTTAATGATTGGATCTGCTGATGTTTATTCTTTTGATATAGCTGATCTGAAAACGATGAGGGAAAGGTCTCTTTTGGAGATTATTATGGGGAATCAAGGTGGTGGAGCAGACTCAATCCTGGCGTCAATTAAGTTTGCTGTTTTGCCAATTGCAAAGGTTTTCACGATGTGCTTTTTGGGATTTCTGATGGCTTCGAAGTATGTCAACATTCTACCTGCAAATGGTCGGAAACTTCTCAACGGAGTAAGCAACAATTTGTTTGCTAGTCGTGATGTATGCTTGATGGATATTTGATAATCCTATCTGGCACAAAGAAAACTCTGAATAATATTTCAGTAATGAAAAATAAGTGACAATCAATGTCATTGAATAGGTTTTAGCACCAGGTGCTAATTTATAAATTTTTTTGTCATAAATCGATAGTATTAGACAGCAAATGATGCACTGTTAATTTTCTTTATCTGGAAAAAATAAGCATTTGATTGCTTTCTTTTCTATGTTTATCATTCCGTATTCCTCAAACATTGAAACACTTCGATGATTTTAATACTTATCTGCATATCAAACATTGTGTAGTTTTGTCTTCATTAGATGATTCCTGTTAATGAGTTTTGAAGTTTTCTTTCACAAGCCATTTCAGTGCGATGCATTAATTCCATGGGAGCAAAGCTCTTTTTGTTCAGCTCGAAATAGTGTTGGAAATTGATTCAATTACATTTGCTGAAGTATATTGTCTTTACAGAAGAATAATTGTTGTATAATCTGTTGAATTTATCTTATTCATATATATATTTTTTTCAAGCTAAAATTTCTACCAAGGATTGAAAGAATGTTTTCACTAGTCTGTAGTTATATTCTTTGCATAAAAAATTTCTTGCATTTATTGACTGACTGTTTTTATTCATGCTGCAGCTAGTTTTTTCTCTTCTTCTTCCCTGTTTGATATTCTCTCAACTTGGAAGAGCAATCACATTGGAAAAAATATTTCAGTGGTAAGAAAACGTTTTGGTTATTTTCTTTTATAGTCCATGAAATAGAGATTTCAACTTTTAAGTGTTTTGTCTTTATGTTTTCATTTTGAAACCTTTTGGAATATCATTTTGCGACTTTGGCCTTCATCTTTTATTTCTTTGTCATTTGTAATTGCGTTTGCATTCTACATCATACAGTTTGATGACTTGCTTAAATTGAGATTAACATGCGCTAAAATGCCAGTTGGTATGCTTTATTTACATGAGTCACCTATTCCAAGTTCTGGATGAAGCATTGAACTAGGCCTGACATTTCTTACTCTGTAGGAGCATTGAACAAATCCTGACATTTCTTAATCCCTTGGATATGCTGAGCTCTTCATCAAACCATAGTTTCTTGTTATTGTTGTGTATTCCTGTTTGTTTCTTATGTTTTAATCTTTTATTGGAACTGTGTTTTTTCTGTCTGCATATTGGATCAGAGGCATTATTATTTCTTTGGAAGGAATGCTTTTTGTAGAGTTTCTTTGTTTTAGTTGTGCTTATGAACAATTTTAAATTACTTGATATTGTTTTCTTTTGTGTTTTTCTGGCAGTTCTCATAGTGTAGCCACTACTGAAATGTGTTTTTTTTTTAATAAAAGATGTTCATTTTGGTAGTGAGGTATTAGATTACAACATCAGTTATTCACGGACCATATTATGATCTAAGAAAGAGCTAAGACAATATTTTTTTGAATGCCCAGGTGGTTTATTCCTATCAATGTTATCATTAGTTCAACAAGTGGCTCTCTGATTGGCTTTGTTGTTGCATCTATTGTTCGACCTCCATACCCCTATTTCAAGTTCACCATTATACATATTGGGATTGGTAGGTTAGTTTTCTTCAAATAATTTATTAGTATCATTATGTTTTTCTTTTCCTACATATGTTATGCCATTTTTATTTTTTTGATAGTTTGTTGCAGCTTTTTTATATGTCCCTTAAGTGCTTAATTTTCATGCGCAAGATTTCTAAAATGTCCGCTGTGTGTGTGGGTTACTTAGCGCGCTAATAACTTAAAGTAGAATCATCATCAGGATAGAGAATGACGTGCCATAAAATAAATAAATAAAAAGAGAAAATACAATAAAAAAGACTATGATTTAAGTGGTTCAGCTTCAGTAAAAAAATACACTAATTTAAGTTATTCAGCTTCAACCAAGCCTGTGGTTGCTGGAGCGGACATATGATCTAATTCACTAAAAGATGTAGAAGCTTCAATTGTGGTATGCAAAATGAAGAAATACTCAATTGTCTTTCCTGATTCTAATGTACACCAACACGAATAAGAAGAAAAAGCAATCTCTGGAATTTCACAAATTATGATTACCTCAAACAAGTCTTGTTCTTTTTGCATATACCATTCTGCTAAATCCTCCAAAAACCCTAGAACAATGAGCTTATATAAGGAACAAGAGATACCTCTAAGATTGATTGTCAAAAGCCGGCATCAAAATACATCTTCTTATAGCTGCCACTATATGCCGTCCAAAGAAACCTGAGAGGTTTGAATCTTGAGATTGCCATAATCTCGAGAACATGATTTAAGAATCCAAACAAGCTCAGGTTAGTGTTGGTGGAATTTTGAAAGCGGATTTTTCAAAGCTTGGTTTTCTTTGGGAGTTAAAGTTAAATTCTAATTCTAAAATCGAATCATCCTGTTAGAAAGAGTATATCACCTCGGAAGGTGAAAATAAAATTTCATAACAGCGTTCAGATTTAGAATTATGAAACCCATCTTGAATATTAAGACCGGATGCTGAAGAGAACTTCATATGACACCTAAGGGTCAAAATGAGGTTCAACTGAATATCCAGCTATAATATTTAAGAAGTGTGATCATTAAGTTCACATCCGAAGCCTTATCAAAGAAAGATGAATCTCCTCAAAGGGAGACAACACCATTCAATGATAATTCTTTGAATGTGATAATAACGATCATTTTTTTATATTTTCAAAAGGAATCAAATATAAATTTTGAAAAATCAATTTTTAAAATCAGGTGCGTGTGTGGTTCTAAATCTCCTACGAGCGCAAGTCCTCGTAGTTAATTACATCGTAGGGAGACAGAGTCCCCTACGAAAAATTTTGATTAAAAAATAGTGACAAAATTTCGTTAACGAGTGATATAAAAAAGAGGTGAATTTTGGAAATTCAAAAGGGAATTGGTCAAAATTGAGCAGTTATTATCAAAATCAAGGGAAGAAAAGTATGAGACACTTTGAGATTCCAGAACCATCCGGAAGTGTCACAACTTAATCTAAGTGTTGGGCTTTATGTTTTGGATTGAAATGATATCTAATTAGAGTTGAGCATTTTATTAGAAATTTAGGATTATATTCTCGAAGTTTGGGGTCTTATAATCAAAGATCTGCCCCAGATCCTAGATCTAAATTTAGACACTGGACCACAGTCGTCCGAACATAACTAATGAGTGCAAGGTCTGGACTTAGCCCGACCTGGATTGGGGAGTCAGCTAACCACCTAATCGATTTAAAATACATGAGTCCAATCTTTTTATGAAAGAGTGGTATGGACGTTTCATTTAATGGTTTTGAATAGTTGGAGCCGACATATAGAGATTTCCCTAATTCACCTCTTTGACTTATGTTGGATGCAAAATGCTAAGTACAAATGCAATTACAATTTTTACTCTTTTAATTTATTTCTAATGCAATGCATGCTAGTTAACAACCTCAAATCAAGTCTGCTTGAAAGTTAAAAACAAGCTTAGAAAATAATTTTTTAGAAGACTGGACTTCCCCAGATCCGGCACCTCGTTCTCATAGATCAGACTATCCGGACTCTACCCGCAGGCGGGGAAGGGTCTAAAGCAAGGAAAGAAGTAGTGCAGAAATGTGCATGCGACCCCGGGGTCGATCCCCGGCTAATTTTCTAAATTCGTTATCTTTCTATGTTATTTAGACTCACTAAAATTTTAAACTTTATAATTATGAGTATAAAATTTTCACACCCTCACGAGTCCAGGTGAAAATAAAAGCGGCACACAAACGCCAAAAAATTAAGAAAAGCAGACAATTCTATACGCAATCATCTCAACAAACCAAATATAAATGAATTAATTAATAAATGTCTATAGGCAAAGTTGCCTTGCTTATTACAAACCAGAATTTACAGAAAATAAAGTGGCCAGGCACCACTGACAACAACCCGGATTTTAAACCTAGTAGAGACGCAAGTGGTTTTGAATGAGATACTTTTTGTCTTCAATTCTTCAATCTTTTTCTCCTTCGGGCTCCTTTTCTTCAGGCTCCTTGGATTATTCGTAGTAGGCCACCCAAATGGATAAGAGGCCACTTCCTTTGAGAGGAAGGCCACTCTTTCCTCTTTGGGTAGGGAAGAAGTGATCCAAATTTGTATCTCTAAATAGAAAATGGCTACTCCCCTAAGGGGTGTCCTTTTCTCTTTGGAGTCCAAGCTTTGGATCTATGTAAATCAATTCAAAACTCCACTTTCACAACACTTTACATTTGCATAAATTACATTTATAAGAAAATAAAAAATTCTAGATTCTCCTGTAGGGTTATCCTAAGCAGTTAATAAATCAAAAAAATATTTATTCCCAAGCAGTTATATATGAATGTGCAAAAAAGAAAGTAAACACACTGGCCACGCTCTTTTTATTACTTTGGGGGCTTTAGCAGCTGAAGCACCTGTGCAAGCATAATTATAATTGATTTTTTTATTGATTTAGCCCCTTTTTATTGCCCTGTACGAGCGTGGTCACCCTTAGAGAATTTTGTGAACATCCAGATCGCTCCTATCCTAAGGATAATCTAGTCGCCAAACACATCAATCATCCACAGAGTGCAGTAAAAAGTAAGCAGACACAGCAAGACAATTTCATCTACAACATGCAGTAAAATCATGAAAAATCTGGCACACAGCAGTAAAGTAAACATCGGCCTAATCTAGATCTAGAGTTGGTTGTCCTAGCAAATCATCTAAGGTGTGTGTGAAAGGTCGTGTGGCTGGGGTAGATTCTAGATTGGGTGATTAGTTAGAGTTATCTAAAAATTTGAGTTTGTTGAGGCATAAGGGAAATTTATGTTAGAATTTAAATATTAATATATTAAGAATTTTATTTAAATATATTTTAGAGGTTAATTGATTACTATCTTTGTTTCACACCGAGGTCGTGAAGTTTATTTCACTTTCCTTGAGGCTAAGCTAATAACCTCGTAGGCCTGGGTTACCTAGTAGTAATCAGGGTTGATTAAGTTAATTTAAATTGGTTGGAATTAAGATAAGTGAATTAATATTAAGGAGAGTTGATTACTGATTTTAGAAGATTGGTTGAGAGTTTTATTAATCAAATTAGAAAACTCTGGAATTTTAAAAGAATTAATGGGTTTTAAGAGATTATCTATATATGTCAACTAAAGAGTCAAAATTTAACTTTTAGAATTAGAGGAAAACTTAAAAGTTTCAAATTTTTAACAAATATTAGACATTATTATGAGTTGTTAGACAGGTGGCACACTCAATTTAGAGTTTTCTATCAAAAGTTATGATTTATTGAAGTTTTGACCTAGTCTTGACCTAAAGTTGACCAAAATGTTGACTTTTTGAGTTTGACCAGATTTTGGAGATTTGATATTTTTGAAAAATACTAGATTTTAATTAGTTATTAGCCACTGAGTTTGATTGATTAGGAATTTTCTACAATTAATAATGAATTTTAGAAGTTTGAGTATTTTATTGAATTTTCTAATTACCTTAATTAAGAAACCTTTTTAGTGGTTTGAACCCAAATGAATCATAAACTTCTTGAAATCAACCCCAAAGATCAGAGATGATTTAAGGGGAGTTCAACAAGTGTTTAAAGATTTTTAATTAATTAAAATTGATTTTGATTAAAATTAAATTAAAATATATTTTAATGTCAAATTAAGGGTATTTAAATTTCTATTGATTAAGGGGCTACTTAGGGTCAGTTATAGGTATTTTATGAAATTTTTAGGGCTTAATAAGAATTTTTAGTGAATTAATTAGGGTTTAGGGTAATTCTAAGGAGGGAATGTTATGGCTCCTATTTAGTGAACCAAATGGACACCAAATCTGGTGAAATTTGGACTATGGGATCACTTGATCCCAAGGCCTAAACACACCAAATTTAAGCCTAAATGGAGTTCTCTAAGGTGGCTAACCAAGCCACCTAAGGTGATCTCTAAGTCACCTTAAGAAAATTCTATGGAGCTATCCTAAGGTTGGATTGAGGTAAAATCACTGGCCCTAAACCCCATATGCTTCACATCATCAGCACACTTAAAACCATATCCTAAATCTCATTGGATAGGTCATAATTTCAATTTAGATTTAAGGGTCAACCCATGACCCTTGAGGCCTTGAATCAAAATTGGAATATTAATGCCCTTAAACACTTCAAACAGGGGAGATAAAATTTGGGCATGTCAGGGACATGCCCAAATCCATTCTCCCAAAATTCCAGGCCCTGGGGAATTTATTTTAAACAATAAATGCAATAATTGACAAAACACTATTACTGAAGTTAAATTCAATACAGATGCAATCAGAACCTAGAACCAGATGGCTTTTGTAGGTCTCCCTGAGACCTTTCCAATGAGCCTAAGAACACCTAATTTGGTCAAGTGTGTAGGGAGATATCAATTTTTGAAGATCCCTTGATTTTTCTGTTAAATTAAATCCCCCAATTACCCAGTCAGCCGGCGCTTACACGCGGCGTGTCGTGATTGGCGGGGCAATCATCGGCGGCTGACTGGATACCGGCCGGATTAACCGTTGCCGTCAGATGGACGATCGGACGGCTACGATCAAACGGCCTCCGAGACCACTGGATCTAATCAGGTCAGGATTTTATCTTCAACCTCCCGCGCGAACCCGAGACCGTAAGGCTTCTCCGGCGTGATCCGAGCGATCCCGCCGGCGAACTTCGACGAAATTTCTCAGAGAGGATCAGGGGAGGAGGAACCTTCAATCCAACGGTGGAGATCCTGCTGGGGTGAAGGTTTCCTTCAAACTTGACCGGACTACCTAGCTAGGGAGCTCGGGATCGAAATATTACCGCAGAGAAGGTCTCAACGAATGAGCTCTATCAGGAAGCTTCAGGGGATGAAGGCGAGCAGATATCCTTAAGACGTCGGGATTGGAGGATGGCCGGAGGTACGACTTCAAGAGCGGTGCCGAAAGCTTTCGCCGGAGCTCGCTCGAACGGATCGACGGGACGGCCTGGGAGGCTGGGGAATGGTACTGGAAGGACGAGAGAGCTCTGGGGAGTGATTTCGAATGCTTAGGATCGAATGGGGTTTCTGGGACGAGTTGCCCTATTCAGCCACCTCCTGCGAGCTTTTGGACGACCGGGATTGATTGGGAGGGGCCTCGGATGGGCGCCAGGTGGAAGGGGACATCGCCTTAGAGGGCCCGTGAGCTTCAAGCCGGCGAGCCACAACCTTTGGAAGGCTTTGGGTTAGGATCGACTGGGGGGGGGACCACCGGAGCTTGTTCTCCATTGGTTCCGGCCGCCGCCGGCTGGCGTCTGGGTTGGGTTGACCTGGAAAGGAGGATAGGGATATGGTGAACTCAAGAATGAGCTCGATTGGGCCTGGGGAGGTCTGATTTGATCGGGTGGCTTGGTTTGACCCAAACCTGCTCGGTTTGGGTCGAATTGGGCTCAACCTAGGTTAGGCTAGACCCTGGGCTCGATGTGGGAGATGGGTCTAGGTCTGGTTTGCCCAATGCAAGTGGCAATTGGGTTCAATTTGACTGAGTTCAAAGATGGCTCGGGTCCATATGGTTTTGACTACTTTGAGCTAACCCAAAGTTTGACCCATGTCAACCCAAGGCATGGGCCGGCTGGAGGAGGTGTATTGGACCTAGGGCCACCTAAGGGAGGTGTTGGTCAAGTTCAATTGGACTTATGACAGGAATTGGCTCAATCCCAAGTGATTTTAGCCACTTTGGGTTAGCCTAATTCTTGACCCAAGTAGATCCAGAGGTTGGGCTGGTTAAGGGAGGTGTATTTGATCAGAGGGAACCCAATGACACCTTGATTTGGATTTAATTTGATAAAGGTTGAGAAATGGTTCAAAGGGGCCTCTCTTTGGGCACTTGGGTCAAGCCAAAAGGCTAATCCAAGTGGGCCCAAGGCTTGGGTCTCCAAGAGAAGTCTCTTGGGAGCCCAAGGAATCACCCCTTGGATTCAAGTGGGATTAAAATGGTCTTGATCAAATAGTTTAGGTGGAAGGATGTGTATAAGTCATTTGGTCAACTTGGTTGACTTGGTCAACCAAGTTGACCTAGGACTAGGAGATAGGTCCATTGAAATCAATTTGGTCATATAAGCCTAATGAATGAGGCATCAAGGTGTGGAGGGGTCATTTGAGTCAAAAGGCCTATTAAGGGCCCTTAATGGGTTATTAGGTCAACCTAGGTTGACTTGGTCAACCAGGTTGACCCAAGGGCAGTCACTAGGGTCAACAAGTTTGGGATGACGTTTTGAGTGTGTTGGAAGGGATTCCAAGGCAAAATGAGGTCCTTTTGGTCAAAATGACCATTTTGATCCTTAAGGGGCCTTAAGGTCAAAATGGGTTGATTTGGTCAATCAAGTTGACCCAAGGTTGGAATTGGATTTAAAAGGTCTCAAACATTATTTGAAAACACTTGAGGAAGATTTCAAAGATTGATCGTCAAATCAAATTAAGTCTAGGCCAAAAGTCAAAAAATCCCCTTGGAGGGCATTTTGGTCATTTTGGTTTTGAGTCAGTTGTGGGCCAAATTGAATATGGAAAGATGTAGACTATTGCTTAACAGGTCAATATTAAGGTATTGGGAGTGATCAAAGGGTTTGGAGGGGGCTCCAAGGTCAAATTTCACTAGGTGGAAGGTCCAGTGGCATAGGCTGTAAATATTTGAAGGTTTTACAGCCTTTGGATTTCGATTAAGTTTCTAGGGTTAAAGACCCAGAATGGGCTCAAATTTGGAGGGTTGACTCTAGAGACATGTCATATCAATATGAAATTGATAGACTCTGAATCAGAGGTAGTTTGACTGGGTTTTAAAGTATTTGAAAAATCCTTGGAAAAGGCTTTTAGGACAAGACCTTTGGACTTAGGATTTTGGTCTGGATTTCTGGGTTTGAATTGGACTTTGAGTTTGAATGAGTGGAGTTGAATTATCCATATCATCTATAACCATTAGAGAGGATTATGAATGATATGATATGATTAAAGTTTGATAGAAGTACAATCAAGGTTTGAACTTGATTTGGGATCAGGATAGGTTTAAAGTCTTGATAGGTTTGAAGTCTAGATTTGATTTGAAAATTGAATTGATTGAAGTCTAGATTGGTTTATGATTTGAATTGATCAGAGATCTGGATTGATTTGAATCTAGATTGTTCCTAGAGTCTGGAGGGATTCTAAGATCTAGAATCTATAAGGGTTCTAGGATCTGGATAGATCTTAAAGTTTGGAATCTAGAAGGATCTTAGGGTCTAAGAAAATCCTAGGGTCTGGGGTCTGGAAGAATCCTAGGGTCTAGAGTAGATCCTATAGTCTGGAGTAGATCCTAGGGTCTAGATCCAGGAGAATCCTAGAGTTTAGGTTGATCTGAAAGAATCCTAGGGTTTAGAGTAGATCCTAGGGTCTGAATTGATTTGGAGTATGGAAGGGCCTTAGTGATCTCATACAAAAATGAGGTCAACATTGAGGTGATGGATGTGGTTCTGATGGAATAAATCCTAAAATAAGGAAATCTCAATTCATGCATTAGCTTATATAACATTCTCTCTCTCTCTCTCTCTCTCTCTCTCTCTCTCTCTCTCTCTCTCCTTTGTTCCTTCCAAGCACTTTCCCTCTCTCCCTCCCTCAAGCACTTTATTATTCTAATTTTTGCACCCTCTGCATAGCTGTGTTAAGTTCCTCAATTAAATTTGGTTCGCAAAAGAAATTTGATGTTTTTCAAATTAGCTGAATTAACAAGAGTACAATTTTCATTTATGATAAGCATGGTGATTCTTTTTTAAAACGAGCACGTCCCTTGCATATAGCTCTGAATTATATGTAGTTGTCACTTGATACCACATGCAACTGCTGATTAGCATCGGGCTTGATTATTTTTGTGTGCAGGGAACATTGGAAATGTTCCGCTTGTCTTAATTGCAGCTTTGTGCCGAGACAAATCAAATCCATTTGGTGATTCAGAGAAATGTAACCAGGATGGCAATGCTTATATCTCATTTGGTCAGTGGGTAGGTTCTGCTGCTCATTCTTGTTCCATCAGAGATGTGGCTATTTAGGTTTTCACCACCTTGTTTATCTATTGCCATATGCTTCAGTAACTAATTGATTAATAAAGAGTTTTCCGGTAGATTGTGATTTTCTTAGTTGTTCTACAATACTAGCTAATTTTGTACTATGGAATATGTGTTTTTAGGCCAGGGAGAAGCATTAAAGCTCTTTTTCTTTGAATCGAGTAGAGATAATAAGCTTTTTTTAATGGATTAAAAGGAAAGTGTATTGTTTCTACACAGTATTCCAAAAACAACCCATTTCACTGTTATGCTTCATGTAGAAAAGTTAAAACACTCAATGAAGATTCTTATCCTGTGCATCGACACCCTCTACAAAATCACAAAGATAGAGAAGGCAATTTAAGAGTAGATTGTCCTAGTTGAGAATGTCTGTCACTTCTTTCGTACTTACAACAATGCATTGCATTAACCTAGTCAAGTAGTTTCACATAATGATATAGATAGTCAACTTCAGAAAAGTCTAGGGTAATCCGTGGGCACCCATAAAGTAACTTAAGATATAATCTGTTTCTCTAATATTTTTAGATCGGCAATGTTTGACCACTTGCCCTTTTAAAGAGGAAAATGATCTGCCTGAGGTTTTAACAACGATGGATGCAGCACACAAATAAATCTTTTTATGTTTCCTGATTGTCGAAGTAATGTGCTACTTGTTTGTCCAAATTTCTTATAGAATCAGTCAGAGCGTTTAAATCTGTAGGTCTCTAGATAAAACAATTACTATTTTTTGTTTTTTTTAAGAAATTAAAATATAACTCACATTTGCGTGTAGGCAGTCTAACCTATATTGTTAATCTTGAATCAGTTTTAATGCACTACAAGTTTCATGTTGGATGAGCATGATGATTCTTGGAAATAAAAAACAACAAACAAGTGAAACCTCAGAAATACGAAGGTATGGACTGATTTTGTGATTATCTCTTCAAAAAGAAAGAAAGATACAATTGATCTACTATTTAAGAGGTAGATTGACTCTCCCACAAATCCTAGGCATCACTACAAAATTCTCAAAGAAAACTTCAGTAGAAAACAAATTGCGTAAATCAAAATAACAACATAGTTAGTCCTAAATAGACTCCCCTAATTCTCTCCCAGATCAGCCACATTTTCCTAAATAATTCCCTCACAAATTTGAATTCAATTTAGATCTCTTTCCATAAATAATTCCACACAATTTTTATTAAAACTTTCCTAAATAACTTCCCCCCTTGATTCTTCCTCCTTGCATAGTAAATATTAACTCCCTGGGTCCCACAAGAGGGTTCGAAACTCCATCTCTGTTGCTCTGGTTCCCGCCCAGCTGTTCTGCTAGGTTCGGTTGGTCACAGTTGTTGACATGCAAAAATACACAGAAGAGCTGGAAGTAAAGACAGAGAAAGAAGAAGAGGAATAAAGGCAAGAATCTTTTGTATATTAAAAGTTTTCTACAGCTGCATAGACACGCAAACAGTAATATATATACTTAGCTAACATCAGCTTTCCCTAGTATCAACGGTAGATGGAGAGGAAGTTAGTAGCAGATTATTCAGATTTAATTGCAGGGGAAAGTGGCTGCCATAGCATCTATATTTTCTGAATATAGGCAGGGAAATTATTCTAAGTAGTGGCTATGTGGAAAGTTGCTGGAGCTGCTTTGTTGTCATCGCCCCTCAAGGTGATGGGAAGATGAACGATGGTCAGCTTGTCATGGAGAAGCAGAAATTGAGGAGTAGGCAAGGCTTTTGTAAATATGTCAACAGGATGGTCTTTTGTGGAGATATGATGAACAACAACAAGTTTGTTGGTAATGCACTCCCGTATAAAATGATGATAGGGGTGTCAAAACGGATCGACGGGTCGGGTTCGGGTCGAACCTAAGTTGACCCGGGTCTAAACGGCTCAACTCAAACCCCCGGTTTTACAAACGTGTCAGGATTTCTAACTTGGACCCAACCCGCGTGGGTTACCGGGTTGATCCGACCCGACCCGTGATCCGTTTGCAAAATGCGAACCCAAAAAGAAAGCTGCGATTTTGTGAAGGGAAGAAGGTTCAAAAAATGAGTTTTGGTGGCTTATTCAACAGCGATTTTCCGCCGCCATGTCGGTTGGAGACCATGTTCAGTTTCGTTGGTCTCTCTCTAGCCACTCTCGCTTCGCACGACGGATAGTTTGGCTGTTGCTTTGCTAGCGACTGTGGCCTCGCCGTTTCATTCTTTTTACTCCCGTTTATATCTGGTTTAGCTTTTGCTATCTTCTTTGCGTAACGAACAATCAGAATGGGAGAACTCGAGGGCAAGCGCGGAACCTCCTCGAGTGAAAATAGAGAGCGCATCTTCTCACGCCTCATACCTTACTGCATAGAAGCACCTTGAGGCTTAAACTCACTCGAAACATTAGGAAGAACTCATCCTTCCTCACCGAGATGGCTGACTTCCTTCGCCGCGCTCTCGAGGTTGGTCTGCAGCCTTGCCTCGAGTTAAGCTCTCCTTCTCGATATTGTTATTTTGTCAACTGCCTGCTGGATTTTTGTTTTTTGATTGTTGATGTTATATACATTTGTTGAACTCTTTTGCATTTTATGTCCAACTATACTGTTGAGTATAGAGTTTGTTCCCTCTCAGCCTCTCCTGCTTCTTTTGGACACGGCCGTTCAGTGCAGTTCCGTTCCTCTCTCTCGCACAACCCTTTCTTTCGTTCCTTTCTCTCACATAGCCAAACTGCCAATGCATTGGAATGGACATTCGCAAAGCTGCAAAAGACGATGAAACCTTTTCACAGTTCGGGTCGAATTCGGGTTAGCATATTGACCCGAACCCGACCCGTTTTGCAAACGGGTCAAAAACTTTAACCCGAACCCGACCCGTTTGTTAAATGGGTTGACCCGAACCCGGATTTTCCGGGTCGGGTTATCGGGTCGTGTCAATAATTGACACCCCTAAATGATGATATATTTCAATGACTTTAGTTCTAGAGTGAAATATAGGATTGGAAGCAATTGACATTATTGAAACATTGTCACAAAAGAGTGACGTAGTTTGAAATAGAATGCTAAATTCTTGGCAAAGGCGATAGAGCCAAATAAGATCTGTTGTAGCAGTTGCCAAAGCTCTATACTCGGCTTCCGTAGAAGAACGAGCAACTGTTCTTTGTTTCTTTACGCACCAAGAAATTAGTACCAAGGAAAATGCAATAGCCTTTGGTAGACTTTCAGTCAGACTGATCACCAGCCCAATCATAATCAGAGTAAGAAGTAAGAGTTAAATCTCTTTTTTGAAGAAGCAAATCATGAGAGATTATACCTTTTAGATACCTCAAAATGCATTTGAGTAGCATAAAGTGTGCATTTATAGGCATATAAGCATGGATTGGCATGCTTTATTGATGGCAAAAGAAATGCTGGGACGAGTAATAGTGATGTATAGAAGTGACCCGACAAGATGAAGGAAGTGGCTAGGATCCGAAAATGGCTGTTCTGAATCAGCAGTGTGAGAATCCTTAGTTTTTAGAGGATTGGAAACATGTTTACAATCTCGCATGCCAGCTTTATCGAGATTGTCCAATATATAAGAGGGCTGATGTAGATGAAGACCAGCTGCTGTAGACTAAACTTCTATGCCTATAAATTTAGAAATTGTACCTAGATTTCAGATTGAAACTTCTTTTGAGAGTGCTCAGCAAATTAGAAATCATAGATTGGTTATTACCAGTAATTAAGATACCATCGACATAAATGAGGAAGTAAATATGTGTATGTCGACGACTGTAGAGCATCAGCGATGGATTGGCCGAGCTGCATTGGAAACCAAGTTGAAATAGATATTGAGAGAGGGTAGCATATCATTGGCGAGGAGCTTGCTTAAGACCATAGATGACCTTCTTAAGTTGGAAGACTGATGAGGACATTGACAGACGTTATTAATGAGTTTATCAGCGTATGAATCAAAGATTGATGGCTACGATTCATAGTCTTTATTTTTGATGCATTTATGTATATTTTTGATGCATTTATGTATTGTAGTTTATTTATTTGCTATTTACGATTGTACCATTTCTTTTGAGTTTGCTTGAGTTGTAGCCCAAGGGGCATTTGAGTCATTGTTATTTTATTTTCCAGGCCTATATATTGTGGTATCTTCCATTGTAAAAGGACGATGATTATGAAATGAAAATTCAGTTTTTGGTTCTTGATCTCTTTGTGCGTTCTTGAGTGGAGAGACCCTAGAAGAGGGCATAGCATCACCCACCAGCCGCTGGTAGGAGCTGGGATTTGTGGTTAGTCTTCATATTCCTTTCCCCCCTATGCTTCCATAGCCAACCCCACCTCCTTTCCCCTCCCACCGTCTGCCGTCCCCCAATCACAGCCCCACCCGACCGGTGGACCTCATGGTTCACCCCCACCCACTGACTCTCTTCCCTACCACAGCCACGGAACCCCCCCATGCGTCCCCCCCCTCTAAATCTAAATTCAAATCAACCATAAAACCTTTCCTATTTTGGTCCCATTAATTTAGGAGCTGATTTAAATTCAAATTCAAATTTCCTCTTAAATGGCCCTCCTCTAATGTAGGAAACATTCCCAAATAATTTAAATCTGAAATCAATTTCTGATTTACACTATCAATCCTCTTAATTGCGTGGGACCACCTCATTAATACCCAAATCCCTCCCTCCATCTCTCCTTGGCCGCCCACTCCAACATTCCCCTTTTAATTAATTAGACCCCATAAATTAAGAATATAATTAATTCAATCACCCTCCCCACTTTCCCTCATAATTCCCACTTGTTTCATATTCAAATTTCAAAGACATTAATCTCTAATTACTCCATAAATTTGAAATTACTTTCAGATTTAACCTTTTCCCTTTTTCCCCTTTGGTTGGCCTAACTTACCCGACCCCCTCCTCCTCTCACTCTCTATCTTGTCTCTTAGACAATCATGCATGACCGACCCGGATGTTGATAATGAGTTCGTGGAGGATTCTTTGGGCCGAACCGATATTCTCCGATCTCCATTCTTCGATTTAAATTTGGATGTCAACGATTTCGTGAAAGACTACATTGACTGCATCATCTTCACGTTGGCACCGTCAATTGAGGAACACTTCCCCATCAGATCGTGGACAATTGTGGGGCGCCCACAAATCCATCTGTCGTCGGCCGCCTCTCCATCAATGAAGTTCTTGGGCTTCTTCCTAGTGGCGATCTATTCTCTAGTGTGGAGTATCATATTCCGCTAACCCAACGAGTGATCGAGTGAGGAGGTCCTCAATGTGAAACCTCTCATTATTAAATTGTGGATTATTGTTATTGTGCTCATAAAAACGCACTCTTTACTTTGAAGCTTGATTAAATTGTCTTGGTTAATATAACGTGTACTTCTTTGCCTAAGTAAGTTAAAAACTCCGAATTTATAAAACCTTTCTTTGTGTGAACGTTAATTTTATATTGGAAAAGCTTTAGACAATTGCTCTTCTTGATTTCTCGCTAACTCCTGGCACTTTCACATGGAAGACATAGTTAGGATGTTGAGAATCTTGGAAGCCAGAGGTTGAACCATGAACATTGTTTCATTCAATTTGCCATGAAGAAAAGCATTTGCTATGTCTAACTATAAAATTCACCAATTAAATTGTAAAGCAACTGTTAGAAACAATCGAATTGTTGGAAGCTTGGCAACATGACTAAAGGTGTCAAAATAGTCATATCCAAATTATTGTTTAAAGCCTTGGGGCAACAAGCCGAGCTTCGTATCTAGCAATAGATCCATCATAGTTCTGTTTCAACTTGAAATCCCATTTGCAACCAACTATATTTTGAGCTAGTGTAGGTGGAATAAGATCCCAAGTACCTTGTGCTTGAAGAGCATGAAATTTTGAGGACATAGCCTTTCACCATTTAGGAGATCTCACAGAAAAAGAGTAGCAAGTTGAAGTGTGGAGAAGGATATGGGAATGAGAAAGATTGAGAATTTGGTGAGGACGAAGTGAACCGGTTTGGGAACGTGTTCATGGGGTGGTGAGGTGTGGCATTTTCAGAAGAGCTGGAAGTATGAGATGAATTGAGTAGTGGAAAAGGTGGAATACTACAAGTAGAAGGGGATGAAGAATCGGATGCTGATTGGGTAGTGGAGGAATTTGGAATATTATTAGTTTTTGGAGTAGTGGAATTGTGTGGTGGAGATTTTGTAGAGTAAGATATTGGTAGAAGTGTCTTTGGAGATGTGAATCACTATCGAAAAACTAGTCGGTGGGGGTAGTTGGTGCGGAAGAGAGAAAAGCTTGTGGAGACGAGGAAGAAGATGGAATAAAATTCATATTAGATCGGTGCCAGCAGCTGAAGACACTATGTCCATTTTTTTACGCAAATTTGACACTCGGCTGCATAGTTCCGAAGTTTGCCACCCTTGGTAATGACATTGTGGTGAGCAAAACTTCTACCATATGGTGAAAAAATTGAACGACCTCGGTCACGAGAAGAGAAGCGACTGCGACCACGTCCACGGTATGAAAAGAGGGCAAGCTGAAAATCTGACGTAGCTGTTTTATTCGGAATGATTAAGTCATAGACAACTTCATTAGCTAAGTTAACTTCCTCACTGCATAGCAGTGAATACAGATCATCTAAACTTATGGGTGTATGTTTAATTCTGATAGCAGTTTTGAAAGCCTGATAGGTGGAAGGGAGTCCGTTGAAGACATACAGGATAATGTCTTCAATGTCCATCGAACAACCTGCTGTAGCAATATTGTCAACAATGAGTTTGAAAATCGAAAGATACTCCGTCATGGACTGATCTATCATAGTAATCTGGTGGAGTTCATTTTTGAGTTGAATCACACGAGATTTCTTTTTAGCTTGAAGCCATTTCTCAAGAGTCAGCCAAATAGAATCTAGGTTCAAAACATAGGGAAGAATGAATGGTGATATGATGGAGAAAATGTCTATTGTAAGGTTTTGATCAATGAGTAACCATAGGGTAAACTGGGGATTCAAAGAAGGTTTTCCGGTGTTGTAGAGAACTTAACGCGGAGGATGAACAATGGTACCATCTAAGTACTCATCATAACCATTTGCAATAAATATTTTGGAGATTTGAGACCTCCAAGTGGGATAGTTATCACTTAGAAGCTGAGTGTGAACAATTTTTTTGATATTGCTCGTCAAAAACTTTAGTTGGGAGGGAATTGAGACATCACTGAGCTTGATCAGAGAAGTGTTGTTCGACTGTAGCTCTGTTACCAAGTTGTCGTGCAAAAAATACAGAGAAGGGCCGCAAGTAAAGATAAAGCAAGAAGAAGAGGAATAAAGGCAAGCACCTTTTGTATATTAAAAGTTTTCTACAAGCACATAGACACACAAACTGTAATATATAAACTTAGCCAACATCAGCTTTCTCTAGCATCAACGGTAGATGGAGAGGAAGTTAGTAGCGGATGGTTCAGATTTAATTTCGTGTCTGTCATGGCAGCTATATTTCTGAACAAAGGCAGGGAAACTATTCTAAGTAGTGGTGGTGTGGAAAGTTGCCTGAGTCGCTTTGTTGTCAACAGCCGGGCGGCTGTCTCCTGCACCCCAAGGCGTGGGCGTAACAGAGTAATTGTATATTTTTAGTTTTCAACGTCATGCCCACATTACAATATTTATTACATTTAATTGTCGAAACCAAACCTTATTAATTGTTTGATTAAAGAATTCCGTTTACATGCATATCCTTTAGGAATAACTTGATATGCATATTGTTTAACAAAACTGGAAAGTATAAAACGAGTCTTATATGTTTTCTATCCTCATTCATATATTGCTTCAAATTGTAGGTTCCATCAATGCTTTGCTCCATCTTTTTCTTCTACCACTCAATTATTTTTATATTTAAGCAATTGTAATCCAGATCTGTAGCTGCAATTCTTGTCTACCTGAAGCTGCTTTTACTTGTACGTTTACAGTGTGGAACTTTGAATACGTGAAAATATTTTGGTTGCTCCCTAATCTTGGACTGTGGTTGTCCTGTACATCTTGATCCAAACTTCAAACATTTTTTTTTTAAGATCAGGTTTTAATTTATTGTACTTTTAAAGACGTGTTCTGCATTGTTTCATTTTATTTATTATTTATTGTTATTATTATTGTTATTTTTGTAGATCAAGTTTAGGCTTTTATATCATGATTGTACTTATTCTTTAATTTTGTTCACTATTATCTCTATAACCTTTAACCTTTAAATATTTATAGTGGTAAACTCAGAACTGTAATTGCGTGTCAGGTTGGCGCAATTATACTGTACACCTATGTGTTTCAAATGCTTTCCCCGCCTCCCGGTGGTTCATTTGATGTCAATGAAGAAGAAGAGCTCCCAAGTAAGAGCCGGACTAATACTGCTGTAGCAGAGCAAGTACCCCTGCTTTCTTCTTATGAGCCTGAAGAAACAAGCACACAGGCTTCGAAAAGAAGAAAGGTAAGTGAAATTTCTTGGTTGCTACAATGTAGCTGAGATAATAGTTGTGACCAGAGGATCTGCAGCCAAACATTGATAGTCAGCTTTTAAGCTTCTAGTGTCTTCTGAATCATTTTTGTGCATTTAGTTCGTAAGAGAAAAGACAATTCATTTTAATTGTATGTGAATCAGCAAACGTAGATAGTTTATCTGGTTGTATATATAGGCACTCAGTTGATTTAAGATTGGCATTTGATGCTCGAACATTTCAAGCAACATGTTCAAAACATTAGATTGGTTTAGAATTACATACTTATATGTGCCACAGTGCAACGATAGCAACAGTTCCAAATATCCCGGCTTTTTGATAGGTTTTAAAGTTTACCATTTAGAATTTTTTCTTCTACATAAAAGTTGTTCATACAGAGTAGTTTTGAAACTTTCCCATTTTCTAGTGCATTTTAGTAAAGAAGGGATGAATGATGATTTTGACTAGTGCAATTATGACATGGCAGTGTTAAATAATAGTTTTTTTTTTCCTTTTTTTCTATTTTTTTCTTTTCTTTTCTTTTTTTTTTCTTTAAATAATAGTTAATATCACTATAGTGCTGTTAAGTTAGCCTCAAGTTAGACCATAAGCAATGAATATTCTAATCTTTCTGAGTACAGTTTCTTCTTATAATCGTGTAGCTTGTATTTTGCTTTAACCATGATGATCAAATCATAACTTCCTTTATTTAAATGCCATATTCTAAGAATATTTAACATTGAGCTTTGTTTCCTATGAAAGTTCTATATGATTAAGCTCTTATATCTTCCTTGTGCAGATAATTTTCCAGCTAAGTTATCTTGCTGAAAAACTAAAGATTAAACAGATTTTTCAACCACCAATCATTGCCTCTGTAAGTAATAAACATTTGGATTTTGAACATTTCATTATTGACGCCTTTAAATAATCATTTTGATACATTTGATTGAATTCTCTGGATTGGGGAGATATGCATGCACTTAGAATAGTGTTGTGAGGCATGATATTGGTTGTTTTCGCAGTGAAGCTAAACCTTCTATAGTACTTTAAATAGATTATTCTAGCTCATGATGTGTAGATTTTATGCTGGGGATAGAGAAGTAAACCACGGAATGAAACAAACAAGAAAAAATAGAATGCAACGGAAAGTAAACGACATCAGGATTAACATGTAAAAAAACTCTAAACCGGGAAAAAACTACGGAGCCACACCACATCAAGAAATCCACTATGTAAATTGATGTGGGGAGAATCATCAAAGAAGCATGATGGAGAAGAAGAAGAAGAGCTAAACAGCTCTTGGAGACCAAAAACAGTGAAAACTGTTTGAAATTCCAAAAATACTAATTCATGCCCTTCTTCTACCTATAGCAGCTATTTATAACAATATAATAGAAATGCCTAGAACTCTCTAGAAAAAAGGTACTAAATTAGATAAGTTATTCCTAAGGTTCTCTTTAGCTATGATGCATCGCATCATACTCCCCCTGCATATGAAAAATCTGACTCAGTCGGATGGAACTTAGAGTTAATTCTTTGTTGCTTATCCGTCGGGATGGTCCTTCAGCACTGCTCTTGTCATTGCAATCCTCTGCTTCTATTCTCCAGAGAGTTGCACACCTCTTTCACCAACAGGCGTCATGTACCCATCCGGAAGCTCACTAACAAAAACCATGAACATTTGCTGCCCGTGCAGCAGCTATAACTTCTTCCTCAATTGTGATGTATTTTGCATATGTTGTGTTGTCAAAGATGGTTCCTGCAAACAGCACAGGTTCTTGCCGGAAAAGAGACAATATCCTACTTTGGGCGTTGAACGTTGTAATTGTACAAAAGTTGCTCACACTTTCCCCAGCTATCATGCTCGTCTTAGCAAGCGCCTTCGCGGTGTCCCCGGTAAAACCCCACTGGTATCCCGCGCATGGCACGCGAAGACGCTTCGCCAGTGCAACGTGATCGGATGACTGCTGAGAGAATGCCGAGGAGAATTCCTACGGCGTATTCCGATTATTCAGATTCGGATGCTGATGAAGGACGTGAGGAGTGAAGTAATGTTATGAAGCATCACAGAAATCCTCTCTGCAATTGCAGACGGAATTCACGTCAGCAACATCAGTAGTCAAACGGGCAGCAATAAGGCTGGAATTGTTCTCCTCCTCATCAAACCATCCAACTTCATTTCTTAGGATAGCAACAAGCATCATTCTCGGGACTCTCACTGTTTCTCGAAGCTGCAGAAATCTCCCGTTTGACATCAGAAGGCGAGTAATCAGATATTTGCATCCTTGGAGAAGATCTCCGGGACCGAGGAACCTCCTTACCTGCGATGGAAGCAGATTGATTCCGGTGAGATCTAGGTCTCCCGGGACTCTCACTGTTTCACGAAGCTGCAGAGCGATTGGGCGTATAATATGTGTCATCATCTGAAGAGGCCGCGATCACCGACGGTGGAGGATGCTGGCGAAGCGGCGGAAGTGGCTGAAGCTCTGGGCTCAGGTGTAGCATCTCCACGACCCGTTCAATCTCCGAGCTGAGCTTACGATAAGGAGACCCGTTCGACTCGGCACTTAATCGCTGTTCATCGGGGACGGTGGGTTCAATTGTCCCAAGATAGAGGAAGTCCGCGGCAACGACATGGTGGTCGGGAACCGCGAAGCGGGAAGAATGGACAATGAGCTTTTGCGACTCCGGCTGATTTATAGCTCGCCGGCGGTAGAGAAAGTATGCAAAGAGGGATAGAATTGCCGCCGCGCAGACGGAGACAGAAACAACGATGGCGAGTTTTGTGGGAGCGCGCGTGATGTGGGTTCTGAGAGCATCGTTGTGTAATAGATAGTGTCTACAGGTTGGAGAGGCGGCAATCGAAGCAGGAATAGAGCCAGATATCTTGGTATCAACGGAGTCAGAAATCGAAAATGGGGTCGGACAAGCGGAAGACTAACACGAGAGTGTGGATAATGGTCGGACTCGTGCGTGAGATGGGAACGGGAGGCGGATCCACGGGTTTCAGAACAGGATTGTACCGCGCAAGAAGCTGTCCGACGGGATGGATCTGGTCGTTGGGGATGGAGACAACGAGGATCTGGTTGAGAGACTGTGCGGGTGGATCTGAGGGGAAATCGCATGGTGCAGTGGAAGCGAGCGCGAGCGGGATGGATTATGTGGGTGTGGATGGGCGCGGGAATGGCGGATGCCTGCTGTCCGAGCGGCATGGACGGCGGGCATGGCCGTTCACACGAACTGGACAAGCAAGGGCACAAATCGCACGACGACGAGTCGATTGCGAGGAACGTGGCCAAGGTCGCGGACGGGGGGAATCGTGTGCGGAGATCTGCGACGGTATGGTTGCCAGACGATGGAATCGCTGGTATGGTTGCCAGCTGGATGTGTAGATTCGCCGGTATGGTTGCCGGCTGGTGGAGGCTTTGAACGTCGTCGACATCCCAGCTTCATACATGATCTTCCCAAAGCATCCAAAACCCCAATCGACGTCAAGGGTTGATGTAGCAGCAGCCCAGGGCCCTGATCGACGTCAAGGGTCATACCTCGCTCTGATACCATCTGATGTGGGGAGAATCACCAAAGAAGCATGATGGAGAAGAAGAAGAAGAGCTAAACAGCTCTTGGAGACCAAAAACAGTGAAAACTGTTTGAAATTCCAAAAATACTAATTCATGCCCTTCTTCTACCTATAGCAGCTATTTTATAACAATATAATAGAAATGCCTAGAACTCTCTAGAAAAAGGTACTAAATTAGATAAGCTATTCCTAAGGTTCTCTTTAGCTATGATGCACCGCATCATAAATTAGGAGAAATAAGTACATATCTCTCTTCTCTATCACTCTCTCCTTACTTCTCTTCTCTCTTACACTATGCTCACACAAGAAACAAAAGAGAAAAACCACTATATACCACCAAGGGACACCACCCTTGAGAAAAACGAGAAAGAAAACTGTTGGGTTTGTCTCGAAGTACTGTGACGCTCATTGCTTTGCCTCCAGTCCGCCTAATAGCGCTATGGCGCTAAATTCTTTGTCGTTTCTTCCAGCAAATTTTGCAGTGCCGGAATGCTCAGGTTCACAACTCCAGGGCATTGTATGAAAAAAAAAAAATTTCTCACCCAACCCAAGCAGGGGGAGAACCCTTCCGCACCTCCTAAGGAGCATGACAAATTGAACTGAGGTCCAAGGAAACAGTATAATTCGATTGATCAATACAATCAGATTCCACACATACTAACATTTTAGTCACTTAACATTGCCATCCACAAGCTGAGCTTGACCTTGAAGAAAGCCATAATTTTGATCCCATTTCCTGTCTAGTGAAGATTGCATGTCACTAGAACAAATAGGAAGTGTGTGTTAAGGTAGGATCAAATTATTTCAAACTATCTCAGCCTACATAACTAAAGAAAAAAATCATGTACCCAACCCACAACCCAAAGAAGGTCTTGATGTGTTGGCAAGAAGAAAGAGATTAAGATAGGTATAGAGAGGAAGACTTGGTTAGAAAATATTAGAAATGGTCTTTCTTTATTAGATTTAAATGAGAATTTGGCTATTAACATGACACAATAGAGAGAAAGTATTCATGTAACCCCATGTAGTGGGATGAAGGCTTAATATTGTATGTAACTTTGTATTGCATTCGCTCCACTCATGCCAACTCATCAAAACTATTTTTGGGCTTTGGATCGTAGTATTACTTTTAACTAAAATATCCACTTCTCATAGATAAGGCAGCAGTAAATCCATGAAATACAACTTGATAGAAGCCTCTCTCACTTGCTAAGATCTCCATGACACAATTCCTTTTTAAACTATCGCATTTTTTTTTTTCAAAATTCAATATTTTAGGAGGTAACTAGACTGCTTGTACTTCCAGCACCAGTTTACCATATTACTTACACATACAAAATGACGAAGATTTAATCAATTTTAAATGAAAGGCCTTTGAAGGCCCTCACAAAGTCCTCCATAAACCTGTCAATCTCTTCATTATTACCTCGGAGGCATGGTAAGTGTAACAAACCTTGCCGCTCAATGTTATTTTTTTATTTGGTGAAAAGTGGCCGTTCAGTGATGTTATTCTTCAGTTGATTAAGATGTAACTACATTTTAATGACTGTGAGCAGGGATTGGGTAGATATCCTGTCATAAAAGGATTGTTGCATTTTGCTGTATAATTAGCTGGATAATAGTTAATTAGCTTATTGTGTTGAGTTCAGAATGTACTTTTCTTGATCAATATTTTTCTGAAAGTAACTTCTACTGTGGTATCACACTTTCTATCTCTTATATTTTATTTCATCTTTAATCATTTGAAAATAGGTACTGGCAATTTTCATCGGCGCGATACCATTTCTGAAGCACTTAATTCTTACAGACGATGCACCATTCTTTTTTTTCACTGACAGCTGCCTGATTCTTGGGTAAGTCACCTCGTTGAAAGAATACTACTTCTGTATGAAAAATATATTTTGCTGGCTTCAGTTGAGTTCATACAGACTTTTTATATGGCTTGATTCTTATTTTTAAATTTTTAGGGTTTTTTTTTATTTTCTTGTTATTCTAAGGAAGATATGGGAATATAGTGTAAAGTTCTTTGGCGCTGTAGTAAAGGTTATTGATACCTGCTTATCACAGAGGTAGGAAAACAGAGCAAACGAAAAACTAAAGACAATCTGGAATAATTTCTTACTTCTTTAAGCCATATGAACAGTACAACATATATAGCAAGGAGAAAAACCAACCAAATAATTAGAGTTGTAGAATTGGTTATCAAGCAGGGAGACGTGGAAGCAAAACGTTGGGAAACGTGGAGCATTTTTTTATACAGTGAACTGGTCCCCTCAAGCTCATGGGCGAAGAGGCCTAAGCTTGTCACGAAGAGCAAAGAACCGAGACTTAGGAAGAACTTTGGTGAACAAATCAGTAAGCTGATCCTCGGAAGTAATATGATGAACAGTAATTTCATGAAACTTGATGCAATCTCTAACAAAATGATAATCAACTTCAATATGTTTGGTCATTGCGTGAAATATATAATTATTAGCAAATCTAATTGCTGAAATGTTTATCACAAAAGAGACGTTGGGTGAGAAATTGAAAACTAAAATT
>CM033700.1:3844755-4146722 GCA_019514585.1 Dendrobium officinale
TGGAGTACTTGTATCATCTTCAATGCATCTAGATAGGGCATTTGCATGTTTCCCTGTGTACATGCACAATGCATTTACACGTTTTAAGTAAATTTGTATGTGCATTTAAAATGTGTGAGGCCACAATTGTTTCCTGTGATTTGAAGAATCCTACACATTTTGTTAAAACAATTGTCCGTCTCCTAACACGTAACTATGTGTTGCTTTGTCTCACAAAAAACAACTTTCATTTACATGGTGCACTATTCACAAGGTGTGTAGGTTGTTCACAGGACTAACTGCTAATTCATAGGATGTATACGAGTTCCTATTTAGTAATTAATGTGCGCATTGCTCAAGGCACTCGCACATGTGTGACATACAACAAGTTTGATGGTTTCATTTTTTTTAGAAACCATTCAGATAACAACAACTTTTTCAACATGTAAGACACTAACATAACAGTTGTTCACATAAATGCATTGTCATTGGAGTGCGTGTAACTTATACTTTAAGTTCATTATTGCTCGCGTTTTGCCCGCCTGTGTGTCTATTATGGATCCGATTAAGAATGTTATCCAAAATCTTTCATATATTTTCAAAAGGGCACTATTCATTTGTATGTGACACATATTTCACTTGGGTGGACCTCATAGAAGTTAACGCTTCTTTGTGTAAATAGGAGTTCATCCTGATTCATGATTTGATTAAGGTTTAATTAAGTTCGTCTCGTCGGAACAATCATTTCGACAATCAATTTGTTGAAATCAAAATTCAAATGACCCTGATTTTAATTTCAAAAGTTTTCAATTTAAATATTATCTTGAGATTCGTGCTTAATTGGATAGATTTTTTTTTGTGTATCAATAATAAAGTTAGTTCACATCACAATAATTACGTACTTCTCATATAGGAGCGGCATTGCCCTTTTAGAAAATACCTTCAAAATATATATTTTGGAAGCACCATGAATCAAGATAGAGAAAGGAAGCAGAAAGCATTCATCCACCACAGCTTCAAATGAACACCATATAATCCATTGCAGGATATAACAATTGCATAAAACGTAAGACATAATTAAAAACAAAAAAAAAGATAAATAAATCAAGTACCGTTCCCTTCACCATGACTGCAAATGTATTCGCATCATAGTTGTTGTGCTTCATTTCAGAAAGAAACTCGTTAAATGATTCAGGAAATTTTAGGCCACCTGGAATTTCCACTGAATTTGCTTCATCAAATAGCGTATATAGACCTCTCATAAGTCTCTGCAGAATTAAAAGAAAATCATAGGGCATGAGCTTAAATCTCTTGCCAATTAAAAGGAGTCTGAAGTAGCAATAAACTAATCATTTTGTCCTGCATGTCCCAATATTGAATAGAATTCAACCATTTAAAATAAAAGTTTATTGCGTACCGCTGAATCATCAACGCCCTTGCCAAGAAATCTTGGACCCAACCGCCTTCCCAAACAATCTGGAATAGGAAATAACTAAAAATAATTAGTCAAGACACTACCAAACAATAATAATAACAGCAAATTAAGCAAATATTTTCAAGGAAAAGCAAGCTATTTTTCCAATAAAATAAGCACAAATATGAGGTATCATTTTAAAATTAAAAATCTAAACACTCATGCTCATAATACCTATGCTAATGAGGAGGTATGGCAAAGACATCAAATTCAAAGAAAAAAATCCTAAGATTTTGTTACTGATTTTTGTTGTAGAACTCCTATAATTGTTCTGGAGAATTTAAATAAATGTGCAGAAAATTACATATTGGTACGTAAGGTTGGTGGATCAGGATACAAATCCAAAGTTTATACTCTTAAAAATATAGGACGTGCGTTGAGACAATAAGCATTGAATTTGGTTCATTTTAATAATGTAGTTTTCTGATTTTCCAAACTTCATTTCAGTTTTTTTTTTTCTTCTTGCGTATGATGATCCCTATTGGAGCAGCTTGTGCACCGTTTTGGTTTGAATCCCTGTGTTAGCTTGAACTTCAGTTTGTTCAGCACTTGGTTTGTTAAATTTTTCGTGTTTATGTTTTACTGGCATCTAATCCACAGTTCATTAACATGCCTTATCGCTGCATTTAGTCTGTGAACTTTGGTAATCTACCGCAACTTTATCCTGCCTATTATAGTATGGAAGCCGCTAGGTTTGTGAATGCTCAAGCTATGATTTTGCTATGACGGTTACCTGAGGGATTTCAACGACTGTAACCTCTTGAGGAATGTATGACGTATCTTTTGACTATGTAAATTATTGGGATCTGTGATTATAAATAAAGATTATTGAGGAATGTGAAAAATAACTTTGTTTTTGATGAACTACATTGATTTTATATCAATTTCCTCTTTACTTGGGTGCTGTTATATGTGCTTTTTTATAACCTACTGCAATTGGAGGCTGAAAATTTTCTAGAAGATTATCTCTTTATACTAGTGTAAGACTTAGATTGATATCTAGTGATTTCTTTCCATTGCTGTAATTATGTTCTCCATTTTTATTGCAAGTCTTTGATCGAATTTTTTATTATTTTATGACATTGATTTTCTGTGAAAGATTTTTACTAGGTGACTGTTAAATTATTGTTTTCATGAATGTTGTATGTTTTCAATTCCATCTATAGTGAAGAATAGTTCCAAATTAGAGAAAAGTCCAAAATAATCTCCCAACTATTCATATGCGAACAATTTAGTTATAGAGCATCACAATTCTTCAATTTAATATCTCAACAATATAAAATTGATCCCAAATGATCACTTATGTAGAAGTTGACGGAAAATGGAATACAAACTGTTCCTACTTTAATCCCTTGAGTAGATAAAATTGATCACAAATCCCTGAGGAACCATTTGAGACCAATTTTGTATAGTCAAGAGATAAATTTAATAATGTGATACTTGGAGCTAAATTGACCGCGTATGAATAAATATTTTTTAGCTTGTTTCGTGACAAAGTAAGTTCATCATTAAGAATTTGAGCCAACCCCACATAGTGGGATAAAAGCTTCTTCTTGTTGTTGTTATTATTATTGTTATATTGAGAATTTAATCTTCTGCATATGATTTTATGCGTCTGATCCTATATCAAATTAGAAATTTTAAGACTTCAAGAAATCCTATATGAAATTTGATATTAGAGCTTAAGGTTATGTTAAAAGTCAAATAGAAATAATATTCGACATTATGGCTAGAGAACATATTATCTACAAGATTGAATTTTGATAAATATTTAAAATCAATCAATATTGCTTAATAAATAAAATCAAATGAGGGAAGATACTAATTAGATTAAAAGCACATTGAAACTTCCAAAACAAATTAGTTTCAACCACATGAAGAAGAAGTTGAATCTATCATAATGATACACTCATCCATTTGAATGTTAAAATAGCTAGCAGGATAGAAATTAATCACAATAGAAATGATTAAGGTAGACTATATATATTGGATGATAATGAAGCTTATGAGCATCATAAATATCAAATGATTTAAATGATGACACAATTAAAAGGCCAACATTGAGGCATCTATAGTTGATGGAAAAATAATCCTAATATTTGTTGACAATGTAGTTGCTATGAATAGGTTTTTTGGATGAACGCCAAGTAAGGCTTGTTAAATTGAAATTAACCATGCAAATTAAAATATGTAATATGTTGAAAAATAAAAGTAAATATTAGATACATAACATACAACTTTAGACTGAAATGAAAGGAAAAGTATGTAATTATCATAATGTGATCGAGCACATAATAAATTTAATATACTAAAATAATGAACCAAAACTATAACTAAAATATTAATAAAATTGAGGAATCTCTACTACATTATGAAATCATTAAAGATCTTAAAATAATACTTTCTATGCTTAGATTTGGATTAAGACCTAAAATTAAAAGATAAATAACACCACACAAAAAATTCTCTCACTTGAGCATGCTTTCAACTCGTACTAGATTTTGAATAAAGTTGAAATTTCCTAATAATAAGAGAGTTACTACATATATTGAAATGTTATAGTAGTTAAACTCACTCTTACACCCATTCCATCTAACACAACAATAATAATGGCAATAAAGGGTAATCTAAACCTACTGCAACTAGTTTTAATATTCACATCAAAGCCTGTTTTAAATGTCATTGGATAGTTCCCTTTACAAATGAATGTCCTAGTAGGATCGGTGGAGGAGAAATAAAAATAATGAGGGGTGACTTCAAGAACGTGAAGTGGTAAGTAATTCTAAAGAAGCAATAATTGATAATTCTTTAAATGTTATGCAATATATCATTGTCACGCCCAAATTGAGCTTGCTTTTAAAATAACTTCTATATTTCAAACCTATTTTAATATGATGATCAACTATGCAAGCTCATTATAAACAGTGGGAGTTGTATGAATGTTGTGACTAAATTGGATATTTATCACAAGAAATTTCTGGCTCATTATAAGGAGCTGGAAAGATCTTTCTTGTAGAAATTGCTGAGGCTTTTTAAATAACCTAAGAATCATATCATGAATAAAAGAAGTATGCTGCATGAGTCACGGCCCTTACATTATGCCAAACTTTTTAAATAAATATCAAATGCTCAATACAATGAAACTAAATATTTTAAAGAAAGTTAGATTTAACGCAATTGAAAAAACAATGTGTGCATTGAGACAAGCAAATTGACCATCCAAGCATTGAATTAACTTTATTTGACATTATTTTAATAGTTACTAATTTTCTAGCTTCCATTTAGTTTTTGTCTTTCCTCTGATAATCCCAATAAGAATGGATTGTATTCTTTGGTTTGGCTCTATTCCCTCTAGCTTTAACTTAGGTCGGTTTAACTCTCAGGATTTCTATTCCTAATTTAGTGGTTTGGTTCATACAATCTTATATGTCTTTTATGAGCACCTGATTTAAGTTGTAGTATGCCTTATCGACACCTTCAATTTACGTCTCTTCAACGATCTATGCCAACCTTATCCAGCATGTTGTAGCATGAATCTTATACAACCTTATCGTACACTACACGCTTTAGTGAAAACTCAACCAACAATTTGGTTATGATGGTTACTTACTATATTTTGATCATTATCGTTTCAGGATATGATAGTTAATTTTATCTTCTGACCTTATGACTTGAGAAAATCTATGAATATAAGCAGGAGTTCCTAAGAAATATAAAAACAAATCTATTGATATTCTACTTTGATCAAATATTAAATTTCACTTTACTTGACAGTATTATTTGAATGTGTATCTTCTAGTATGATGCAATTGGACACTATATATTTTCGAGTAATATTATCTCTTTGATTCAATTAGTAGTATACTATTATTTGATAATTTATTTCCTTTGCTCTATTTTTATTCTCTTTCACTGCTTGTTTTCTTTTACATGATTATTTGCTTTTAAATCAACAACAATCTAATTCGTTTCAATTGTGGTTTAAGTTTTCAATCGAACATGTTCTTCTTTTATGATCCTGAATATTTAGTTATATGAGATATATATTATACACTTTAATCCAACATGTGCCTAAGTAGACAAGGATTCAAAAATTTAAAATCATCCTATGAACATGGCCTAATAGCCTCTAAAAAATACACTTCATGGTACAATGAAGTACTAAAATAGATGCACAAAAGAGAGAATGATTGATTGATTGAGAGAGAGAGAGCATTGTTTAAAATTGCATAATTTGAGGATCTTCTTAAGATCCACCTTAGGGTGACATGCATGCAAAACATAATAAAGACTTACGCAGGCATATGCCTCAATTATCTGAGGTGCGTGCATAATGAGGTGTGCGCTACTATTTCAACATTTGCATGAATTCTTTGGAAGATGATGAAGATACTTTGGATATTTATGATGTGCTCTTGAATGAAGAATGATTTGTGGAGAATAAAAATGGAGTTTCACAAGCACAAATATAATAGGAAAATCTCGATATTGACTTTTTTTTATGGAGAAGTGAACAAAATAACAATATCGACAAGGTAATAATGGAAAAGCGATACTAATATAATCAATATTTCAAATATATTCTTACTGGATTTTGTTTATTAGAAAAGATAAATAAGATTGAGATTGAAGATGATGAAAATGATTGAGAGGATATTGATTAAGTGAGAGTTAGGTAGGTGGTAAAGTAATCAACTATATTTGTTAATTTTAGTAAGGACTCATTGAACTATGGAAGTGGTAAAGACTTTCAAATTTAGAGTCTTAAGTCATAATTAGGTTATTTTTATGGCATGTTTTCTTGTTTAGTTTAGATTTATTTGCCTATTATCATAGATATTTGCATAATTTTTAATGATGTGACTTTGATGCTTTTGGATTACTCTCAAATACTATATTGGGAGGAAATTGAGCTATTTTTTTTTTAAATGTTACTTGTTGTTCAGTCATATGGAATGTTACTCTTTTTTTTTTTTAATGGAATGTTACTCTTAAATGCATTGTTTTATATTTTTAATTAATTTAATAATTTAATTTTGAGGCTTAAGTCTCAAAAAACATATAGAATTTTGCCTCGCCTCAAGAAAAAAATGCCACAATACTCAATTGCACAATTTAAACCTTGAGAGAGAAAGAAAGATAACTTCCTAAGTTAAAGGTCATTGGATATGAAAGGATAAGAATGCACAAAGGAATGAGAAGGAATACGATGCCACACAAAACAAATAATTCCAAATTATTTGAAATATGGGTAGAATAGACGTGCTAGCAAAAATGAAACCATCATCAACTGGTCCTGCCAAGCTTCAACCACCTAACTAATGTTATTAAAGGTGCTCTATGAAGATAACATGGTTGATTAGTGCCCAAGGTGCTCGCCTGATCAAAGTGAAAAACAATTACCTATTTTAATTATATGAAACATTGTTAGAGAATATAATATAATAATCATCACAGTAAAATATTATAAAATGGTACATCAAAAAATGAATTTTCAAATTTTGTGATGATCATATTATAATATAACATGATAATCATCAAAATTTCAAATACGAAAATGATGCAAGCAAAAATTTGGGAAGGGCCCCAAATTTTTGCGAGCAAAAACAAATACTTCCTAGACAATAGAAAATACACTAATAGCCAAAAAGATACAAAATACTATAAAAAAGACACTTTTATATCATAATAAAAAGACACTTACAACTTCTGACTCTTACAAACACGAACAAAGACCACACCTAAAGAAGCTTACATTCATCGAGAAGAATGATACATTTGGAGTGATCAGCATGGAGAGAAGAAGAGGTTAGAAGCTGAGACGAAGAGAGGCATAGCTCGCAAGCTATCCTAGAGGAGAAGAAGAGGGGAGGTGGAACAAGTTCGCAAGCTTTTCCAACAAAACCCGCAGGTTTCTATTCCAAAAATCTCATAATAAGCAACTCTCTTTTTATGTCCAAAACATCATATATATATGATAAAAGAGGTGGCTAAACAGCCCCTAAAATCTATCTTTAAATCTATTAAATATCCTAATTAAAAGAAGGAACTAGAAGGCCAAAAGACAGCAAATGAAAGGCCAAAAGACAGCAAAACAGCAGCAGGAAATCTGCATAGAAAAACAGGGAAACAACCCACGGAAAACCCACCAGCAGGCCACGGGAAATCAGCCAGCAAGGGACCCAAAGAGCCAACATAGGAGACAAGGAAGAAGTTCACGGGAAAAGCATCCAGGAAGTTAAAACTGAGAGGAATAACCAGGGGAACAGCAAAAGCCAACAGAAACCGAAAAGGCAAAGCAGCCCAAGGTCTTAATTCCATTTTAAGAAATCAAAGAGACTCAAGAAGAAACCAAAGAGACAAAGGAAAAAGGGAAATGAATCCAATAAATCTTCAATTTATGAGCTTAAGACACTCTACTAAATATTAATGAGCTGACATCTAGTAGAGGATATTGAAGCTTACCAAAAATAAAATCCAACTTGATTTGACATCCCCCCCCTCCCCTTTGCCTACATCAGAAAACACCAAAAGTTATTGAAAAGATTGTCTAAAATAAAGTGCCCAAAAGGGCCATAGCTCTATTTCAAGTTTAACAAGCAAATAAAAACTTAAGTTGGTAGCTTCCATGGTAGAAAGTTAATCAAATTATTCAAATATCATCATTTTCTATTTTATCTTCTTAATCACTTATATTGCCTTTCCCATCATTGCTTTGTGATGTAGGCAGGGGGGGTGTCAAAATAAGTTGGGTTTTATTTTTGGTGAGCTTTAATATTCCCTTCTAAAATATGCTCATAAATGCTTAGTCTCTACTCTTTCAACTCATAAATCTGAAATTAATTAAGGATTTATTTGGTGCATTCCCCCATTTGCTGCCCCTTTGGTTTCCCCACTTAAATCCCCTTTCCCTTCCCTTGGTCTCTTCGATTTTTCCTCCTGGTTCGGCTCCCCTGACTGCTGGTTTCGGTTCATGTGTGGCCCCTTCGGTTCTCCACTGGTGTTGTTTCCCGTGATTTGTTCCTCCTCCCTTTGCTGGCTGCAAGTTCTAGTCCCCTGTGCTGCCTTTTCGGTTTCTTCCTGGTTGTTTTCCTGTGGCTGCTTTATCTGGTTCTTGTGCTGTCTTTTGGCTGCTATTTTGGCTCCCTTTGATTGTTGTTTCAACTCCCTAAGCTGTCTTTTTATGGGCTGTTTGGCTGCCCTCTTTGGTCCTATAAATATGTGATGTTTAGTGATTAAAAAAAGGATCTTATGAGGGTGTTATAATGTGATTTTTGGAGCCTAAACCTGCGGGTTTCTTCATGGAAAAGCTTGCGAGCTTGTTCCATCACTTCTCCTTCTTCTAGGAAAGCTTGCGAGCTTCTCCTCCCTTTCGTCTCGACTTCTTGCCTTCTTCTTCTATCCGCAAGTGACCACTCCAATTGTATATTTCTTCTCGATGGGTGAAGAGCAATTTTAGGAGTCTTTTATTTTATAAAGTTTGTAAGTCTTTTTATTTTAAAAAGTGAAGTTGTTTTTGGTTTAAGTGTCATTTTATGTTATAAATGTGGTAGTTTGTCTTTTTTCTACTTTGCTAGGAAGAGCTTGTTTTTTCTTGCAAAAAATTTGGGGTTTTCCTAATTTTTTGCTTGCATCAATTTGGTATCAGAGCAAGTTAGCAAATCCTAGGTTTATAAGTCGTGTTGTCATTTGTGTCTTGGTATAAAGTCAATTTAAGTTTTGTTGAGTCTTCTTTTCTTTCCAAAAAAGTTCATATGGAAATTCAACATGATGTTGCTTCGCCTTATTCTCCTGATATTTCTCAAAGCCCTTATGTACCCCCTTCTTCTTCCTCTTCTCAAAAGTCCTTTGAAGTCAAATGTTAACGATTTAAATTCAAAGGGAAAAAAACCTATTGGAGATGGAAGCGTTTGGCAAGATGCAAAGAAAGAGAGGACAATTTTCGGGTCTAGATATCTTTAATCACATTTAATCAAAATAAGTTTTATAGTCGTTAGATTAATTTGCTTTAAGATGAATGTAATACATGATTAATCAACCAAAACTTGTATTATACCACCTAAGAGAAAAATGTAATGACCATAAAGATCATTCTAATCAAATTCGGATTTGGATATCTTGACTCTTTTTTTTTCCCAAAAAAGAGAAGATTGGTCTTTGCTCCTATTCCCAATGGCATATCTCTTGTTTCACATAAGTGGATTTATAATGTGAAGAATAACATGGAGTGGAACTTCTTCTACTTTCTTTGGGGACCAGAATACACATACTTTCATAAAAAGTCCATCGATGTTATTATGAGAAGCAAGCTTGGTGATCTTCATAGATTCAATATTAAAGGGTAGTTTCGGTATTAATGCCTCCATATCTTCCTAGAACATTATTTTGCAAATCATTATAAAATAAGTTATCTCCATATCTTCAATCATTTGAAATAAATTTTATTTTGCAACACTATTTCACTTGTACCTTTCTTATATGCCAATCTAGATCTTCTCTCTATCTAAAAGGTTGTAAGGCCATTACTTATTTTGAGCAGAAAATTGATAACAGCAACCTGTGCTTATGCTCCAAAGCTTATCTTCACTCACTTCTGTATTCATAAGCCACTGAAGAAATTTTTTTTATCAGCCAATAACTCCGTGGACTTTGCTTCCCAATATGCTTCAGTCGGTTGGAGTTTGTTGCTTATATGTTGCTCCTTGTTTTCAATGAAATGGGAATTTTATGCTATATACTTTTTCAAAAAATTTAATTTCTTGGCCGAAGTCCTCTATGTTTAATCGTGAAGCTCTTCGAAGTTTCTATAAAGACTTTTTTTTTTTGTAATCATGGAAAGCTCGTTTTTGTTGAGTTTTCAACACAGTTAACAAAAGTAAATGGAAGCTGAAGTAAGCCTAACAGCTTCGAAATCAGCAAAGGGATCACTAAAAAGCATAAATACAGACGAATAGAAAGCAAGGTAACAAACAGACACGCGTTCGCATATCGTCCAATTCAAAACACAAACTTTCACCAATTCAACATTAAAAAAACCCATAAAGTATCAAATTCAATTTTCTCAATTCAAACCAACATCACCAAGTCAACAAACCACTACTTACCAAACGACGAGCACTTATTGACGCCTTCGAGGGTGACGACGGCTGTGAGGATGAAGACGAAGGGTAAAAGGAAAGCAAGGACGAGGACGGTGTGAAATAAGGTCCTGTATGAGATATGACGAGCTGCGACCTTCACCTTCATCAAATCAAGAAACCCATTACTGCTCGTCGATATATTAATGCTTCTCATGCTCGGCGAAAACCGAATCTGCATCTTAGCAGCCTGCCTGTCTCCAGCTCTTCAGCTTCCCTCGTCTTGATTCCCCGCGCGATTCCTTCCGCTTCCTCTCTAAGCCTAAAACCGACGAAACATGCTTCCAAATCGCCGGAAAAGCTCCTACTGATCAACATCGGTGATGCCCTTCGCCGGGAAATTAAAAACCGGCATTTGATGCCGAAAAGGTAAAACACGTTCTGATCAATGCGGCGGGAAAATCTTGCAATGGCGATCAATAGCTTGAATCTTTTCTTCTACCGATACAGCAATTTGGATTGAATCCCTCTTCCTCCTATAATTCTTTCGATCTCTTTCTCGTATTATTGAGATCTTGTTCGAATAAGAAAGAACAGGGAATGTGACAAAATATAGCTGGTATTTTTTTCTGAATTTGTTATTAATTATTTTAGCCTCTTGCTTGAGTCAAAAGTCAAAAACGTGTATGGGCTTGTGTCGGCGGTTGGGCTGGGAAAATAATAATTAATTTACAAAATAATTAAGATATAGCATAAGAAAATAATTTAATTAGATTTTTTATTAAAAAAAAGAGAAAATAGAAGTGTAATTTTAATATTATAATAGAAAATGATTTCAAGAATTAAAATAATTTTTTAAAAATAAAATTAAATGATCCTTTAAAAAAATTATAAGATAAGTTTGATATTTTTCTCTAATTTTATATTATAACTTAATTAAAAAAATAATTGATTTATTTTTCAGGGAATATTTAAATTAATTTAATTTTCATTAGAGAAAATTTATTCAAATTAAACAAAAAAAAGTTATTTTGTTTTTCATTCAGTTTAATAGAATATTATAATGTTTAAACAGATCTATTTTATTATTTATTATTTTATATACATTATATCATTAATGTGATTTTTCTTTTTGATTTTGAAAAGGAAAAGCTATAAATTACATTTTTAGTAAGTTTTTTTTTAAATTGTGTAGAATTATTATGTTAAATATTTGGTACTTGTGCCAAATTAAAGCATCATGTCAGTCACAATGATGTGCCATTTGACATATTTCCTTTTTTAATTTATTATAAAAATAAATAATTTAATACCAACTGTTAATGTTAATTGAAATATTTTATATTAAATTCAAAAGTCTTTTAATATAAGAACTCAATATTATTTTTTTATTATAATAAAAAAATAATTAGCCTTTATAATATTTAAAAAAAAAAAGAACTTAGGATAAATAAATACATAACCTTTTGTGCCTATTTACTTTTTTCTTTTGGAATTTAATTCTTATTAATATTTTTTTTATATAAGTACTTGCTATCCATGCTCTTTAGTGGGACTCCATTAACTAAGAGCTGGCAATATTTTGTAGAATAATGCCACAATGTACACAGCTAAAAAAAAAAAAAAAAATTAATATTATTTATTTATTTAACAAAATTAGTGTCATAATTTAATTATTTATTTTTGTAAGGTGGAATTAATTATTAAAGTATTAACCATTGAAATCTACTCTTCATATAATATTTTTTATTTATAAAGAAAGATTAAAGGTCAGAAATTCTTTTACTTCTTCAGATTATGATAAATTAATAATTATTTTTTTCTGATATTAATGACAATTTAATTAAAACATGATCAGTGATAGATTGAGATTAGGTTGATTTAAACATGGTAATTAATGAGGTAACATTTTGTTATGAGCAAATGATAAATTTTTGTAATCTATAGGAGAATTTAGGAAATGATCCCTTAATGAAGCTTTTGAACAAATAATATTTCAAATCTTCAGCAAAATATCATAATTCCTCTGTTAAACAGAAGCACTAAGGGAATATAAATTCTAAGTTTAATATATTCAATTTTTAATCCAAAATTTCAAGGAAAATTATACATTTATAATTATTTTAAAAATAATATTTAAATTTTGAATAATCAATATAAAAATATAATGAAATTTGCTCTCATAAGTTTATGCTTTTTACATAAAATATTAAAAATTTGAAAACTTCCAAAAAAAAAAAAATTGAAAACTTCCAAAAAAAAATTTAAAATAAATAATAAATTTAAAAATATTTATATGATGAAATTTTAAGTCTCATAAATAGACCTTAAAACATTAAAAAAAAAATATATTATTTTTTTTCAAAAACACTTCTCTCATTAAAAAAAAATTGACGAAAATACATAGAATGTCCTAACATAATATTTTTCACAAATATAACAAAGAAAAATGCATCAATTAGGTAAAAAAAAAACTGTTTGGTTGGATATAATGCAGTGTAAAAGAAATATTTTGGAGTTGTTTGAATGAATGTATGTAATGATGTTTTTCGTTAAGCTAAAACTAATGAATGTAAAGTCCTAAATGATGGCGACCGACGGTGGGGGCGGCGATGGAGACGGAGGGTGGACCCTGGCAACAACTGTGGTCGGCAGAGGTGGCGACCAGAGAAGTTGGCCGATGTTGGTGGTGATGACAGTGGCGGGGACGGGCAATAGCTGAGGTGATGGGGTCAGCGATGGTGGCCAATGGCCAACGGCGACCAATAGCAGAAGGCGGTGGCTACTGATGTGTAACGATCAAGCAAGTTTGTGTGTAAACATTTTTCACTCAAAATCGAAAGAGTTTGCTTTACAGACAAAAATAACTAACTTCATTTACATTACATTTACTATTTTACTTTACCTCATTTTGTATTCTAACCAAACACTAAAATTTGAAAACCCCTACATTTAAAATATTTTACACCTTAAAGCAATCGAACCAAACAGCCCCAATATATTCAGATCATATCCATGAATATGAGTCTCAAAATTCTTAAATTTATTTTAAAATAAATATAATATATATTTTTAATTGATTACTCCTACATTATACACATCACAAAAAATAAATCATCAAATTCAAGATCTATCATAATCAAACTTTAATCACTGCCAATCAAAGAACACAAATTACTCTCATCAAAATTTATGAACTGCGAAATATAAACATCTAACAATAAGTGCTAAATGCAAGAAAAACCGTTTAATCATAACAGGAATAAGGTTAATAGAAGATTACTCTGCTATTATATTGCAGAAGGATCGAAATTGTTGCTCTAATGTTTTACTTGCAATCAAATCAGCTATTCTTTCTACTCCATGATTTTTTTTTTGGAAATATTTAGGTCAATTAAACACACTCATACACACATCACATATGGATGACTCAAATCCAAAATCTCTTAATTGATAGCTAAAATTTCGAACCAACAGACCAATATGAGTAGTACTCTACGAAATATTTGATATTTAAGGTCAAAAAGGAGCAGCCGCATTTTCATACATCATTCACTATCTGCCTCTGATGTACAGTTATAAATCCTTTTGAGTTCATATGTAGAGCTTCTTTCATGGAGTAAATGATCATTATGATATAAATCCATCAAAGTTCAGTACGAAGAAAGCAGATGGAGCATCTAGCAGATAGCAAAATTTTGTGTTGCTTAGGAAAGGGAGAAGCTGAGCACAGAAGTATTAATGAGATTCATTCAACTGCTAGAATGAACTATATTGACAAATCACCTATGGATAAGCATGTTAGTACAAAAACACCTTTTTAAAGCATTCTCAAACTAGTCTAATTCCAACAAGGATCTGTTTTAGATGGCTGTAGTTGTTTTGTAGAAAAAACCACATAGATTGTTAAAAAAAGATAGAGTATTGAAAGTTAGTTTATCATAGATTTTTATCATTTATGAAAAAAATCAAGCAATAATTTTCTTACATTTTCATTCTAGTAAATCTGATTGTAAAAAACTATTCCTCCTCATCAAAATTTCTGAAAAAAATAATTAAAAAAAATATGTGGGAGAATAAAGTTATAAAATAACTGTTCCAAACAAGAGAGATTATTACATGCAAAGTTTGGACCAGAGAACCGTCCGATTTTTGTGAGTGTGCGTAGTAAAAGCGCAGTCTCATTTACTGTTCACCACTGCGCTTTTACTGCATTTTTTTTTGCGCACACTCACAAAAATCAGATGCAGCTTCGGTCCGGACTCCGCATGTAATAATCTCTCCACAAACAAACCTAAAATTGTAGAGCCCAATATGCTAATCATCCGCTATTGTTTCGTAATTCTAACTTGTTATTTCCAAAATGCCCAAATGCATCGACATATCTAGCCCGGAACTAGAATATGATACAAGTTCTCTTTGGTATTGCTACAACAATAGTCATTATTTTTAGAGTAACCCCAATATTATATGCAAAAATTTATGACTTTTAACCATCATTTTTTCTTCAAGGGTTGTTAATCAACATTGAGCTTTAGGATTCTTCATACAGTATAAAAACATCGTCAAGCAACAAGCAAGGTAATAATACGCTGGCTGAAATGCCACATGAAATTTTTCACAAAACCCAACCGGTTGAAAGAAAAATTATGATGGAACCATTAGATGTAGCAGGTAACTGCTGTAGTAAGCAAAATTAGAATCGAACAATATAAACATAAAAGAAATACCTCATTCTAACGTCTTTCATCTTTTCTTCTTCTAGATTGCACTTTTTGCCACTTTTTTCTTGATACTAATTTGCTCTTCGGTTTTAGCTTCAACTCAGGAGAAAATTGAAATTTTGGGTCTCTCATTCTTGCCTGTATGTCCTTAAAAAACTGCAAGTTTAATTTTTTTGGTCCACCCTCACGCAGTTCTGTATACTCTGGACCTGAAACAATGTTTTCAAAAGCTCCAATAAGAATGTCTATATCACTCATCACCTCCCATACGTTAATGTACCGTCCATCTGGACCTTTTTTTAATTTCTTCAATGCATTCTCAACAGCAAGTTTTCTGGCTTGTTGTCCAGGAGATTGCTCAGGGGCTTCGTTTTCGGCATTAACGGCGTCCATTATGTCCGCAAAAGTTCGATTCTTCGGCATCCCTTCAAAATCAAATAATTTGTCTATATGAGGATCACTCCGCTCATTCGGGTGTGGCTCAGTAGGAATATCGTCATCATCATCATCCTCAGTACCACTCCAAAGATTCATCTCTTCATCGCTTTCAGAACAAAGACTTCTTAATTAATTCATCACTATCATCAGCATCGATAAGGTCGGCATTTTCCTTGGCTGTTTTCTTTAATTTCTTAATTTCTTTCTTTAGGTTGGTGTCATTCTTTTTGTCATCTTCATCACTCCCCGTCCATAAGCTATCATCCTCATCCACATCGTCTGCCCAAGCTCTTCTGAATTCTTGATCACCAGGGCTTCGACTGCCAAACAAGTCATATCGTCTTCTATCTTGAGAATAGCATCTTGATGCTGGGAAAAATAATGAAAAGGAATTCTAACAGATCCAGACTTCTGCAAGTTCAAATTTTAGGAAAATAAATGCATTTTACTAGCTTGCATTGCTGAATAAAGAACAGATATATGCACAACAAAATTGAACAAGCAAAATTTTGTGCATTCTTTCTACACAACTTGAAGATAACCATTCATCTACTCATTTCCCTTCCTATTTCTATCCCAAGATCATATCTACTTGTCATATTAGTGTATCTTTACTCAAATTCAAACCAACCATGTCTATTTTTAACTAAGTTATCACCAGATGGCACCACTTCAATCATCCTTCTAATATAAACATTTTGCATTCTAGCAGTCCTAGTTTTAAAATAAATCCATTCTAAAATTTTCAACTTTGTTGTGCTAAACTAATATCAATTCTTTGTTTCCGGACTAAAAAAAATCCATGTGTTTTTACTCAGCAGGAATATCATGCAAATAAATGAGCTGAGTAAAATGATTTTAATTTCATTTTATTTGGTTTTTTTTGTTGCAATTTTTAGGCATGTATAAAATTATTAATAACTTAATAAAATTTGATGTTTTCCATCAATCATCTGTGCACCTATTGGCTGTTGGATTAATTCAAGTGTGGCGAAAGTACGAAAATCAAATTTCAGGGAAGTTATGCCCTTGACATGTGGCCTGATTTTTCACAACTAAATGATTTTTTACTTTGCTTTATTTTCTTCTAAATAATTCATTATTATTTTTAGCAAATATTTTGTATTTTAATTAAATATAATACAAACTAATTTCTGATTCTTTTTTAATCTAATCAAATTCCGATTGGTATGGCCTTTATTTATTACTATTTTTTTATTTAAAGAATTATTAGAATATTATTTGGCTTAAATTTCTCACATTTTTGAGTTTACATATACCCATGATGGCCTTCTCAAGTGTTTTGATAGGAAAGGTATTCCTTATCAGGAGAAGATCCCTCAAAGGATTAGCCCAGGACTAGCTGAGGTACTCACCCAAAGAAACAATAGGCATCACTCGCCCACATCCACCAAGTAGCTCACCTTGTGGTGGGCAAACAAGAAGTTCCTCATCAAGCAAACAAATTGCCACTCATTTCACTCAGATCATTCCCTCGAGCATGCCAAACTCAGATCATTCCATCGTCCATGAGGTGCATCTTTAGCAGTCATCAACAAGTGACATAACTAAAATCATCTGTTGAAGCTCCTAATTTTCTCCAAAACTCAAAAGCTATACAAAACTTGTTCTTAAATGAACTAAATTTTAGGTGTACTTATAAATGAGTCGAGTCATGTTCCTGATTGCATGCATATATTGAATGCATGAAGGATATTACAGAAACCTTAATATCATATATTGTTTAAAATTGAAAGTGAATGGGTTTTTCCTAAGGCTAGCTCACCCAACTCAAACTAGCCTAAATAGATGGTATCAATAGCCACCATCGCTAAAACTTTCTCCAATCAACAATTTGAAAACACACATTCGTAGCGATATTGTAATTGCAATGATTGAAACAAATATATGTTTCTATAGCAAATCAATGACAACAAATTTGGGAGAATTCATCGCATCCTAGCTATAATAAAATAAATAGAAGAATCAATGTCCATGAAAAGTGTTATAGTATTATTCTTCTCCTTTAAAAATAGTTTAGAGAGGAATGGCTCACAAAGAGATGGAGTGTAACAAGAATAATAATTCAGAGAAGTTCCTAATTAACAATTATTGTGAAGACATGATGATGGCAATAGAGTTGAACATCATGTTCCTCGTCAATGGTTGGTGTAGGTTGAATGATATGGTGACCATCCAACAACAGAAAAAGGCAACAGTGCAAGGGCCACTATAAGAATCTCTTCATCATGGGTTGAGTTGGTCCAAGTTGGTGTCAAATGATTTGTGGTTAGTCTAGGTTGTTTAGGCCCGTTCAATCCTTCATTAACTTGGTTCAAGCGTTCATGGTCGATGCTTAATTTTTGGTTTCAGACTTTACATTTGGGTGCCGTTGACTTGGGCTCTCTAGGCTAGTTGAATCAAGTGATTCAATCCAGGTCAAATTAAACTATGGTTAAATATTTTTTATCTTCACTTGATCCGCATTTTACATAAAAAAAAAAAATGCCCACAATTAGATAGGGATTTTCACAATCCCAAAAAAAACCAATTGTAATGATGTAGGGGACAAAGTAGGCGATTGAAAATGAACAAGCATACAAGTGAAAATAGCGCAATTATATCAACGTTTACAATTCTAGGTTCCTAAGTCTGAAAGGGCAGCTAAAATAAAACATATAAATGCAACTTTTAAAAAAACACTAGATGGACTTCCTAATCCAAATTAAAACCAAAGCAGTTTCATTGAATCTTCACTAACAAAATAGCTTCCAAATAACTAAGACGAATCGATCTCGCGTTATTCTGTTTATATAATCAAAAGAAAAAAGAAATTTTGAACTACCAACAGCTTGATTCGTTCTACTATCTCCGATGTGGGATTGAAAGCAGATATACTTGGAGAAGATTTGTGGGGAAAAAAAAGATTTGTTAAGCTCCGTAGGGCTCACTCTATAGGAGACAAAAAGCTTGCACTCACCTCTTAATTGAACCTCCGGGTAGTACAGGATAGTATAGTAGCGACCTAGACCGCCCCCGCTTCTGTTGGCAAGGACTCTGATACCTTCACCAAAAAGGGAACTGCAGCGATGGAAGGAGAAGATGCATTTTGGTTGGAGAAGAGGGAAAGAAACTCTCTGTAATCGACGGAGTGACGAGGAAGAAGCAATCGACATTGCCCGTAGCCGCCGTCCGGCGATCTTTAAACCCTAATAAAAAGGCCAGGGGCAGTTTTTTTTTTTTTTGTGTGGGGAAATTTACATACATGCCACTTTATTTTATGCTATTTATATATCTAATAATTAAAATATTAATATTATCTGCCTACCATCCATATAAAACTTTAATATCAAGTACTGTATACCACTCATATAATTCATTTATATCATTCATATAATCATATAAACTTTAATATTTCATTCAATACACTCAAATTTGTTATATGGGTGATAATCATGTAATATTAATATTTTTTAGAGTTAAATATATAAATAGCATAAAATAAAGTGGTATGTATGTAAAACCCAGTTTCTCCAATGAAAAATTATTAGTTCAAGACACCAGACGTACCTGATTCCAATATTTTATTAACATATAGAATGTACATATGTCCGTATAATTTGAAGTCAAGCGGATCAAAAATATAGTTCAATCATAGGTAAAGTACAGATAAAGCTCAGTCAAAGCACAGTAAAACCAAAATCAAAGCTCAATAAAAAAATAGGCCACGTGTCAAATTTTAATTAGATATCCGGACATAATAATTTTCCTTCTCCAAGAGGTAATCTAGATAAGAGAAAATAAATAAATAAAGCATATTTAATGAGGGAAAATTGGGGATATATGATATTTTTATTTATTATTATTTTAATGTACAAATATCATGTACTAGGAGCCGTTCGATTTGTAACCATTAATAATTTGAAAAACATGTGTTTTGTGTTTTTTAAACTTAATTATTATTATTATTATTATTGATACGTTATCAAAAAATTATCTTGATCGAACACATCCAATAATTTTTTTCAAAGATAACTACGATTTTATCATCTTGTTGTCTCAAATAAATGGTCTCTTAATGCTAATCAAATGTGAACTTATTATTTATTAATTTTAATGATTTAGCCCTTCTTATTAACTTAATTCTAAGCATATGCAATTAAAAAAATTACAATTTTTAATATTGTTGCTATATAAAAATATTTTGAACTTGATTTAATAGTTTAAAAACATTGGTCCTTCATTTTTTTTTTAATTTTTTGCCGAGTCATTAAATTCATCCCTTTTAGTTACTAAATTAAAAATGCATGTCATTGTCCAAAAATTAATGTTTTTTATTAGGGGTGTAAATGCTCAATCCAATCCAGTCCAATATCTATCTAATCGAGTTAAGTTTGTTTAGTTTTTGCTAAGCTCAAGCTCTGCTAATTAAAAAATTTATAGGCTAGAGCTCCATTTGATCGCTCGTGCTTATTTAGCAATCTTGAGTTTGACTCGAATGATGAGCTCAATTTTTTTAATTTTACATTGAAATATATTTTCTTAGAATTTTTATTTTTAATATAGAATTAATTTATAAATATTAAAATATATTCTATAATAATACTTTAAATTAAATTTTAAATATATTTAATTTAATCAAGTTGTTCAACAAGCTTTCATGTTGAGACACGCTGAGCTCGAGCTTGTTTAATATACGAGCTTGCGTATATAATCGAGCTCAAACTTGTGGCTTGATAATCTTGACTCGCGAGCTAGTTACTCAGTGAAGCTCAAACCGACTCGGTTCACTTACACCCGTTGTTGCCTTATAATAATTGTCAAATTTTTATTTATTTGTTTTTATTAATAGGCAAACGCTTATGTAAGCATTACAATTAGATTTCCATAATATAATAATATTATATTAATATACAACAAAGAACCCGACATGCTTTTGTTGGTATGTGTGTCATGCATTAGGTGTGATTAAAAATAAATAAATAGATCAAATCCTTGCTATAGCTGCATGAATCATGAAGATTGCAGTTAAGGCTTTAAGACTTGTCAACAAATTAATCATCTGGTATGCGGCGACTTTGCTGCCAAAAACCCTCGAGCTGAGCTCTCTTCTACGCAGAATTTCCCGCACTTCACTCTTGCATTCGTAAAGGTTAGTTCAGAGATCGGTTTTGCTTCAAAGGTTTTCTTTTTATTGTATTACATGCCTTGTTTGATTCTGAAGACGGCGCCTTTCCGAGTAATTATGCCATGTTTGATGAGAAAAAACATAGCTTTTGCTGAATGAGTTGCCGCGATGCTGCTTGTGTTTGAGTTTGGAGTGACCAAAAGGCTCATTTTTTGTTTTCTGCATTTATCTTGTGATTTCGTTTAAGTTGTTTGTTTTTGTTTTTAGAACTGTGAAAAGGCGGATTTTTAGTTCCATTTTTTTTCTCATTTGTCTAGATTTTGCAGTTTCTTTTGAAACGCTTCCTGGATTTCTTTTATGTTTCTTTATAGAGAAATCACAGGTTCCTATGAGAACTTGTTTGATCTAGAGTGATACTTCCTCTTGGATTTAACTTTTTTTTTTCATGTTTGCCAGTTGGTGATTTGTTACTTCGCTTTGTTTCCAAACCTCCTTAGAATGTCTTCAATGAAAAGAAATCAAAAGTCTCACAGAAATTTCCTTCAGAAATACTCCATGAAATTAGTTGAGAACATATTTAATGCTTATTATAATGTTTGAAACCAACGATTGTCTGTTTTCAGGCTTTTCTTATGCCAAATGCATATTTTGGGAATGTATTCTATGCGATGGTGAGTTCTTGCAAGCACTTCTACTAAGAAAAATAGGCTGATCTTCACTATTTTTATAATTTATTTATGAGGCGAGTGACTTTCTGATAGAACTTCTTTTCAGCTATCTTATTTAAGATATGAGTGCTGAAGGCATGGCATTTAAGCTTGTCCTAGTTCTGTTCCTCTGCTCTCTTCCTTCAATTTTGTGTGAAAAAAACAATGATGTGACAATTATTGTCAAGGGTTCTACTGTAGAAGCTGAAATTGATGATAGTTTTGTATGTGCTACTCTTGATTGGTGGCCACCTGAGAAGTGTAACTACAACGAATGCCCATGGGGAAATGCATCTGTTCTAAACTTAGTAAGATTTTCCATTTTCTTTTTGGTAAAGAGTTGTTTACTATGTTGGCCCTTTTTGAAGATATGGAAGATAAACGATTTATTACAAATTTTGTTTGTGTGTTTTGTAGGACTTGAACCATTCATATATTTCCAAGGCGATCCAAGGTATGTAGTTTTTTTTCGGTTACTTCCTACTGATTATCTTCATTCTTATTTCTGATTAATTGTTATCACTGTGGTCTAAATTTTTCACAAGTTGCTAGTGCACTTAAGAATTTTTTTTTTGATGATTTTTCTTATTCTTGGCCTAATTCACCTAAGTTAACTCTATGACTGCACAATAAAGCTTGAAAATGTTTTTATGATTTTGATTTGACTCACTTAGTTTTGCTATGGTGCATTGAATTCATGGAAATAATTCATCTGTTTTTCTTCTCCTTTCTTGTTGATTTTCAGCTTTTAGTCCATTACGAATACGAGTTGGAGGTTCTTTAGAAGACCAGGTCATTTATGGCGTTGGAAGTTTAGAATCTCCATGCGATCCATTTACATATAATTCTGGTGGGCTTTTTGGTTTCTCAAAAGGATGTTTGAGCATGGGAAGGTGGGATCAGCTGAGCCGTTTATTCCAGAATACAGGGTGAGTCCTGAGTATTTTTGGTTCTATTTATTGTTCTTACATCTCTTGTACTTCTAATTCTCTTCTTTCCATCTTGTCTTCTTTTCGTGTTGTTCCTCACAATAATATTCTTCTTTGCCCTCTTTTTCAGTTAGTTGTTTTGTTTATGTAATATAGAGAGAATTCAATGATCTTATTTACTGGTCAACAATGCCAATTTATGAACATGTAAGATAAATATGATAGGAAGAAAGAAAAGCAAAGAATGCATACGATTGAGGGAGAATAAATGCATATTATTTATTATCTTTATCTTATTTCTTATTAAGTAACTTAAGCTATTAGTTTCAACATGAGTTTTCATTGTGACCTCTTGAATTTGAAAAGGGTAGTCCAAAGAGGTTGTGGAGTGATTGTCAAGCTTATCAAGACTTCTAAGAGCAGGGTGATGAACCAAATCCCTCATCGGAAGGCTGATAATATATGTTAGGCTATATAAGTTAAGTATTAAGCAAAATATGAGGCACTTTTTGGTGTAAAGGTTAAAATTTCGTTGAGAACTTCATAGTTAAGTGTGCTCATAATAGAACAATTCTAATATGAATGATCTTCTGGGAAGTTACGCTATGAAAGTTAATACTATGATGCTTAGCTTATATATGGTATGAATTTGGCCAAAACAAGTTATACCTTGTATATTCCAGGTTTGTTCATAACACTCATATGTCTTCACCTCAAGCACTTCTTAATTAATTTGTATGTTGTGTTTCAATGGATTCCTACCTGTATGCTGTATTCATGCATGCATAAATCTATGCAAGTGATATTATTTTCTAGCCTTTATGCTGCTTTTTCTAGCAAGCAATCTTCAGATGAATACTGATTTGTTGGTGTACTTTGGTTGAGTAAAAGGAAACTATAAATATATCTTATTACTATGTTGAAGGTTTGTTTCAAATTTAGTATCTTGGATGTTGAAGACAAATAGCACCATTGATTGCATGGATCTAAAACATATTTCCATTACATTCGACCAGAATCATTTGTGCATACAAAAATATATTTATTGACTTCTCTTAGAATAAGGAAAAATTAACATCCTTGGTGATTGTAGAGCTATTGTGACATTTGGTCTGAATGCACTTTATGGGAGGCATCAAGGGAGAAAGGGTGCCTGGCAAGGGGCCTGGAACTCTAGCAATGCTCGTGACTTTATGGAGTACACCATTTCAAAAGGGTATCCTGTCGATTCTTGGGAATTTGGTAATTCATTTTGAGCAACTATAACTGATATTTGGATTAACCATATTGTTTCATCTCTATATTTCTTTGTCATAAATCTTGGTCCACAACATAATGAAAAATTAGGTTCAACATTTTCATGTATCAGGCAATGAGCTAAGTGGGAGTGGAGTAAGTGCAAGAGTTGGTGCTCAACAATATGGCAAAGATTTAATAGTTCTTAAAGCCATCATTGATGATCTCTATAACAAATCCCACTCAAAGCCATTAATAGTTGCACCGGGTGGGTTCTTTGATAATCAGCAGTGGTTTATTCAGCTTCTGGAGGTTTCCGGCGCCGGTGTTCTCAATGCCATGAGCCATCATGTATACAATCTTGGCGCCGGTAAGTGCAATATGGGGCTTTTTTGCCATTATTTCTCTTTCTCTTTTGTAAATAGAAATAGTTTTCTACTATTTAGAAATAGACGTTTTTCTACTATTTAGGACTCTGATGTGGCTGCTAAACTTCGGTCCTTTATGCTAAAATCATGTTTTGAATTTTATTAAACATTCTACTGAATAAAATCCTTTTTTTTTATTGAATAAAATATGTCACTTAAAATTTTGTATGAATTGGAAATAGATTACTTGAGAGCAGAGTGGCTTCTATGGTATAATGTTGATAAAGACAGATCTTATTTTCAGGGCAATGATTCCTAGCATCATAGCCCAGATTATGGGATCACCCAATTCTTGTAGAGTAGATTAGCAGATTCATTCAGAAATGATAAGACTCACTATACAGCAGGACTATGGACCATGTCATCGCTTGTGGTTGGTGAAGCAGGTGGTGGCCTGACAACAGCGGGCAGCCGTACTTGTCTTCCAGAAGATTCGCCTACAAATTTCAAATTTTTACTTGTATATTTCACCAACCAAAAATCTTTAATACCTAATAATATTCATCAATACCTTGCGCATTCAAATTTTTGGCCATTTTATTATAAATTGCTAAAAAACGAAAAAAAAAAATAAAACAATTATCTTTTAAACACAATTGATACCCTTAGACACCGTCGTCGCCTCCGTCCGACCCGGGCCCCCCCCCCCCCCCATTATATATATATATATTATATATAGAGAGAGAGAGAGAGAGAGAGATAAATATGGAGAGTTCTAGTGCATGAAAATAATTAATGTGATGGCAATGATGTTATCCCATAACTTTGTAGGATAGCGTTTTCATCACAATTGGATTGCGAGTTGAACTTAAATAATACACGAAATTAATCCATGATCATCGGTAATCAATTAAAAACTGGTGTTGGGGGTGGGGGTGGTGGTTGGTTGGTGAAAGAATACAAAATTTTTTAGCAGCACTCAACAGGGAATCCTACATTTTTAAACTTCGACTATTTTGATTCAATGTTACAAAACCCTTCCTCTAGATCTTACAATCACCATACGCTGCTATAGTTCTCGTCTAGAAATTATTTGAACATTAACCTCAAATCAAAAGTTCAATTATAAAATTTCTTATGATCATTTTTTGAGTTCAAACACAAGGATACTCTCTCTGGCCTACTTTCTGCCTTATATCTAAAATAAGCATATATAACTAGTGAATGATGATAGTATTACCTCGGGAAGGTATATGCGGAGATGATTGAGCAGAGAGATATATTTCGGGCTCCTCGCTTGTAGCTTTGAAGCAAAAGCCCTTGGGCTATCACTGATATTGGCCCCTGCCACATGATTTCTATGATAATGATTTTTTACATGGTGGTGATGCTCTATAGCGTCAAGCACAGGCACATTCTCTCTTGTCAAACAATTAAACTGGTGGACTCCCTTAACCTCAATGATGGCTGGAGAAATAGAATTTAATGCAAACCATGAATGCATGGCTGGATAGGTCTTCTTGTCAGTGATGACATGAAATACTATCATATCAGATTTCATTGAAGACCTTACTGCAGAATTAACCACAACAGAGGCTGCAAGGACGTTATCGGTAGCTACAATGAAATGGTAGTATGAATTATTGGAGAGAACAGGCAACAACTCGGGCGGTGGTAATTGTTTCCGAGCACGGGCATTAGAGGAGTACTCATCTGTCAACCTCAATGAGAGACAATGAAGGCCTTTTGGAATACCAATTGCTGCAAAATGTTTATTCACTTGTTCTGCTAGTCTGGCCTTCTTTACTTCTCTATTCATATAATCCATCTGCAAATACAAAAGTTATAAACATGGTTAACAGAGAGCCGTTTTAACACCAGCTAAGATGTGCATTGTGAGCATGGCAATCGAATCACTAACAGCTTCAATGGAATTATAAAGCATATAATCACAGTGAAGATTGTAATTGTCAGGTCATAAAGCAGATAGTGTAGAAATGATTTTTATAATTATACTAATAAATTTCTAACAAAACAGTGCACTGGTGGGTAGTGAATCATTAAACAAGAGAAAGGCCTATTTATGATCAAGTATAATTAAGTCTTGAAAAAGAGGAATATTCATCCTTTGAGACAGGCCTTTACAATGACCTGACTCATAGTTATGTATAGAGTTTGCAGCACTAGTGCTATAAGCAAGAACCTCAGGGTTCTAATTCTTATAAAATGCTATAGAATGTACAAAAATAACCACTTTTAAAGCCATAGAGGCATCAAAGAAGTTAGATTTATCTCAGATCGTAATCATGATGAGTAGCCTCATCCCAACTATCTGAGGAAGGCATTTATATTCCTCATTTTTCATTCATTTTTGTTAAGTGCAACCTGAGGTGTTAAACCTATCATTCAAAATCATCTTGGACTTCTATTCATGTTACCTTAGATCTAACAATTTACATCCTAAACCTTAATTTTATGTACATGTAATATAGATGCACATTCTAACCTTTGTTGTACTTGTCCAAACTAGCTAAGTATATTTTCAACTATCTTATATTAATATAAATAGATCCTACCGTACCCTTGATATAATGATTCCATAATTTATCAACATCAATAGTCACATTTTCACCATATTCAACTTACATATCAACATCTTTAATTACAGCTTTCTACTTAACTCAATACAACATAGCTAACTTATGCATTTGAGCAATTTTATAAAATTCACCTTCAAATCTCAATAATATCCTCCTATAGCAAAACACTCATAATTTACTTCTCCATTTTAAACATTTAGCCTTAATTCTAGAAGTTAAATCCCCATATATATACCATTCTTCTTTATAATTGTTGCACCCTAAAAAATTCATGGCGATAGAGAATGTTTTATATTATAGCTTTGTACAAAGATCTAGCGCACATACATATGAAAGAGAAGAAATGCTATGAAATTTTATACGAAAAACCTAGAAAGTATCAGTTGGATAATGGTGGTTGGATGATGGCGCTCAGGCGATGGTGGTTGGACAACAACAGTTGGACAACGATGATTAGATGTTGGAGAATGACTATAACAGCCGGGAGGCAATGATTAGACGATATTGGTCAAGTGACTGGTCTGAGTATACCAGTTAGACGACAACACTAGATAACAGTTGTGGTTCTGAAAATTTGCTCCCTGGCTCTATTGTGAGAGTTTAAGTGGTTTTTGGGTCAAATTAAAATGTTGATTAGATTGAAGCTAAAACATTGCTTATATATTTCACTCTTATTTTTTTGGGACTTTATGATTTGATTGTAGATTTCCTATAGGATAAAGCTCCTATGATCAATTATCCTTCATGATGATGAGAAATAACTTTCGATTAGGACTAGTCATTAAAAGCGAAATACTTAGTGACTAATAACCAATATTTAAAAATCGGACCAGAAAGGCTGATCTGACTTATTCAACCATGAACCGGTTACAAGGCTATGATTCATATCCCAAGTTGTTAAGTTCCTACTTTTATATAGTTAGAGGAGATAGTCAAACCAACCTAAGTGAAAGATCTTTATCATTAGCCATGGGTAGTTTCATCTAAGTGAACCTTATAAAGCTAGATTGCATATTTGTCAAGGGAACAAATATAAGTCAATTTTAACTAAAACAGGACTTTGTGTTATATCAAGTAAACCCTATGATTCATTATTCAATGATTTTTTAGCTATTAGGAACTTGCGGGTTTAGATTGTGACTATAATTTAAAGATGTCATTTGTGATAAAAATTCACTAGATTAGAGAGCTGTAGTTATAATTGTTTACATGTAGTGTGATTTTACGGCAAAATCATCGGTTAGAAAACATATGTTAAGTCCTTATTGACAAGAGATTGTTTAAAAATGAATTATGAGGATACGCTTCACAAGGCATTGGCTCTTTATAAGCTTAGATTGTTCTTAAACTTATCATCCTCGATAAACGGTTGCAAAAGACACAAATGTTTTGCTTTAAGTTGACGATAGTAAATTTTGCTTCAATAATTTTATATTTTGATAAATATTAAATTTTTATTCGAATTAAACCCCAAGTGATTGACTTTTAAATTTGAGAGCATCTTGAAAATCATATAATCCCCTCCAGTTGATATCTTCCGTCAACATGGCTATCAACAAGGTATATAAATATTTAATTTTGTTATTTGAAATTCGTCAACTTACTCACTTTCTAACAAAGGATCAATCTCAAGCATTTAGTTTGTTGCCATATGAGCAATGAACTCAAAATTTTGTATTTTTGTAATACATTTTTTTTAAATGCATTAGAGGCCTAATACGAATATACAACAAAATATCATCACAAGTTTTATAGTTGTTCATTCGTTTGCGAGGATAGAATTTATGGTGCACCATTTAAAATTTACTGATCAAACATCTCTTATGAGGTTCAAATATCATCAACACAGATTCTTGCAAAGAGGAGAATCGAGCTTAACACATGGGATTTATGACTCTTCCTTATGGCAGAGCAACTCAACTGAGAGCGTGTGTGTAATAATGATGTTTTGACATTTAAATTTTAAGAGTTCTTAAATTTTTTGAAATAATTATAGAATTTCAAAATATTTGCATGCACTTTGCGGAGAAATTTTTTTGAATTCATTCCATTTCAACTCGTGCAACATTCTCAGACCTAGGGTTTAAGAATTCAATGCATTGGTTGGAGAACATAAAAATTGTTGATTTTAATGGTTTAATGTGTCATACACGCTTTTTGATGCATTTGTAAGGAATGTTTATATTTTTAACAGTGCATTCACATAATGCACTTACATATTTTTAGGACACTTGCACGACACGCATTTCTTGATGCAATTATGCTCTTACACAACGCACTTACCCATTTCTTGATGCAATTATGCAATGCATTGGAGTACTTGTATCATCTTCAATGCATCTAGATAGGGCATTTGCATGTTTCCCTGTGTACATGCACAATGCATTTACACGTTTTAAGTAAATTTGTATGTGCATTTAAAATCTGTGAGGCCACAATTGTTTCCTGTGATTTGAAGAATCCTACACATTTTGTTAAAACAATTGTACGTCTCCTGACACGTAACTATGTGTTGCTTTGTCTCACAAAAAACAACTTTCATTTACATGGTGCACTATTCACAAGGTGTGTAGGTTGTTCACAGGACTCACTGCTAATTCATAGGATGTATACGAGTTCCTATTTAGTAATTAATGTGCGCATTGCTTAAGGCACTCGCACATGTGTGACATACAACAAGTTTGATGGTTTCATTTTTTTAGAAACCATTCACATAACAACTTTTTCAACATGTAAGACACTAACATAACAGTTGTTCACATAAATGCATTGTCATTGGAGTGCGTGAAACTTATACTTTCATTATTGCTCGCGTTTTGCCCGCCTGTGTCTATTATGGATCTGATTAAGAATGTTAGCCAAAATCTTTCATATATTTTCAAAAGGGCACTATTCATTTGTATGTGACACATATTTCACTTGGGTGGACCTCATAGAAGTTAACTCTTCTTTGTGTAAATAGGAGTTCATCCTGATTCATGATTTGATTAAGGTTTAATTAAGTTCGTCTCGTCGGAACAATCATTTCGACAATCAATTTGTTGAAATCAAAATTCAAATGACCCTGATTTTAATTTCAAAAGTTTTCAATTTAAATATTATCTTGAGATTCGTGCTTAATTGGATAGATTTTTTTTGTGTATCAATAATAAAGTTAGTTCACATCACAATAATTACGTACTTCTCATATAGGAGCGGCATTGCCCTTTTAGAAAATACCTTCAAAATATATATTTTGGAAGCACCATGAATCAAAATAGAGAAAGGAAGCAGAAAGCATTCATCCACCACAGCTTCAAATGAACACCATATAATCCATTGCAGGATATAACAATTGCATAAAACGTAAGACAATTAAAAACAAAAAAAGATAAATAAATCAAGTACCGTTCCCTTCACCATGACTGCAAATGTATTCGCATCATAGTTGTTGTGCTTCATTTCAGAAAGAAACTCGTTAAATGATTCAGGAAATTTTAGGCCACCTGGAATTTCCACGGAATTTGCTTCATCAAATAGCGTATATAGACCTCTCATTAGTCTCTGCAGAATTAAAAGAAAATCAGAGGGCATGAGCTTAAATCTCTTGCCAATTAAAAGGAGTCTGAAGTAGCAATAAACTAATCATTTTGTCCTGCATGTCCCAATATTGAATAGAATTCAACCATTTAAAATAAAAGTTTATTGCGTACCGCTGAATCATCAACGCCCTTGCCAAGAAATCTTGGACCCAACCGCCTTCCCAAACAATCTGGAATAGGAAATAACTAAAAATAATTAGTCAAGACACTACCAAACAATAATAATAACAGCAAATTAAGCAAATATTTCCAAGGAAAAGCAAGCTATTTTTCCAATAAAATAAGCACAAATATGAGCTATCATTTTAAAATTAAAAATCTAAACACTCATGCTCATAATACCTATGCTAATGAGGAGGTATGGCAAAGACATCAAATTCAAATAAAAAAATCCTAAGATTTTGTTACTGATTTTTGTTGTAGAACTCCTATAATTGTTCTGGAGAATTTAAATAAATGTGCAGAAAATTAAATATTGGTACGTAAGGTTGGTGGATCAGGATACAAATCTCAAAGTTTATACTCTTAAAAATATAGGACGTGCGTTGAGACAATAAGCATTGAATTTGGTTAATTTTAATAATGTAGTTTTCTGATTTTCCAAACTTCATTTCAGTTTTTTTTTACTTCTTGCGTATGATGATCCCTATTGGAGCAGCTTGTGCTCCGTTTTGGTTTGAATCCCTGTGTTAGCTTGAACTTCAGTTTGTTCAGCACTTGGTTTGTTAAATTTTTCGTGTTTATGTTTTACTGGCATCTAATCCACAGTTCATTAACATGTCTTATCGCTGCCTTTAGTCTGTGAACTTTGGTAATCTACCGCAACTTTATCCTGCCTATTATAGTATGGATCTTTTGGGTACCTTATCCAGAGCCGCTAGGTTTGTGAATGCTCAAGCTATGATTTTGCTATGACGGTTACCTGAGGGTTTTTAACGACTGTAACCTCTTGAGGAAATGTATGACGTATCTTTTGACTATGTAAATTATTGGGATCTGTGATTATAAATAAAGATTATTGAGGAATGTGAAAAATAACTTTGTTTTTGATGAACTACATTGATTTTATATCAATTTCCTCTTTACTTGGGTGCTGTTATATGTGCTTTTTTATAACCTAATGCAATTGGAGGCTGAAAATTTTCTAGAAGATTATCTCTTTATACTAGTGTAAGACTTAGATTGATATCTAGTGATTTCTTTCCATTGCTGTAATTATGTTCTCCATTTTTATTGCAAGTCTTTGATCGAATTTGTTATTATTTTATGACATTGAATTTCTGTGAAAGATTTTTACTAGATGACTGTTAAATTATTGTTTTCATGAATGTTGTATGTTTTCAATTCCATCTATAGTGAAGAATAGTTCCAAATTAGAGAAAAGTCCAAAATAATCTCCCAACTATTCATATGCGAACAATTTAGTTATAGAGCATCACAATTCTCAATTTAATATCTCAACAATATAAAATTGATCCCAAATGATCACTTATGTAGAAGTTGACCGAAAATGGAATACAAACTGTTCCTACTTTAATCCCTTGAGTAGATAAAATTGATCACAAATCCCTAAGGAACCATTTGAGACCAATTTTGTATAGTCAAGAGATAAATTTAATAATGTGATACTTGGAGCTAAATTGACCGCGTATGAATAATATTTTTGAGCTTGTTTCGTGACAAAGTAAGTTCATCATTGAGAATTTGAGCCAACCCCACATAGTGGGATAAAAGCTTCTTGTTGTTGTTGTTATTATTATTGTTATATTGAGAATTTAATCTTCTGCATATGATTTTATACGTCTGATCCTATATCAAATTAGAAATTCTAAGACTTCAAGAAATCCTATATGAAATTTGATATTAGAGCTTAAGGTTATGTTAAAAGTCAAATAGAATAATATTTGACATTATGGCTAGAGAACATATTATCTAAAAGATTGAATTTTGATAAATATTTAAAATCAATCAATATTGCTTAATAAATAAAATCAAATGAGGGAAGATACTAATTAGATTGAAAGCACATTGAAACTTCCAAAACAAATTAGTTTCAACCACATGAAGAAGAAGTTGAATCTAATCATAATGATACACTCATCCATTTGAATGTTAAAATAGCTAGCAGGATAGAAATTAATCACAATAGAAATGATTAAGGTAGACTATATATATTGGATGATAATGAAGCTTATGAGCATCATAAATATCAAATGATTTAAATGATGACACAATTAAAAAGGCCAACATTGAGGCATCTATAGTTGATGGAAAAATAATCCTAATTTTTGTTGACAATGTAGTTGCTATGAATACGTTTTTTGGATGAACGCCAAGTAAGGCTTGTTAAATTGAAATTAACCATGCAAATTAAAATATGTAATATGTTGGAAAATAAAAGTAAATATTAGATACATAACATACAACTTTAGACTGAAATGAAAGGAAAAGTATGTAATTATCATAATGTGATGGAGCACATAATAAATTTAATATACTAAAATAATGAACCAAAACTATAACTAAAATATTAATAAAATTGAGGAATCTCTACTACATTATGAAATCATTAAAGATCTTAAAATAATACTTTCTATGCTTAGATTTGGATTAAGACCTAACATTAAAAGATAAATAACACCACACAAAAAATTCTCTCACTTGAGCATGCTTTCAACTCGTACTAGATTTTGAATAAAGTTGAAATTTCCTAATAATAAGAGAGTTACTACATATATTGAAATGTTATAGTAGCTAAACTCACTCTTACACCCATTCCATCTAACACAACAATAATAATGGCAATAAAGGGTAATCTAAACCTACTGCAACTAGTTTTAATATTCACATCAAAGCCTGTTTTAAATGTCATTGGATAGTTCCCTTTACAAATGAATGTCCTAGTAGGATCGATGTGGAGGAGAAATAAAAATAATGAGGGGTGACTTCAAGAACGTGAAGTGGTAAGTAATTCTAAAGAAGCAATAATTGGTAATTCTTTAAATGTTATGCAATATATCATTGTCACGCCCAAATTGAGCTTGCTTTTAAAATAACTTCTATATTTCAAACGTATTTTAATATGATGATCAACTATGCAAGCTCATTATAAACAGTGGGAGTTGTATGAATGTTGTGACTAAATTGGATATTTATCACAAGAAATTTCTGGCTCATTATAAGGAGCTGGAAAGATCTTTCTTGTAGAAATTGCTGAGGCTTTTTAAATAACCTAAGAATCATATCATGAATAAAAGAAGTATACTGCATGAGTCACGGCCCTTCCATTATGCCAAACTTTTTAAATAAATATCAAATGCTCAATACAATGAAACTAAATATTTTAAAGAAAGTTAGATTTAACGCAATTGAAAAAACAATGTGTGCATTGAGACAAGCAAATTGACCATCCAAGCATTGAATTAACTTTATTTGACATTATTTTAATAGTTACTAATTTTCTAGCTTCCATTTAGTTTTTGTCTTTCCTCTGATAATCCCTATAAGAATGGATTGTATTCTTTGGTTTGGCTCTATTCCCTCTAGCTTTAACTTAGGTCGGTTTAGCTCTCAGGATTTCTATTCCTAATTTAGTGGTTTGGTTCATACTATCTTATATGCCTTTTATGAGCACCTGATTTAAGTTGTAGTATGCCTTATCGACACCTTCAATTTACGTCTCTTCAACGATCTATGCCAACCTTATCCAGCATGTTGTAGCATGAATCTTATACAACCTTATCGTACACTACACGCTTTAGTGAACACTCAACCAACAATTTGGTTATGATGGTTACTTACTATATTTTGACCATTATTGTTTCAGGATATAATAGTTAATTTTATCTTCTGACATTATGATTTGAGAAAATCTATGAATATAAGCAGGAGTTCCTAAGAAATATAAAAACAAATCTATTGATATTCTACTTTGATCAAATATTAAATTTCACTTTACTTGAGAGTATTATTTGAATGTGTATCTTCTAGTATGATGCAATTGGACACTATATATTTTCGAGTAATATTATCTCTTTAATTCAATGTTAGTAGTATACTATTATTTGATAATTTATTTCCTTTGCTCTATTTTTATTCTCTTTCACTGCTTGTTTTTTTTTACATGATTATTTGCTTTTAAATCAACAACAATCTAATTCGTTTCAATTGCAGTTTAAGTTTTCAATCGAACATGTTCTTCTTTTATGATCCTGAATATTTAGTTATATGAGATATATATTATACACTTTAATCCAACATGTGCCTAAGTAGACAAGGATTCAACAATTTAAAATCATCCTATGAACATGGCCTAATAGCCTCTAAAAAATACACTGCATGGTACAATGAAGTACTAAAATAGATGCACAAAAGAGAGAATGATTGATTGATTGAGAGAGAGAGAGAGCATTGTTTAAAATTGCATAATTTGAGGATCTTCTTAAGATCCACCTTAGGGTGGCATGCATGCAAAACATATTAAAGGCTTACGAAGGCATATGCCTCAATTATCTGAGGTGTGTGCATAATGAGGTGTGCGCTACTATTTCAACATTTGCATGAATTCTTTGGAAGATGATAAAGATACTTTGGATATTTATGATGTGCTCTTGAATGAAGAATGATTTGTGGAGAATAAAAATAGAGTTTCACCAGCACAAATATAATAGGAAAATCTCGATATTGACTTTTTTTTATGGAGTGAACAAAATAACAATATCGACAAGGTAATAATGGAAAAGCGATACAAATATAATCAATATTTCAAATATATTCTTACTGGATTTTGTTGATTAGAAAAGATAAATAAGATTGAGATTGAAGATGATGAAAATGATTGAGAGGATATTGATTAAGTGAGAGTTAGGTAGGTGGTAAAGTAATCAACTATATTTGTTAATTTTAGTAAGGACTCATTGAACTATGGAAGTGGTAAAGACTTTCAAATTTAGAGTCCTAAGTCATAATTAGGTTATTTTTATGGCATGTTTTCTTGTTTAGTTTAGATTTATTTGCCTATTATCATATATATTTGCATAATTTTTAATGATGCGACTTTGATGCTTTTGGATTACTCTCAAATACTATATTGGGAGGAAATTTAGCTATTTTTTTTTAATGTTACTTGTTGTTCAGTCATATGGAATGTTACTCTTAAATGCATTGTTTTATATTTTTAATTAATTTAATAATTTAATTTTGAGGCTTAAGTCTCAAAAAACATATAGAATTTTGCCTCGCCTCAAGAAAAAAATGCCACAATACTCAATTGCACAATTTAAACCTTGAGAGAGAAAGAAAGATTACTTCCCAAGTTAAAGGTCATTGGATATGAAAGGATAAGAATGCACAAACAAATGAGAAGGAATACGATGCCACACAAAACAAATAATTCCAAAGTATTTGAAATATGGGTAGAATAGACGTGCTAGCAAAAATGAAACCATCATCAACTGGTCCCGCCAAGCTTCAACCACCTAACTAATGTTATTAAAGGTGCTCTATGAAGATAACATGGTTGATTAGTGCCCAAGGTGCTCGCCTGAGCAAAGTGAAAAACAATTACCTATTTTAATTATATGAAACATTGTTAGAGAATATAATATAATAATCATCATAGTAAAATATTATAAAATGGTACATCAAAAAATGAATTTTCAAATTTTGTGATGATCATATTATAATATAACATGATAATCATCAAAATTTCAAATACGAAAATGATGCAAGCAAAAATTGGGAAGGGCCCCAAATTTTTGCGAGAAAAAACAAATACTTCCTAGACAATAGAAAATACACTAATTGCCAAAAAGATACAAAATACTATAAAAAAGACACTTTTATATCATAATAAAAAGACACTTACAACTTCTGACTCTTACAAACATGAACAAAGACCACACCTAAAGAAGCTTACATTCATCGAGAAGAATGATACATTTGGAGTGATCAGCATGGAGAGAAGAAGAGGTTAGAAGCTGAGACGAAGAGAGGCATAGCTCGCAAGCTATCCTAGAGGAGAAGAAGAGGGGAGGTGAAACAAGTTCGCAAGCTTTTCCAACAAAACCTGCAGGTTTCTATCCCAAAAATCTCATAATAAGCAACTCTCTTTTTATGTCCAAAACATCATATATATATATAGGATAAAAGAGGCGGCTAAACAGCCCCTAAAATCTATCTTTAAATCTATTAAATATCCTAATTAAAAGAAGGAACTAGAAGGCCAAAAGACAGCAAATGAAAGGCCAAAAGACAGCAAAACAGCAGCAGGAAATCTGCACAGAAAAACAGGGAAACAACCCACGGAAAACCCACCAGCAGGCCACGGGAAATCAGCTAGCAAGGGACCCAAAGAGCCAGCATAGGAGACAAGGCAAAAGTTCATGGGAAAAGCATCCGGAAGGGAAAACTGAGAGGAATAACCAGGGGAACAGCAAAAGCCAACAGAAACCGAAAAGGCAAAGCAGCCCAAGGTCTTAATTCCATTTTAAGAAATCAAAGAGACTCAAGAAGAAACCAAAGAGACAAAGGAAAAAAGGGAAATGAATCCAATAAATCTTCAATTTATGAGCTTAAGACACTCTATTAGATATTAATGAGCTGACATCTAATAGAAGATATTGAAGCTTACCAAAAATAAAATCCAACTTGATTTTACCCCCCCCCTGCCTACATCAGAAAACACCAAAAGTTATTGAATAGATTGTCTAAAATAAAGTGCCCAAAAGGGCCATAGCTCTATTTCAAGTTTAACAAGCAAATAAAAAAATTAAGTTGGTAGCTTCCATGGTAGAAAGTTAATCAAATTATCAAATATCATCATTTTCTATTTTATCTTCTTAATCACTTATATTGCCTTTCCCATCATTGCTTTGTGATGTAGGCAGGGGGGTTGTCAAAATAAGTTGGGTTTTATTTTTGGTGAGCTTTAATATTCCTTCTAAAATCCGCTCATAAATGCTTAGTCTCTACTCTTTCAACTCATAAATCTGAAATAATTGAGGATTTCTTTGGTGCATTCCCCCATTTGCTGCCCCTTTGGTTTCCCCACTTAAATCCCCTTCCCCTTCCCTTAGTCTCTTCGGTTTTTCCTCCTGGTTCGGCTCCCCTGGCTGCTGGTTTCGGTCCATGTGTTGCCCCTTCGGTTCTCCCCTGGTGTTGTTTCCCGTGATTTGTTCCTCCTCCCTTTGCTGGCTGCAGGTTCCGGTCCCCTGTCCTGCCTTTTCGGTTTCTTCCCTGGCTGTTTTCCTGTGGCTTCTTTATCTGGTTCTTGTGCTGTCTTTTGGCTGCTATTTTGGCTCCCTTTGATTGCTGTTTCAACTCCCTAAGCTGCCTTTTTATGGGCTGTTTGGCTGCCCTCTTTGGTCCTATAAATATGTGATGTTTAGTGATTAAAATAAGGATGTTATGAGGGTGTTATAATGTGATTTTTGGAGCCTAAACCTGCGGGTTTCTTCATGGAAAAACTTGCGAGCTTGTTCCATCACTTCTCCTTCTTCTAGGAAAGCTTGCGAGCTTCTCCTCCCTTTCGTCTCGACTTCTTGCCTTCTTCTTCTATCCGCAAGTGACCACTCCAATTGTATATTTCTTCTCGATGGGTGAAGAGCAATTTTAGGAGTCTTTTATTTTATAAAGTTTGTAAGTCTTTTTATTTTAAAAAGTGAAGTTGTTTTTGGTTTAAGTGTCATTTTATGTTATTATAAATGTGGTAGTTTGTCTTTTTTCTACTTTGCTAGGAAGAGCTTGTTTTTTCTTGCAAAAAATTTGGGGTTTTCCTAATTTTTTGCTTGCATCAATTTGGTATCAGAGCAAGTTAGCAAATCCTAGGTTTATAAGTCGTGTTGTCATTTGTGTCTTGGTATAAAGTCAATTTAAGTTTTGTTGAGTCTTCTTTTCTTTCCAAAAAAGTTCATATGGAAATTCAACATGATGTTGCTTCGCCTTATTCTCCTGATATTTCTCAAAGCCCTTATGTACCCCCTTCTTCTTCCTCTTCTCAAAAGTCCTTTGAAGTCAAATGTTAACGATTTAAATTCAAAGGGAAAAAAACCTATTGGAGATGGAAGCGTTTGGCAAGATGCAAAGAAAGAGAGGACAATTTTTAGGTCTAGATATCTTTAATCACATTTAATCAAAATAAGTTTTATAGTCGTTAGATTAATTTGCTTTAAGATGAATGTAATACATGATTAATCAACCAAAACTTGTATTATACCACCTAAGAGAAAAATGTAATGACCATAAAGATCATTCTAATCAAATTTGGATTTGGATATCTTGACTCTTTTTTTTCCCAAAAAAGAGAAGATTGGTCTTTGCTCCTATTCCCAATGGCATATCTCTTGTTTCACATAAGTGGATTTATAATGTGAAGAATAACATGGAGTGGAACTTCTTCTACTTTCTTTGGGGACCAGAATACACATACTTTCATAAAAAGTCCATCGATGTTATTATGAGAAGCAAGCTTGGTGATCTTCATAGATTCAATATTAAAAGGTAGTTTCGGTATTAATGCCTCCATATCTTCCTAGAACATTATTTTGCAAATCATTATAAAATAAGTTATCTCCATATCTTCAATCATTTGAAATAAATTTTATTTTGCAACACTATTTCACTTGTACCTTTCTTATATGCCAATCTAGATCTTCTCTCTATCTAAAAGGTTGTAAGGCCATTACTTATTTTGAGCAGAAAATTGATAACAGCAACCTGTGCTTATGCTCCAAAGCTTATCTTCACTCACTTCTGTATTCATAAGCCACTGAAGAAATTTTTTTTTATCAGCCAATAACTCCGTGGACTTTGCTTCCCAATATGCTTCAGTCGGTTGGAGTTTGTTGCTTATATGTTGCTCCTTGTTTTCAATGAAATGGGAATTTTATGATATATATACTTTTTCAAAAAATTTAATTTCTTGGCCGAAGTCCTCTATGTTTAATCGTGAAGCTCTTCGAAGTTTCTATAAAGACTTTTTTTTTTTGTAATCATGGAAAGCTCGTTTTTGTTGAGTTTTCAACACAGTTAACAAAAGTAAATGGAAGCTGAAGTAAGCCTAACAGCTTCGAAATCAGCAAAGGGATCACTAAAAAGCATAAATACAGACGAATAGAAAGCAAGGTAACAAACAGACACGCGTTCGCATATCGTCCAATTCAAAACACAAACTTTCACCAATTCAACATTAAAAAAAAACCCATAAAGTATCAAATTCAATTTTTTCTCAATTCAAACCAACATCACCAAGTCAACAAACCACTACTTACCAAACGACGAGCACTTATTGACGCCTTCGAGGGTGACGACGGCTGTGAGGATGAAGACGAAGGGTAAAAGGAAAGCAAGGACGAGGACGGTGTGAAATAAGGTCCTGTATGAGATATGACGAGCTGCGACCTTCACCTTCATCAAATCAAGAAACCCATTACTGCTCGTCGATATATTAATGCTTCTCATGCTCGGCGAAAACCGAATCTGCATCTTAGCAGCCTGCCTGTCTCCAGCTCTTCAGCTTCCCTCGTCTTGATTCCCCGCGCGATTCCTTCCGCTTCCTCTCTAAGCCTAAAACCGACGAAACATGCTTCCAAATCGCCGGAAAAGCTCCTACTGATCAACATCGGTGATGCCCTTCGCCGGGAAATTAAAAACCGGCATTTGATGCCGAAAAGGTAAAACACGTTCTGATCAATGCGGCGGGAAAAAAATCTTGCAATGGCGATCGTTAGCTTGAATCTTTTCTTCTACCGATACAGCAATTTGGATTGAATCCCTCTTCCTCCTATAATTCTTTCGATCTCTTTCTCGTATTATTGAGATCTTGTTCGAATAAGAAAGAACAGGGAATGTGACAAAATATAGCTGGTATTTTTTTCTGAATTTGTTATTAATTATTTTAGCCTCTTGCTTGAGTCAAAAGTCAAAAAACGTGTATGGGCTTGTGTCGGCGGTTGGGCTGGGAAAATAATAATTAATTTACAAAATAATTAAGATATAGCATAAGAAAATAATTTAATTAGATTTTTTATTAAAAAAAAGAGAAAATAGAAGTGTAATTTTAATATTATAATAGAAAATGATTTCAAGAATTAAAATAATTTTTTAAAAATAAAATTAAATGATCCTTTTAAAAAAATTATAAGATAAGTTTGATATTTTTCTCTAATTTTATATTATAACTTAATTAAAAAAATAATTGATTTATTTTTCAGGGAATATTTAAATTAATTTAATTTTCATTAGAGAAAATTTATTCAAATTAAACAAAAAAAAGTTATTTTGTTTTTCATTCAGTTTAATAGAATATTATAATGTTTAAACAGATCTATTTTATTATTTATTATTTTATATACATTATATCATTAATGTGATTTTTCTTTTTGATTTTGAAAAGGAAAAGCTATAAATTACATTTTTAGTAAGTTTTTTTTTAAATTGTGTAGAATTATTATGTTAAATATTTGGTACTTGTGCCAAATTAAAGCATCATGTCAGTCACAATGATGTGCCATTTGACATATTTCCTTTTTTAATTTATTATAAAAATAAATAATTTAATACCAACTGTTAATGTTAATTGAAATATTTTATATTAAATTCAAAAGTCTTTTAATATAAGAACTCAATATTATTTTTTATTATAATAAAAAATAATTAGCCTTTATAATATTTAAAAAAAAGAACTTTAGGATAAATAAATACATAACCTTTTGTGCCTATTTACTTTTTCTTTTGGAATTTAATTCTTATTAATATTTTTTTTATATAAGTACTTGCTATCCATGCTCTTTAGTGGGACTCCATTAACTAAGAGCTGGCAATATTTTGTAGAATAATGCCACAATGTACACAGCTAAAAAAAAAAAAAAAAATTAATATTATTTATTTATTTAACAAAATTAGTGTCATAATTTAATTATTTATTTTTGTAAGGTGGAATTAATTAATAAAGTATTAACCATTGAAATCTACTCTTCATATAATTTTTTTTTTTTTATAAAGAAAGATTAAAGGTCAGAAATTCTTTTACTTCTTCAGATTATGATAAAATTAATAATTATTTTTTTTTCTGATATTAATGACAATTTAATTAAAACATGATCAGTGATAGATTGAGATTAGGTTGATTTAAACATGGTAATTAATGAGGTAACATTTTGTTATGAGCAAATGATAAATTTTTGTAATCTATAGGAGAATTTAGGAAATGATCCCTTAATGAAGCTTTTGAACAAATAATATTTCAAATCTTCAGCAAAATATCATAATTCCTCTGTTAAACAGAAGCACTAAGGGAATATAAATTCTAAGTTTAATATATTCAATTTTTAATCCAAAATTTCAAGGAAAATTATACATTTATAATTATTTTAAAAATAATATTTAAATTTTGAATAATCAATATAAAAATATAATGAAATTTGCTCTCATAAGTTTATGCTTTTTACATAAAATATTAAAAATTTGAAAACTTCCAAAAAAAAAAAAATTGAAAACTTCCAAAAAAAAATTTAAAATAAATAATAAATTTAAAAATATTTATATGAAATTTTAAGTCTCATAAATAGACCTTAAAACATTAAAAAAAATATATTATTTTTTTTCAAAAACACTTCTCTCATTAAAAAAAAATTGACGAAAATACATAGAATGTCCTAACATAATATTTTTCACAAATATAACAAAGAAAAATGCATCAATTAGGTAAAAAAAAAACTGTTTGGTTGGATATAATGCAGTGTAAAAGAAATATTTTGGAGTTGTTTGAATGAATGTATGTAATGATGTTTTTCGTTAAGCTAAAACTAATGAATGTAAAGTCCTAAATGATGGCGACCGACGGTGGGGGCGGCGATGGAGACGGAGGGTGGACCCTGGCAACAACTGTGGTCGGCAGAGGTGGCGACCAGAGAAGTTGGCCGATGTTGGTGGTGATGACAGTGGCGGGGACGGGCAATAGCTGAGGTGATGGGGTCAGCGATGGTGGCCAATGGCCAACGGCGACCAATAGCAGAAGGCGGTGGCTACTGATGTGTAACGATCAAGCAAGTTTGTGTGTAAACATTTTTCACTCAAAATCGAAAGAGTTTGCTTTACAGACAAAAATAACTAACTTCATTTACATTACATTTACTATTTTACTTTACCTCATTTTGTATTCTAACCAAACACTAAAATTTGAGAACCCCTACATTTAAAATATTTTACACCTTAAAGCAATCGAACCAAACAGCCCCAATATATTCAGATCATATCCATGAATATGAGTCTCAAAATTCTTAAATTTATTTTAAAATAAATATAATATATATTTTTAATTGATTACTCCTACATTATACACATCACAAAAAATAAATCATCAAATTCAAGATCTATCATAATCAAACTTTAATCACTGCCAATCAAAGAACACAAATTACTCTCATCAAAATTTATGAACTGCGAAATATAAACATCTAACAATAAGTGCTAAATGCAAGAAAACCGTTTAATCATAACAGGAATAAGGTTAATAGAAGATTACTCTGCTATTATATTGCAGAAGGATCGAAATTGTTGCTCTAATGTTTTACTTGCAATCAAATCAGCTATTCTTTCTACTCCATGATTTTTTTTGGAAATATTTAGGTCAATTAACACACTCATACACATCACATATGGATGACTCAAATCCAAAATCTCTTAATTGATAGCTAAAATTTCGAACCAACAGACCAATATGAGTAGTACTCTACGAAATATTTGATATTTAAGGTCAAAAAGGAGCAGCCGCATTTTCATACATCATTCACTATCTGCCTCTGATGTACAGTTATAAATCCTTTTGAGTTCATATGTAGAGCTTCTTTCATGGAGTAAATGATCATTATGATATAAATCCATCAAAGTTCAGTACGAAGAAAGCAGATGGAGCATCTAGCAGATAGCAAAATTTTGTGTTGCTTAGGAAAGGGAGAAGCTGAGCACAGAAGTATTAATGAGATTCATTCAACTGCTAGAATGAACTATATTGACAAATCACCTATGGATAAGCATGTTAGTACAAAAACACCTTTTTAAAGCATTCTCAAACTAGTCTAATTCCAACAAGGATCTGTTTTAGATGGCTGTAGTTGTTTTGTAGAAAAAACCACATAGATTGTTAAAAAAAGATAGAGTATTGAAAGTTAGTTTATCATAGATTTTTATCATTTATGAAAAAAATCAAGCAATAATTTTCTTACATTTTCAGTCTAGTAAATCTGATTGTAAAAAACTATTCCTCCTCATCAAAATTTCTGAAAAATAATTAAAAAAAATATGTGGGAGAATAAAGTTATAAAATAACTGTTCCAAACAAGAGAGATTATTACATGCAAAGTTTGGACCAGAGAACCGTCCGATTTTTGTGAGTGTGCGTAGTAAAAGCGCAGTCTCATTTACTGTTCACCACTGCGCTTTTACTGCATTTTTTTGCGCACACTCACAAAAATCAGATGCAGCTTCGGTCCGGACTCCGCATGTAATAATCTCTCCACAAACAAACCTAAAATTGTAGAGCCCAATATGCTAATCATCCGCTATTGTTTCGTAATTCTAACTTGTTATTTCCAAAATGCCCAAATGCATCGACATATCTAGCCCGGAACTAGAATATGATACAAGTTCTCTTTGGTATTGCTACAACAATAGTCATTATTTTTAGAGTAACCCCAATATTATATGCAAAAATTTATGACTTTTAACCATCATTTTTTCTTCAAGGGTTGTTAATCAACATTGAGCTTTAGGATTCTTCATACAGTATAAAAACATCGTCAAGCAACAAGCAAGGTAATAATACGCTGGCTGAAATGCCACATGAAATTTTTCACAAAACCCAACCGGTTGAAAGAAAAATTATGATGGAACCATTAGATGTAGCAGGTAACTGCTGTAGTAAGCAAAATTAGAATCGAACAATATAAACATAAAAGAAATACCTCATTCTAACGTCTTTCATCTTTTCTTCTTCTAGATTGCACTTTTTGCCACTTTTTTCTTGATACTAATTTGCTCTTCGGTTTTAGCTTCAACTCAGGAGAAAATTGAAATTTTGGGTCTCTCATTCTTGCCTGTATGTCCTTAAAAAACTGCAAGTTTAATTTTTTTTGGTCCACCCTCACGCAGTTCTGTATACTCTGGACCTGAAACAATGTTTTCAAAAGCTCCAATAAGAATGTCTATATCACTCATCACCTCCCATACGTTAATGTACCGTCCATCTGGACCTTTTTTTAATTTCTTCAATGCATTCTCAACAGCAAGTTTTCTGGCTTGTTGTCCAGGAGATTGCTCAGGGGCTTCGTTTTCGGCATTAACGGCGTCCATTATGTCCGCAAAAGTTCGATTCTTCGGCATCCCTTCAAAATCAAATAATTTGTCTATATGAGGATCACTCCGCTCATTCGGGTGTGGCTCAGTAGGAATATCGTCATCATCATCATCCTCAGTACCACTCCAAAGATTCATCTCTTCATCGCTTTCAGAACAAAGACTTCTTAATTCATCACTATCATCAGCATCGATAAGGTCGGCATTTTCCTTGGCTGTTTTCTTTAATTTCTTAATTTCTTTCTTTAGGTTGGTGTCATTCTTTTTGTCATCTTCATCACTCCCCGTCCATAAGCTATCATCCTCATCCACATCGTCTGCCCAAGCTCTTCTGAATTCTTGATCACCAGGGCTTCGACTGCCAAACAAGTCATATCGTCTTCTATCTTGAGAATAGCATCTTGATGCTGGGAAAAAATAATGAAAAGGAATTCTAACAGATCCAGACTTCTGCAAGTTCAAATTTTAGGAAAATAAATGCATTTTACTAGCTTGCATTGCTGAATAAAGAACAGATATATGCACAACAAAATTGAACAAGCAAAATTTTGTGCATTCTTTCTACACAACTTGAAGATAACCATTCATCTACTCATTTCCCTTCCTATTTCTATCCCAAGATCATATCTACTTGTCATATTAGTGTATCTTTACTCAAATTCAAACCAACCATGTCTATATTTTTAACTAAGTTATCACCAGATGGCACCACTTCAATCATCCTTCTAATATAAACATTTTGCATTCTAGCAGTCCTAGTTTTAAAATAAATCCATTCTAAAATTTTCAACTTTGTTGTGCTAAACTAATATCAATTCTTTGTTTCCGGACTAAAAAAAATCCATGTGTTTTTACTCAGCAGGAATATCATGCAAATAAATGAGCTGAGTAAAATGATTTTAATTTCATTTTATTTGGTTTTTTTTTGTTGCAATTTTTAGGCATGTATAAAATTATTAATAACTTAATAAAATTTGATGTTTTCCATCAATCATCTGTGCACCTATTGGCTGTTGGATTAATTCAAGTGTGGCGAAAGTACGAAAATCAAATTTCAGGGAAGTTATGCCCTTGACATGTGGCCTGATTTTTCACAACTAAATGATTTTTTACTTTGCTTTATTTTCTTCTAAATAATTCATTATTATTTTTAGCAAATATTTTGTATTTTAATTAAATATAATACAAACTAATTTCTGATTCTTTTTTAATCTAATCAAATTCCGATTGGTATGGCCTTTATTTATTACTATTTTTTTATTTAAAGAATTATTAGAATATTATTTGGCTTAAATTTCTCACATTTTTGAGTTTACATATACCCATGATGGCCTTCTCAAGTGTTTTGATAGGAAAGGTATTCCTTATCAGGAGAAGATCCCTCAAAGGATTAGCCCAGGACTAGCTGAGGTACTCACCCAAAGAAACAATAGGCATCACTCGCCCACATCCACCAAGTAGCTCACCTTGTGGTGGGCAAACAAGAAGTTCCTCATCAAGCAAACAAATTGCCACTCATTTCACTCAGATCATTCCCTCGAGCATGCCAAACTCAGATCATTCCATCGTCCATGAGGTGCATCTTTAGCAGTCATCAACAAGTGACATAACTAAAATCATCTGTTGAAGCTCCTAATTTTCTCCAAAACTCAAAAGCTATACAAAACTTGTTCTTAAATGAACTAAATTTTAGGTGTACTTATAAATGAGTCGAGTCATGTTCCTGATTGCATGCATATATTGAATGCATGAAGGATATTACAGAAACCTTAATATCATATATTGTTAAAATTGAAAGTGAATGGGTTTTTCCTAAGGCTAGCTCACCCAACTCAAACTAGCCTAAATAGATGGTATCAATAGCCACCATCGCTAAAACTTTCTCCAATCAACAATTTGAAAACACACATTCGTAGCGATATTGTAATTGCAATGATTGAAACAAATATATGTTTCTATAGCAAATCAATGACAACAAATTTGGGAGAATTCATCGCATCCTAGCTATAATAAAATAAATAGAAGAATCAATGTCCATGAAAAGTGTTATAGTATTATTCTTCTCCTTAAAAATAGTTTAGAGAGGAATGGCTCACAAAGAGATGGAGTGTAACAAGAATAATAATTCAGAGAAGTTCCTAATTAACAATTATTGTGAAGACATGATGATGGCAATAGAGTTGAACATCATGTTCCTCGTCAATGGTTGGTGTAGGTTGAATGATATGGTGACCATCCAACAACAGAAAAAGGCAACAGTGCAAGGGCCACTATAAGAATCTCTTCATCATGGGTTGAGTTGGTCCAAGTTGGTGTCAAATGATTTGTGGTTAGTCTAGGTTGTTTAGGCCCGTTCAATCCTTCATTAACTTGGTTCAAGCGTTCATGGTCGATGCTTAATTTTTGGTTTCAGACTTTACATTTGGGTGCCGTTGACTTGGGCTCTCTAGGCTAGTTGAATCAAGTGATTCAATCCAGGTCAAATTAAACTATGGTTAAATATTTTTATCTTCACTTGATCCGCATTTTACATAAAAAAAAAATGCCCACAATTAGATAGGGATTTTCACAATCCCAAAAAAACCAATTGTAATGATGTAGGGGACAAAGTAGGCGATTGAAAATGAACAAGCATACAAGTGAAAATAGCGCAATTATATCAACGTTTACAATTCTAGGTTCCTAAGTCTGAAAGGGCAGCTAAAATAAAACATATAAATGCAACTTTTAAAAAAACACTAGATGGACTTCCTAATCCAAATTAAAACCAAAGCAGTTTCATTGAATCTTCACTAACAAAATAGCTTCCAAATAACTAAGACGAATCGATCTCGCGTTATTCTGTTTATATAATCAAAAGAAAAAAGAAATTTTGAACTACCAACAGCTTGATTCGTTCTACTATCTCCGATGTGGGATTGAAAGCAGATATACTTGGAGAAGATTTGTGGGGAAAAAAAAGATTTGTTAAGCTCCGTAGGGCTCACTCTATAGGAGACAAAAAAGCTTGCACTCACCTCTTAATTGAACCTCCGGGTAGTACAGGATAGTATAGTAGCGACCTAGACCGCCCCCGCTTCTGTTGGCAAGGACTCTGATACCTTCACCAAAAAGGGAACTGCAGCGATGGAAGGAGAAGATGCATTTTGGTTGGAGAAGAGGGAAAGAAGAAACTCTCTGTAATCGACGGAGTGACGAGGAAGAAGCAATCGACATTGCCCGTAGCCGCCGTCCGGCGATCTTTAAACCCTAATAAAAAGGCCAGGGGCAGTTTTTTTTTTTTTTTTGTGTGGGGGAAATTTACATACATGCCACTTTATTTTATGCTATTTTATATATCTAATAATTAAAATATTAATATTATCTGCCTACCATCCATATAAAACTTTAATATCAAGTACTGTATACCACTCATATAATTCATTTATATCATTCATATAATCATATAAACTTTAATATTTCATTCAATACACTCAAATTTGTTATATGGGTGATAATCATGTAATATTAATATTTTTTAGAGTTAAATATATAAATAGCATAAAATAAAGTGGTATGTATGTAAAACCCAGTTTCTCCAATGAAAAATTATTAGTTCAAGACACCAGACGTACCTGATTCCAATATTTTATTAACATATAGAATGTACATATGTCCGTATAATTTGAAGTCAAGCGGATCAAAAATATAGTTCAATCATAGGTAAAGTACAGATAAAGCTCAGTCAAAGCACAGTAAAAACCAAAATCAAAGCTCAATAAAAAAATAGGCCACGTGTCAAATTTTAATTAGATATCCGGACATAATAATTTTCCTTCTCCAAGAGGTAATCTAGATAAGAGAAAATAAATAAATAAAGCATATTTAATGAGGAAAAATTGGGGATATATGATATTTTTATTTATTATTATTTTAATGTACAAATATCATGTACTAGGAGCCGTTCGATTTGTAACCATTAATAATTTGAAAAACATGTGTTTTGTGTTTTTTAAACTTAATTATTATTATTATTATTATTGATACGTTATCAAAAAATTATCTTGATCGAACACATCCAATAATTTTTTTCAAAGATAACTACGATTTTATCATCTTGTTGTCTCAAATAAATGGTCTCTTAATGCTAATCAAATGTGAACTTATTATTTATTAATTTTAATGATTTAGCCCTTCTTATTAACTTAATTCTAAGCATATGCAATTAAAAAAATTACAATTTTTAATATTGTTGCTATATAAAATATTTTGAACTTGATTTAATAGTTTAAAACATTGGTCCTTCATTTTTTTTTTAATTTTTTGCCGAGTCATTAAATTCATCCCTTTTAGTTACTAAATTAAAAATGCATGTCATTGTCCAAAAATTAATGTTTTTTATTAGGGGTGTAAATGCTCAATCCAATCCAGTCCAATATCTATCTAATCGAGTTAAGTTTGTTTAGTTTTTGCTAAGCTCAAGCTCTGCTAATTAAAAAATTTATAGGCTAGAGCTCCATTTGATCGCTCGTGCTTATTTAGCAATCTTGAGTTTGACTCGAATGATGAGCTCAATTTTTTAATTTTACATTGAAATATATTTTCTTAGAATTTTTATTTTTAATATAGAATTAATTTATAAATATTAAAATATATTCTATAATAATACTTTAAATTAAATTTTAAATATATTTAATTTAATCAAGTTGTTCAACAAGCTTTCATGTTGAGACACGCTGAGCTCGAGCTTGTTTAATATACGAGCTTGCGTATATAATCGAGCTCAAACTTGTGGCTTGATAATCTTGACTCGCGAGCTAGTTACTCAGTGAAGCTCAAACCGACTCGGTTCACTTACACCCGTTGTTGCCTTATAATAATTGTCAAATTTTTTTTATTTATTTGTTTTTATTAATAGGCAAACGCTTATGTAAGCATTACAATTAGATTTCCATAATATAATAATATTATATTAATATACAACAAAGAACCCGACATGCTTTTGTTGGTATGTGTGTCATGCATTAGGTGTGATTAAAAATAAATAAATAGATCAAATCCTTGCTATAGCTGCATGAATCATGAAGATTGCAGTTAAGGCTTTAAGACTTGTCAACAAATTAATCATCTGGTATGCGGCGACTTTGCTGCCAAAAACCCTCGAGCTGAGCTCTCTTCTACGCAGAATTTCCCGCACTTCACTCTTGCATTCGTAAAGGTTAGTTCAGAGATCGGTTTTGCTTCAAAGGTTTTCTTTTTATTGTATTACATGCCTTGTTTGATTCTGAAGACGGCGCCTTTCCGAGTAATTATGCCATGTTTGATGAGAAAAAACATAGCTTTTGCTGAATGAGTTGCCGCGATGCTGCTTGTGTTTGAGTTTGGAGTGACCAAAAGGCTCATTTTTTGTTTTCTGCATTTATCTTGTGATTTCGTTTAAGTTGTTTGTTTTTGTTTTTAGAACTGTGAAAAGGCGGATTTTTAGTTCCATTTTTTTTCTCATTTGTCTAGATTTTGCAGTTTCTTTTGAAACGCTTCCTGGATTTCTTTTATGTTTCTTTATAGAGAAATCACAGGTTCCTATGAGAACTTGTTTGATCTAGAGTGATACTTCCTCTTGGATTTAACTTTTTTTTTTCATGTTTGCCAGTTGGTGATTTGTTACTTCGCTTTGTTTCCAAACCTCCTTAGAATGTCTTCAATGAAAAGAAATCAAAAGTCTCACAGAAATTTCCTTCAGAAATACTCCATGAAATTAGTTGAGAACATATTTAATGCTTATTATAATGTTTGAAACCAACGATTGTCTGTTTTCAGGCTTTTCTTATGCCAAATGCATATTTTGGGAATGTATTCTATGCGATGGTGAGTTCTTGCAAGCACTTCTACTAAGAAAAATAGGCTGATCTTCACTATTTTTATAATTTATTTATGAGGCGAGTGACTTTCTGATAGAACTTCTTTTCAGCTATCTTATTTAAGATATGAGTGCTGAAGGCATGGCATTTAAGCTTGTCCTAGTTCTGTTCCTCTGCTCTCTTCCTTCAATTTTGTGTGAAAAAAAACAATGATGTGACAATTATTGTCAAGGGTTCTACTGTAGAAGCTGAAATTGATGATAGTTTTGTATGTGCTACTCTTGATTGGTGGCCACCTGAGAAGTGTAACTACAACGAATGCCCATGGGGAAATGCATCTGTTCTAAACTTAGTAAGATTTTCCATTTTCTTTTTGGTAAAGAGTTGTTTACTATGTTGGCCCTTTTTGAAGATATGGAAGATAAACGATTTATTACAAATTTTGTTTGTGTGTTTTGTAGGACTTGAACCATTCATATATTTCCAAGGCGATCCAAGGTATGTAGTTTTTTTCGGTTACTTCCTACTGATTATCTTCATTCTTATTTCTGATTAATTGTTATCACTGTGGTCTAAATTTTTCACAAGTTGCTAGTGCACTTAAGAATTTTTTTTGATGATTTTTCTTATTCTTGGCCTAATTCACCTAAGTTAACTCTATGACTGCACAATAAAGCTTGAAAATGTTTTTATGATTTTGATTTGACTCACTTAGTTTTGCTATGGTGCATTGAATTCATGGAAATAATTCATCTGTTTTTCTTCTCCTTTCTTGTTGATTTTCAGCTTTTAGTCCATTACGAATACGAGTTGGAGGTTCTTTAGAAGACCAGGTCATTTATGGCGTTGGAAGTTTAGAATCTCCATGCGATCCATTTACATATAATTCTGGTGGCTTTTTTTGGTTTCTCAAAAGGATGTTTGAGCATGGGAAGGTGGGATCAGCTGAGCCGTTTATTCCAGAATACAGGGTGAGTCCTGAGTATTTTTGGTTCTATTTATTGTTCTTACATCTCTTGTACTTCTAATTCTCTTCTTTCCATCTTGTCTTCTTTTCGTGTTGTTCCTCACAATAATATTCTTCTTTGCCCTCTTTTTCAGTTAGTTGTTTTGTTTATGTAATATAGAGAGAATTCAATGATCTTATTTACTGGTCAACAATGCCAATTTATGAACATGTAAGATAAATATGATAGGAAGAAAGAAAAGCAAAGAATGCATACGATTGAGGGAGAATAAATGCATATTATTTATTATCTTTATCTTATTTCTTATTAAGTAACTTAAGCTATTAGTTTCAACATGAGTTTTCATTGTGACCTCTTGAATTTGAAAAGGGTAGTCCAAAGAGGTTGTGGAGTGATTGTCAAGCTTATCAAGACTTCTAAGAGCAGGGTGATGAACCAAATCCCTCATCGGAAGGCTGATAATATATGTTAGGCTATATAAGTTAAGTATTAAGCAAAATATGAGGCACTTTTTGGTGTAAAGGTTAAAATTTCGTTGAGAACTTCATAGTTAAGTGTGCTCATAATAGAACAATTCTAATATGAATGATCTTCTGGGAAGTTACGCTATGAAAGTTAATACTATGATGCTTAGCTTTATATGGTATGAATTTGGCCAAAACAAGTTATACCTTGTATATTCCAGGTTTGTTCATAACACTCATATGTCTTCACCTCAAGCACTTCTTAATTAATTTGTATGTTGTGTTTCAATGGATTCCTACCTGTATGCTGTATTCATGCATGCATAAATCTATGCAAGTGATATTATTTTCTAGCCTTTATGCTGCTTTTTCTAGCAAGCAATCTTCAGATGAATACTGATTTGTTGGTGTACTTTGGTTGAGTAAAAGGAAACTATAAATATATCTTATTACTATGTTGAAGGTTTGTTTCAAATTTAGTATCTTGGATGTTGAAGACAAATAGCACCATTGATTGCATGGATCTAAAACATATTTCCATTACATTCGACCAGAATCATTTGTGCATACAAAAATATATTTATTGACTTCTCTTAGAATAAGGAAAAATTAACATCCTTGGTGATTGTAGAGCTATTGTGACATTTGGTCTGAATGCACTTTATGGGAGGCATCAAGGGAGAAAGGGTGCCTGGCAAGGGGCCTGGAACTCTAGCAATGCTCGTGACTTTATGGAGTACACCATTTCAAAAGGGTATCCTGTCGATTCTTGGGAATTTGGTAATTCATTTTGAGCAACTATAACTGATATTTGGATTAACCATATTGTTCATCTCTATATTTCTTTGTCATAAATCTTGGTCCACAACATAATGAAAAATTAGGTTCAACATTTTCATGTATCAGGCAATGAGCTAAGTGGGAGTGGAGTAAGTGCAAGAGTTGGTGCTCAACAATATGGCAAAGATTTAATAGTTCTTAAAGCCATCATTGATGATCTCTATAACAAATCCCACTCAAAGCCATTAATAGTTGCACCGGGTGGGTTCTTTGATAATCAGCAGTGGTTTATTCAGCTTCTGGAGGTTTCCGGCGCCGGTGTTCTCAATGCCATGAGCCATCATGTATACAATCTTGGCGCCGGTAAGTGCAATATGGGGCTTTTTTGCCATTATTTCTCTTTCTCTTTTGTAAATAGAAATAGTTTTCTACTATTTAGAAATAGTTTTCTACTATTTAGGACTCTGATGTGGCTGCTAAACTTCGGTCCTTTATGCTAAATCATGTTTTGAATTTTATTAAACATTCTACTGAATAAAATCCTTTTTTTTATTGAATAAAATTCACTTAAATTTGTAGAAATGAAATTTTACTTGAGAGCTGTGTTCATGTATAATGTTGATAACATCTTATTTTCAGGCAATGATCCTCGCATCATAGCCAGAATTATGGATCCCAATTATTTAAGTAGATTTGCAGATACATTCAGAAATGTTAAGCTCACTATACAGAGACATGGACCATGGTCATCTGCTTGGGTTGGTGAAGCAGGTGGTGCCTACAACAGCGGCAGCCGTCTTGTCTCCAATACCTTTCTAAATAGCTTTTGGTAATTAGTTACCTTATATTCCCTAGGAATATTTCCTTTTTGTTTTCTTTTCAATTAAAAAACAAAGGTTTTGTTTCGTTTCTAGGAATTTAAGGCCTTGTTTGTTTCTCCTTAATTACGCCGTTTTCGGTTTAAATCTGCGAAAATAGTTACCGTGTGTTGTTTGTTAACACGCCTTTTGCAAAATCTCTTTTCTTATATCACCGTAATACTGCCGATCTCAAAAGAAAAAAATGCCGCTTATCCAAACTCCGCTTACTCCGTTTTTTTAAACTCTGCTTATGCAAAAGGCAACCAAATGAGGCCTAAGTGGAAAGAAATGAGAAAAAACGTGTTGAATAGCTTTGTCTTAAATCAATGGTTGTAAACTTATAATTAACTCATAAATTATTGAATATCATTCATTTCCTCCAATTTCTGCTTTCCTTCAGTCCAAGCAAAGCTTAAGCAAAGTGAATATTTATGAACTCAAATTCAATTTTTTCATAACTCAGGTACTTGGATCAACTTGGAATGGCATCGAAGTACAATACAAAGGTATACTGTAGACAGGCATTGATTGGTGGTAATTATGGCCTTCTTGACTTGGAAACATTCATACCGAATCCAGATTACTACAGGCAAGGACTTATAAACTGTTAAATGTTGACTAGTATGAATGTTGATGTAATGAAATTCTTAAGTATTATTACTTTTGAACTCTTGAACAGTGCGTTACTTTGGCATCGGCTGATGGGGAAGGGCGTTCTTAGTATTGATTTTAGTGGGTCTTCTTTTCTAAGAGCCTACGCCCACTGCAGCAAACATAAAGTAACAACTTATTCTTCACCTTTTATATACTCATTTTCTTTTAGTATTTAGCAGCTTCATTAGTTTTCTTTTAGGAAACTCCAGGGTAATGAGTTATGGAATCCTCGAATCTAATTTTTTGCCTTGGGAAGAAAATTTGCTATGAAACTTAATACACATCCATGTTTATTTTATTAAAGCCAATTTTGGATATTTTATTGTATTTTTGGCTGGCCTAGGATTTTTTTTTTTTTAATAATGATGGGGGCATTATGTTTATAGTATTATTCTTCACTACCAAAAGAAAAAAGTGAAATTATAGTGGTGATAATACCCACCGTTGCTAGCTTGGTTGGTGGGCGAGTTTGGTTGGGAACCCCCAACCCGTGCTCGATTCCCCTCGAGCGGCAGCGCCTCTTAAGTGGGGCCCAATCAAGTGCGGGTCAGGAGGTTTCTGGGGTGGGTGCCTCTTCTAGTTCAGCCAAGGATTAGTCATGCCGCCAAGCGCCCTTTCGGGGGTGACAGCAGATGCATACCCCGTTCCAAAAAAAAAAAAAAAGTGGTGATAATAGGATGTAGCTATCAATTGGGTGAACTTTTATAAAATTATTTTTTTATATTTTATATGTTGATGTAATTTACTGTTTTCTATTATTTTTTCATTCTTTGTTTGATTAGTTTTTACCTATCTCCAAACATAAGATTGATTGAAATTTTAAATTTAATGTTAATAAATTTGAAAATTCATTCTAATAAATTCATGGCTTTATGCCACCTTCAACATTTGATTGCGATCGAGCAGTTGATATTTCTGTTGTTGTACCATTGCTGGGGTTGTAATGATATTTTGATTATTTTGTGAGCAATGCTTGAACCTTCAACCTTTTTGGAAGGAATTATTAATGGAAATTCATCTATTGAATTAACTGGCCTTACATTTTCTTACATCATAGTCATTTTTCACAGTACCATTTATTGAAAAGTACCTCGAAAATCTAAGTTTAATTATAATTTTATTTGGGATAACTTATGATGTGAAAAGTAACTAATAAAGATATGTCCGCTTGGATGACAGTTTCTTCACAAATTCTCAAAACTTTGCTTTGAAAAAAAATATTTTTTGGAGAACATGATAGAAATTATGATTGAAAAAATAACATTTGATAGGGAGAAAAATAACATAAACCGCTCCAAATGAAGCCTATCTCTTTTGTTGGAAAGGAATTTTAGTTGCATCCGAGCATTTTCAAAGACTCGCTGGCAAATAGCTCCATTTCTGATATATTTTGCACCTGAATTACAGTCAGGTGTCTCAATACTTCTGATCAACCTAAGCAAATCAACTGGTTTTAGTGTGACGGTTCGAAACAATCTAAATATTGATCTTGCAGAAGTTAGTGTTCTTAAACAGACAGTTTCATGGTATGGAGAGAAAGTTTATGATGGATCTGAGACAAGAGAGGAATACCACTTAACTGGAAAGGATGGAAACTATCTTAGCAGGATAATGCTCCTTAATGGCAATCCTCTACAGCTTACAGAAGATGGAGAAATTCCAGAACTAAGTCCTGTGCTTACTGCAATCAATTCACCTATAAGCATTGCTCCTCTTTCTATTGCATTTGTTGTATTTCCAAATTTTGAAGCTAAATCTTGTGCCTGATGAGTGTTAGTTGCACAGATGCAGCTAATAAAATGATGTTGATTGAGTTGATATGGTTTTGTTACAGTTTTTATGGGCAGATGTAGTTACTAGTTAATGTTGATGAGAGATAAATAAATTAAGCTTGCAGAAGCTTAAAAGGGCTGCTTGGAATTGCTTTCTTTTTGTTTTTTTTTTTTTATAATTTTTTTTCCTTTTTTTGTTTTAATATGAAATAAAAATATATTTAATATTATAAATAAGTGTCATTTTTGTGTTAGGTGGATCAATGCTGGGGGGTGGGGGATGGTATTCTGAGTGATTTTTATTTTGAAAAAAAATGAGAATACTTTAAAATTATTTTGGGTATTTTTAAAATAAAATTTTTATTTAAGAAATAAAATATTATTTTTTGCGCATTTATTGTTAGAGTAAACATATTTTATTATTTTTTGTATACATATTTATATTCATGTAATTAGAGTTTATGAATGTCTGATGGTGGAGCCGTCATTCTTCTCTTATACCTATTTTTTTAATATAGTGAATTCTTCTTCTTTTTCTGTGATTTTCTTACCAGTTCAAAATTTTGTATGTAAAATTTAATGTTTCTTAATTATTTTGATTGTCTAATTCTGGTATTTTTTAATTTTTCATTTAAGTTTTTTATTTTTGAATAAATAACAGTTTTTCAGACTTTGTCATGGTTAACTGAGCCTAATGTTGATACTTCAAGTGTTGAATTTGCGGGCAGCAATCCTATCTTTTATAAAGGCAAAATTCGGAGGTTGTTATCTATTTGTTGTATTATATATTTTATAATAAGAAACAGAAAATGCTGCGGAAAAAAAAAGAAAGATTTAATAACTTGAAAAAACTCAAATTGAGAAAAAAATCACTGAGACGCACCATACCAAGAAATCTGCTATAAAAATTTAGGAGAAATAGTACAGATGTCTCTTCTTTAAAATTAATTAATTAATTAATTAATTAATTAAAAAAATCTCTTATGTCTCACTCTTTTCTTGTTTCTTCTCTCTTGCATCGTTCTCAACTTAAAACTAATTAAGAGATGCACAACAACCACCAAGTGACGCAACTGATCTTAATAAAAATATGAAAGAAAACTACTATGTCCACCTCGCAGTGCCGCAGGGCTCAATTATTTGTGTATGATAGTGCCGTAATGCCAAGGTATAGAGCGCCACAGTGCCCCCTCCCAGCATAGCGTTGTAGTGTCAAGGTTTGGAGCGTCACAACACTCTAATCTCTATCTTTTTTCACCAAACTATGCAGCACTGGGGTGCTCGGGTACATAGCTCTGGGACGTCTGGTGCAAAGCACCCGAACCCAAGTTTGGGGTGAACCTCTACAACCACCTAGCGAGCCCGACAGACTAAATTAAGGTCTGAGGCGGTAGTACAACCAGATTGATCGACACAATCAAATTCCACACCAAACTAACAACTTCAAGTTGGAACCCTACTAGGTTCTCTTATCGGGGCATTATTGAGGGACAATGATGAATAGGTGTTTTCATACCTGCCCCATCTAAACATTTTGTTTCCTTTCCTTAGATGGCCTCTTTGACAAATGGGAAGACTTACAGTTGATTCAAATTCAAATTTTGGTTTGGGTTTTTTTGGCCTATTTTGAGTTCATTTTAACTTATTTTTCATTCTAGCTTCATTATAGCTGTTTCCATTTTGCCGTGTTCACTTTGCCCACTGTGGCTTTTGTTTACAAATCCTATGACTATGGCGTTTCTATTGAGTTGTAATTTTCTTTTCTGTAGCTTCTATGCCTTTGGTGAATGTGGGTTGAGTTGTATGTTTTCTTTCATTACTTGCACTTTTAGTTTATAAAGAATGGATGGGCTCTTCCCTCAAAGTTCCCAATAAAAAAAAAAAAAAAAACTAAAAGGGAGTTGAATTAGAGGCTCACACTTCGAGAGTTAAGGGATGAAAGGGTTTTTAAGGTCGGAGTCTTAGGCAAATATAAAATAAAGCTTGAAATTTGGCATTCTGAGCCTAATGATCTGTTTGGTTTTATTTTTATGACTAAAATTAGGATAAAAGCTAAGCCAACATAAGTTGTAAGCTGAGTTAATCTGTTGCTTGGTTCAAAAGCTGGGCTAGTATGAACTGTTGAACTTGTTTGGTCTTTTTCACTTTTTCTTACAACTTAAGCTCAACTTTTAGGCCAAGCCATATGAAAGGGTTCTAAGCTGGTATTTTGTGCGCTTAGCTTGACTGAGCTTTCCCCCTTAAGTGAAGAAAAGCCGTGTTTATAAAATCTGACATAAATTGCATTTGGTTGAGCAATTTGTTAGTTTTGTGTGAAATTTGATTGTGTTGATCAATCAAGTTGTATTGTTGCCTCATACCTCAATTTCATCGGTCAAGCTTGTTGGGGGTTGCAATGGGTCTTCCCTCTACATGGGTTTGGGTGCAAAGCGTACAACGCAGCAGCGCTATATAGTGAAGAGAGACAATGAAAGAGTGAGACCCAAAGATATTGACAAATTTCTCTCAAATTTCATAGTGAATTTCTTGATGTAGTGTGGCTTCGTGGTTTTTTTTTTTTTCCGGTTTCATATTTTTCTAAGTTAAATCCTAGTGTTCTTTCTATTCGTTGCATTTTCTCTTTCTTATTTGTGTTCGTTGCGTGGTTTACTTCCCCAACACAATCAAACTTTAGCTTAACCCAAGAAAATTAAATAAGCTTGAATCAAACATCATTCACTCTACAATTTTGAAAATAGCTTGGTTGCAACTGTCATTCATCCTTTGTATGAACTTTAGTTCATTTAGAATAGCTTTCTTACAACTTTGTTTTTTAGAACACAATCGCAATTTTTATTTGGCCATTGTTTTTTCAGTACATTCAATAAATTTTTATATTATGACTATGTTTTCAGTTTTCTATAGTAGTGATATATCCTAAAAAAATTATCTTGATTGGGCACGAATCTTGAAGCAAAATCAAGTTCGAAACTTCAAAAATTAAATCCAAGACCATCCGAGCTCCTATTTTAGCAAACTTACAGTCTAATTGAACGTCTCGGAAATACGAACCCAATGACACCAAATTCAACTCAATCAAAGCCCAAATAAGTCTAAATCAAAGACCCGAAGCACATTTGGAAGGTTTAAACCATAATTTGGATTACCAATCCTTTTCCAAACGTGACATGCTTATAGTCGAATCAAGTGGCTCGACGAGACGAATCCAACTAGCCCATGATCGTCAAATTCTGATATTATTAAGACATTCAAATGCTCAGTAAAAATCCACGATCAAGGGGATCAACATCGGGCATCCATTCAAACCACTACCAACTTACCTTTGATCTTCCTCCTATTTACTAGTCAAGTTACTCTCAAAAAATTATAAATAGACCCCTCATTCCTCATGGGAATGGGGAGGAGGAAGGTGCCCGAAGCAAGGAAGGAAAGAAGAGATGAGAGGAAGAGAAACTTGAGTTCTCTTGCCACCAAATTCCTCCTCGACCACTGCCGTACTTTCACTCGACAGCCAATCGACGCCAGACTTCCTCCCAGCAGTCGACCGACACCGGGCTTCTGCCCGGCTACCGACTGACGCCAGATTGTTGCCCGGCCACCAACTGACGCCGGATTTCTGCCTGGCCACCAATTGACACCGGACTTTTGCCCGACCACTGGCTGACGCCGAATTTTTTTCCTGGCCAACAACTGACGTTGGACTTACACTCGATCGGCGACTGACGCCGAACTTCCATCCGACTTCCAATTATTCTTAGACTTCCACTCGACAACAGTCCTTCCGACCTCCATTGCCCGCAGACTACGGTTCTTCTGACCTCCGTCACCCGCCGACTACCGTCCTTCCGACCTCTGTCGCTTGCCGACTATGGTCCTTCTGATCTCCATCGTCATACAACGATCTTTCCAACCTCCATCACCCATCGACTACGATCCTTCCAACCTCCGTCGCTCACTGACTATGGTCCTGCCGACCAAACAAACATGTCAATAATGATTCTTCCCATGTAATGCACTTCATATGATATATATTTGTTACATCAAGCTAAGGCCTTCCCCCTAAGGAAGGGCCTCATTTGTAATAGACTGCAAATACTAATGGATTCATTCAAACTGGGTTAGGCCTCATGGTTTTTCCTTTTTCAGGGTTTTCCACATAAAATTTTTGGTGTCTTTTATGAATGCTACACCATCTTTTTTATTTGCATGCGTGCTGGATCTTTATACAAAGCTAATACTTTAAATTTTTTATTTCTCTACTGCCTCGAATATTCCAGGACGGAACAAGTAACTTTCAAAAACATTGTTTTCTCCACAACAGTTTTACAACCACCTTTATAAAAAGCTATAGTTTTCCCAAATGGACCCTAAGATTGATGATTTTATCACCACTAAATTTTCTTGAAGATGCAATTGGTGATTCTATCATAAAGGAGGGAATAGTTAAATAACTATGAAGAATGAAGAAAATTAAGAATTGATAATGGACTGAAGAAGAGAAACTACCTAGGTTTTGGTAGTTTGTTATAAGAATGAGAGTTAACTAAGCTTTTGGGAGTTCTTGATTGTTTATATAAAGTTGTGAGAACTGGAGTATTTCTATTATAAAGACTGGAGTTTTGGATGAAAATAGTTGGAAAGGAAATACTTGAGTACTTGAACATTTTTTCCTATATTGTTTATTATTTGAAACAGAAAGGTTAGCATTTGCTAGCAACCCATAATTCAAGGATTTATTTATATTATATCAAATCATAGGAGCTAGTTTGTTGGCCACATGAAACCACTAGATGAATGAATGATTTAATTTTGAGTCCACTATTCTATCCTTAAAAATTGGCTTCATTATATACAATCCAACTCAGAATGTGTTGCTCAAACCAATTTGAGTTCTATATATATATATATATTTATATATGATCAATTCAGTCCCAAAGTATCATGTTGCTCTAATTTTATTCCGCAATTTTGGGAATTTTACATAAGGGCTATGCTCAATATATTACAAGAATCACGCCTGAGAAGTTTTCTTGAGGAGGTTTAATGAATGGCATAGGAGGAGGAGCTGAATTGAAAGTTACATAGGTCAGTTGCAGAAGAGCTCAATAACTGATGAAATCGAGAGGGGGAAGATCCTGATAATAGTCGTAGCAAGATGAAGAAGCTAGCCTTAGAGGAGATTATCGATTAGAATGTCGCATGAGGAACACACAAAAGAGGAAACAAAGGATCACAAGAAGAGGAGAGCTCCAATTCACAAAGCTAGCTCACCTGGTGATGTGGCTTCATGAAAAACCCCTCAAGTAAAAAGAACATAAATTCTTAAACATAGAGATGACTTTTTATGTAATGGCTGAAATTTCACTAAGAAACTCTAAAATTAAGCATGCTCTTGCAAGAGAAATTTTGGAATAGTGACCTCCTGGGAAGTTACACAATGGAAAAAAATCATGAGCCTATCAGGCTTAAACAGACAATACCTCAATAGTTAAGAATTTGGGCTGTTACATTCATGTTTGCCATCAGATGCATTTCTCCTTAGATTAATGCAGCCATGTCACACAAATTTAAATGTGAAATTATTAACAGCACTTCTTATTTACTCAAATAATGAACTGTTGGCTCAAATTCCAACTCTTCTAAGATGGACGTTGCTTATTCATACATGAATAACTTCATGTAATTGTCAACTGACAAACACCATGCAACGACAACAAATAGCTATATATCTACCCCCATCTTGTTTCATTCAAGATGATCATGAGGTTTCAGTGACATGAACATTGCTGCATAACGTCGAAGCCTGCGCTCATCGCCGTCGTTTTCCGATGGCTCAATGACAACACTGATGCCCATTCTTCTTGCTCTGTTACGGCGCCATGCAAGCTGTATGTTTACAGCAGCCCAAGTTCGCCAATTTGCAGAATAAAACCTTGCTGTTCTCTTAAGCTTCTCATTTGCAAATTTATACCTGAAGTGCTCAGTGATGTATCTTAGATGAGGTGCGTCGAGACCAAAGGCTTCTGTAGGCTCGATGCAAACGAAGGTTGCAGAAGAAGCAGGCAGGCGGTCGACAAATGGACGACGAAGACACCATGAGAGAAGCTCATCCCCGAAGAAGCCACCAGGGCCTAGCATGCAAGTGGCTACCATTCCTTTGCTAAGTTGCTGGTTGCTTTGCAAGGTCCCTTTGACTATAATACCATGCGCTTTACAGGGTCTCCTTCTCTAATCACCTGGTTTAAGGTCAGTTTTAGAGAGGGATTGCAAAAAAAATTATCTTTTTTGTGATATTATGAGTATAAGCGTTTTTACCTTCTCATTTTTGGAGAAAACCAGTGGTTCTACTCGATCGCATATGTTGTCAAGGATAAGGTCGTCCAGATTATGAAATATAGGAACCTGACAAACAAATTGAATATGATTAGCTAGTGTAGCTCGCATTAGTGTTTTGATTTACACAGAAAAAAGTAGCTCATAAATAACTTTTCTGTAGATGATTATAAACCTTGCCAAACGAAGTTCAGTGAAGAATTAACAGCCTGAAACCAGCATGCAATTTACCTGTTTGATGAGATCAAGGCACAGCTGACGCTTGATCTCTCTCCTTAGCCCTTCTGGTAAATCTTTGATCAACTCCATCTCATCCTCCCCTCTTGTTGCCGCCCATCTCTGCAATTCATATTGTCTAACTCTCTGTCTCAGCTGAGAAGGAAGTTGTCTTCTTCTCATCCACCACTCCATATCTCTGCACCGCAGCTGCATCTTTCTCTTCCTCGCCATCACTGAATGCAAAAATACCTGTATATTCTTGCTTGAAAGTTATTAAACTGCTTTCATTGTAGGTATTCTAGCTTATAAGGATCTGAATTCTTCATAAGTACCTGAATGTTTCCAATCAACAAGGTGAAGAGCATCAAACCACTCAAGACAATAGTTATGCTGAATATGACTTCAAGCCAGTGACTTGTTGGCTCCAAATTGTTGCCAAATGTGCTGCAAGATAATGCATTATGTTAGGAGGGTCCAATACCGGAGCTATTATTCTATGCGGACACCGGACGGTTCTCCCCTCCGGTTACAAACTCGGTATCGAGCGATACCGAGCGCAGTACATTTTTGGGTGACCTGACATATTTTTATGGTCTCCGGATGCTCCAGACTCCGCACAGAATAAAATTTCCCAATACTGGGGACTTGAGTTGAGCTTGGAACATCAGTTAACGGTTCTGACTTTTGAATTCAACATCATAAAAGTGAGAAGCACATACCACTTTTAAGGAAGATGCTCTGCTTAAGGCTTCGTTTGGGACGGTTTTTTTATTGCTTCTTTAAGCAGCTTTTTGTACTAAAAAGTTGCTTTAAGAAGTAGCAAAAAAGTCGTTCTAAACAAAGCCTAAATCCTTTCTTTCTCAGATGCTAACACATACCTGAGAGTCATAAGGCCCCAGAATATAGGGTAGAGGATTTTAACAGCTAGTGAATTGCTGGAAACAACAGGAAGAGCTGTGTTGTAGATTCCATATGGAAATGGACCGTTAACTTTTAAACATGTAGGATCATTTTGAACTGCTGTAGTTTCTGTAGTGAAATTGAAGGTCTGGCATGAAATACTCTTCACATTTGATGAGAAGGGAAGATTGTAGCACACTTGCTTTGAACAGGCAAAGGAAAGGAGATCGCAGGTTTTATTTTTATCACATTGCTGCTTCAGACAAGAAGCAATTCTTTGAATTGTAAGAACATACCAACAGCCTCCAGCTACATGTGAAGCAATGAAATAAGCAATGAGATTGAGTCCAAAGCCCCACCAAATTGAACCGAAAATGAAACCAGTGACCTTCTGCATCCTTCTCATTACACATATAATGTGATAAACTTTGGGTAGAAACTGGAACAAGAATATCATTATAAGTATTGTCATTATGAGCTTTATCTCCTCCTCCATCAAGTTTGGAACCACCATCCAAAATACCACCTAAATGGATAAACCAAATTAAGTGGAAGAATTTTTTTTTTTTTTTGTATATATATAGGAGTCATCATTGTTGTAGATCTCTATTCTTTGTCCATGAAATTCTTTATTTGTTGCGTTGACTTCAAGCAGCAAAGAACTTTTGATGCTTGAAGTCAATAAATGAAGAAGAACTTCATGTAAAAAGAAAAGAGATCTGTAACAGTGATGCCTCCTCGAGGACAATAAAAACTAAATAAAATTTCATAGCACTGTCAACTACAGCGAGCGAGCAAAATGAGTTACAAAGGCACCTCTATATGATTTCCCTTTCTAACAATCCAACTCCAATCTTTTGAATTTCATTGCATTTGAAGGTTAAGGTTTTGTTTGGAATAATTTTTTAAGTATTTTTTAAAATAAATTTTTAATATAAAAATATCTTGAACTAGAAATTTTTGTACTAAAAAGCTTCTTTAAAAAGAAAAATTATTATCTGTGGACACCGAACGTCATCCGGAGATCAACCAGAATGCGTCATGTCACACTTTGCTCGGTATTGCGGCTCGATATTATTCGGTACCGCGGCTTGGTGTCGCTGACATGGATGTACCTGATTCGCTTTCGGACGTAAAGTTGTGTTCGACGTCCGCACAACATAATATCTTCTTTAAAAAAATAGTTAAAAAACGGTTCAAAACAAAGTCTTAGACTTCATTTGGGGTAGCTTTCTTACTGCTTTCTAAGATTCCATTTGGGACGGCTTTCTTGTTGTTTCTTAAAGCAATTTTCTAATACAAAAATAAAAAATTTTGTAAAAAAAAATTATCTTAAGTAGTAAGAAAACTGTGTCCCAAACGAAGTCCAAGTCTTGTGCATATAAGTTTATCTAGTATATTTTTAAGAAGAGAACATTTAAAAAAACTATATATGAATAAAAATTATACTATAATTTTAATGCATAATCTACAATAACTAATCATGTAATTACATACAAAATATTTATTCTAGAAAAACATAAAGCATCACATAACTACAAAATAAACAATTAATTGGACACTAATCATGTGATTATATAAATAGTGCCTAACTAACCTATATATATCAAGAGTTTTAAAATTTTTTCTTGCAACAAATATTTAATATTAGCATGATATGGCTTGAGCATGATGAACATGATTGGCCCCACAGGTCAATAATTAATGCATATAATCCTCCTAGACCAGCAGAATATTTTGCTAAAGAAGATTTTCACATGCAATGTTTTGCCATTTAAGATCTTGGTATGTGACATTGCCTATTATTGAGCAATATTTTGTGATTTAGGTTTCGATTGGGACGGTTTTTTTACTGGTTTTTAAAACAAATTTTTAATATAAAATTTTTAATTTTGTACTAAAAATATGCTTTAAAAACAGTAATAAAATCCTATCTATGTACCCAAAATTACATAAACTCCTTTTGCTTGAGAGAACAGCTAAAAAAAACTTCAAAATTTATTTGTTTGAGGTAGTTTTGAAAAATAAAATTGAAAAAATAAAGGAAAAATCTTATAAAAGCTTGATTAGAATTATTTCAAAGCTCTTTTTATTTTCATTTATGGCCTAATTTTCAAATGAAAACCTGCTTTATAAATAAATAACTACGCAAAACTCAGTAATAATAACATATTAGGCTTCGTTTCTGATGATTTTTGTATTGCTTCTTAAAACAATTTTTTTTTGTGCAAGAATTAAAATTTTTGTACTAAAAAATTGATTTAAGAAGCAAAATGAAAGTCGTCCCAAACGAAACCTTAACTCTTAAGAGTCTGTTTGAGACATCTCTAACTTTTTATAAAAGTGATTGTAAAACAGTTGTGAAAGATACAACTTCTTTAAAAAAATACGGTAAAAAATGACTTCTTAAAACAAAAATTTCTTAAAAAAGTGGGAATATATTGGCTAAATATAAATATAATAGCATTTTGAAAAGAAAAATAGTAAGTAAATCATCTTAAATTGACCCAAAGAACTTAGTAATGCTAAATTAACCCAAATATCTACTATATTTTTTACATGTTAAGCCAAGTAAAACTACCTAAGCTAAGATCTCATAAAGAATATATAGAAAATTTCAGTAGTTTTATATGTGTTTGATTCTCTACGTTTAATATTTATTATTTGTTGGCATTCTGTCACATTCTACTGTGCTCTGGCTCACATAGTACATCGGTTGCTGCCCCATCTTTGTTTTATATTGCATCTTTATGTTGGAAAATTTCTATGCGTACCACCCCCATTTAGTGGAAATTTTATTTGGTCTGGTAACCTGACGTATCTCTACATTCGGTGAGCAATAAACAGACGTCACGTGTTTTCACTATTTACCGCGCGGCCCGACAACCCGACCCCGAACGGACCCGGTAGTTTGAGTATTGCTCAGTATTGCTAGGTATTGGTCGATTTTGCTCGACAAAAATAAAAAATACCATTCTGTGAAGACCAATATCTAGCAATACCGAGTTCTTTTAGGTATTGCTCGGTATTGGTCTTCACAGAGCGGTATTTCTCGTTATTGCCAAGCAATACCTAGCAATACCGAGCAAATACCGAGCAATACGCGAACATAGTAATCCCGGATTCCGGTCCGAGTCGGGTTGTCGGGCCGCACGGTAAAGGGTAAGAGCACGTGGCGACATTTTATTGGCCACCGGATGTAGAGCTACATCAGGTCACATGACCTAATAATTTTTCCATTTAATGTTATATATTAGTAATTATCTAAAGTTAAGTCAATTAAGTTCATCATTTATTTAAAAATAATATTATTATTTAATTTATTCATTTAATTTAATATGAACTTATAATTTGCAAAAGTATTTTATTTTATTTTAATGATAAGTTAAAATAAAATAAATTCATTTAAAGTACAAATAAGTTTGTGGTCCCAAGTTTAAACCGTTAAGTTTAATTTTACTTATTTTTATTTTGAGTGAAAGGAAATAGTCTTTTGCTAAATTGGAAAACGCTGCTTCAAATATGGAAGATCGAAAATCTCAAATTTGTATCTCAATTGATTAAAGTATGCATTTAATAATTTTTCTCGATGATTTAACATACAATTGGAAGCGTGAAACTATTTTGCCCGTCTCCGAAGCATCTTGTAGTTCATACTTTTTTAAATTGCCTAGAGTTAATAATAATAATAATAATTATTATTATTAAAAATAATAATGTCATCATCATATTGATTTCCTATCTAAGTTATTAAAAAAAAAACTATTTAAGTGTACAGAGATTTAATTGAGGACTGTAGTACTATTCATAATATATGGAGCCCTTCTCTCACTAAAAATTAATTTTATATAAATATTTTTTCTTATTATTAAAAATTTAATTAAATAATTATTGTCTCTTTTAACTATGTATAATATTAAAATTTTAGCCTTAAATACAACTCTTGGTTCTTAAATTTGACATAAAGCATTTTTTCCCCTCTCACATGAAATCTCAATTTTGCCATTAACAAGCAGAAAATAGTGAAATGCATAAAGTTTATTATACATCAATTAATTTCATTAAAATATCTTTTAATTTTAACAATTATATCTCATTTTTGTAGAAATTACAAAAATGCCTCCAAATTTTTATCAAGTTGTGTTTAAAATTATTAAAAAAAAAAATATTTCAACATATTATAATACAAAATACATCAACATGTATATACTTCAAACTATTTGAATTTATGTTTAGATTAGTGTTTTATATGATATTCTAAATGGTAAAAATCTCAATATAAATCTAATGATTGAATCTCATATTTGTAACAACCCAAATTATCAATCATCAAGATTTTATTCATTTTAGCTAAGGCTGTCAAAATCGGGTCACGAGTCGAGTTTGAGTCAACTCATAACTGACTTGACACTAGTTGACTCAACCCGAATCCAACCCATTTTTGCAAACCGGTTAGGCAACCTGACCCGACCAGTGCGGGTTGACGGGTTGACTCGATTTGACCCAGACGCGATGGCGATGCGGGCATACTCGACGTGACCTGGGGCCGCAGGTAGACACAGTCAGCGCCGGTCAATTCAGGTCATTCTAGGGTCAACCTCAACCCGACCCATTTTTTGAAACGATTTGTTTGTTGAACTCAGATCCAACCCATTTCTCAAACGGGTTGACCCTAATCCGAAATTTTCAGGGTCGAATTTTCAAGTAGTGTCAAATATTAACAACACTAGTTTTAGCTTAATAGCCTTATGATTTTATCTGTTTGGTGAAGGTCACTCATCTCAAGAGTGATCCTATACAAATATGCTTAACTTTGAAGTTTCTACTAAAATTTCAACGGTTACTCCAAAAAGCATCTTAATATTTAAGAGTTTAGTTTTATCTTCTTGATACGTCATGCAAAAATTATCTTGATCGGGCACGAATCTCGAGCCAAAAGATAGTTGGAAACTTCAAAAATTAATTTTGGGAGCACCCGGACTCCGATTTCAGCAAGCTTACAGCCAAACTGAGCGTCTTGGAAATACGAACCCAACGACACCAAAATCAACCCAATCTGAGCCCAAATGAGTCCAAATCAAGGGCTCAAAGTGCAGTTGGAAGGTTCAAACAGCAATTTGAGTTACCAAACGGTCTCCGATTTTGACAAGCTTATACTCAAATCGAACGGCTCGACGAGAAAAATCCAACGAGCCCAAGATCGTTGAATTCCGACATCATTAAGGCCTCCAAATATCCAACGAACGGTGCATGATCTAAGGGTTCACTATCGACCGTCCATTCGAACCACTCCCTATTCGCCCTTGATCTCACACCTATTTACGGGCCATGCCACTCCAGAAAATCTATAAATAGAGCCCTCATTCTTTACAAGAGAGGATCCAAGCAAGAGAGAGAAGAAGAGAAGAGAAGGAAGGAGCTCATCATCGACAGCCGCCGGACCACCGTCAGCACATCGCCGGACCACCGCAGGAACCTCGTCGGACCACCGCAGAACCTCGCCGGACCACCACCTTAAGGCCCGACGTCCTGTTCAAGGCCTGACACTTGGCTCCTACGTCCTGCCGAAGACCCGACGTCCTGTTTAAGGCTTGACACTGAGTCCCTACGTCCTGTCGAAGACCCGACGCCCTGTTCAAGGCCTAACACTCGGTCCCTACGTCCTGCCAAAGACCCGACGTCTTACTTAAGTAACTGATTGTAATCTGAACACCCTTGGAGGTGATTCAGTTCTTTGTAACCAACTCAAAATCTAGTGGAATCATTTTCAACTGGGCCAGGCCTCGTGGTTTTTCCCTTTTAAGGGTTTTCCACGTAAAAAATCTTGTGTTCTCTGTGTGTGCTAGTTATACGTACAACGCTAAGACGCAGAATTAAATCTCTATCGTCGCGTATTTTCTAGCCCACAACACTTCTTAAATAGTTTCACAATATTAATGTGTGTTCTAGAAGAATATCGTCACACTGTTTTTTTTTTCTATATTACTGAATAATATAAAATTAAATTAAATTTTATTTGTTACACTCATTTTGAATTTAATTTAATAAGACTGAGACTAATTTTAACTCAAAATATTTTCTAAATATAATTATATAAATCTTAAAAAAATTCATACCTGAGGAACAGGAAGGATAACGAAGAGATCAAACCAGAATCCCTTAATGGATCTCAAATAATGCTCCGCCACCATTCTCGCGTCCCATACGAGCTTCCCGCACCCAACTACAAGCGACTCTCTCGACACGTAGGCCATCCTCATCTGTAGCCATATATGCGCCAAATGTGCGGCGTCAGCCGCCGTTCGCAGCACCGTCACCGCCACAACTAATCCTCCATCCATAAAAAGACAAGGCGGCGCGGCGCCGCCGCCGCCGACGGAGAGCGAGTAAAAGAACAGCGGGTCGAGGGCCAAAGCCACGGCTCGAGCCAAAAGCAAGGCGCGGTTCCAACGCTGGACCCGCGGGCTACGCGGGTCAAGAACCCATTGGGTTTTATGCTTGGTCCGTTGCTCAGGCGGTGGTGGAGCGTTGGCGTGATCAGTGGTATTGGGTTGGATTGGGATTAGGGAGGAGCCCGCGGAGGCGGCCCATTCGGGCGAGTGGGCCCGGTCGCAGGTGGTGGAGTGGAAGCTCGGTACGCCCGGTTGGGTGCAGGCGTAGCACTCCGCCACCGGCGAGGTGGCGGCGCTGTCGTCGGTTCTGGTTTCACTACGGTGAAGTAGTTTGGTTGCTTGGTGGAGCTTTTTGTCGAACCTGTGGGAAGATTAATAATGTAATTAACATAACAACGGATGTTTTAAAATTCATGGTTGATAGGGAGATTACCACGAGAGCATGGTGTGGAAATTGGTGAGGAAGTGGCGCATCTTCTTCCATATATGATGGAAACCATGAGAGAACTATGAGAGAAGTTTAGATACAGTAGAGAGAGAAAATATGTTAGATCAAATCATGAACTCTATCTCTCTCTCTCTCCTTTCTCTGTATGTGAAGGAAGATGGTGGACAAGAAGAGGAGGATTTGATGAGAGTAGGGGAGAGATGAGAAGGGGAAGAGAGTGGAGAGATAGAAATACGGTGGAGAGGAAAGAAGCTGAGGTCATGAGGTGGGGTATCGATTAACCGACAATTTGATGAGTAATAATTAAATCAAATTCTGTTGAAGCCCCGGTGCCCTTTTGAGAATGGTTTTACCCACGATGCTTAGCTCCGGCGTGCTCGGTTGGGAATCCCCCATCTCGAGTTCGATTCCCTCGAGCGGCAGTCGGCCCTTAAGTGGGGGCTTGAAAGCGCCGGCTATGGGTTTGTGGCCTAGGTGGCCCATTAGGTCGGCCGGGATTTACGGACCGCCAAACACGCTCGACGAAGTCGAGTGTCACAGCGGACGGTTCATCATCATAAAAAGAAAAAAAAAGAATGGTTTTAAAAAGAAAATTTTACCTTTATAAAATTTAAACAATTTATACAATATTGAGCATAAAAGAAGAATGATAATCTAAATTTTCTTAAGAAAATGAATTCAGGTTTTAATTTTTCTGTTTTTATTGAGAGTGGTTTAATTACTTAAACGACATAATGACAATCAATTTCAAGCTCACTCATTACTTATTTATTTTTTCCTATCATTTTTTGTTATCTTTATGTTTGTTGGGTTCTGAAATATTTGCGGCGATTGAGATATATAGAGTTTAGCATCTAAATTTTATATGAAGATCCAACACACATACAGATAGATATGAGAGAGAGAAAGGGTGCAAGAGTCATAATAGACACCAAAATTTTTATGTGGAACATCCTCGAAATGAGAAAAAATTACGGGGCATTGCCTAGTTGAATATATCGCTACATGAAAAATACAAATTACGATGGAACTTCTAGCGTAAATTTTCCGTCGGACATTCCGACAGATTTATGGCACATTTATGTTAGAATTTAAAATTTTGTGGAAAATAATTATACTAAATATTTATAATTTAAAGAAATCATTTTTAAAAATTATTGTTTAGCTATAAATTAATTAGTTTAAATTGAATAATTAACTAATTTAATAATTTTAATTCCAGCTAAAAATTTTAAAATTTTCAATTATAAATCTTATTATTTAATAATCATTAATAAAAATAATCTTCATATATAATATAATGATTACATAAATATTATTAAAAAATTATAATTTAAATAAAAAAGTAGCTTATACAACATTTTATGCACCGTAGCCGAATGGATGGGCGCCTGATTCACAAAGGGGGTGTGGTTCGAACCTCGTGCATACGTGGGCGAGTGCTGATTGGTGGGCGGGTGGATAGCTGCATCGGGGACAGGTAGGTGGGCCTGGTTCGCGTGCAGGTAGCGGGTTATTGCAGCAATTTTTTATTAAAAACTTATGGAAATGTTTTCCAATGGAGAATTTTCGTCGGGAATGTTTTTAGCGGAGTTATTGTTTCATTGGTGTTTGTTTTTCCGATGCATGTTTTCCTGATGAAAAAAAATTTTCCGTCAAAAAATTTGTTAGGAATACAAATTACTAATAGATTTTAGTCATTTTTTTGCGTAAATGGTCGTAGGAAAAAGACGTTTCCACTAGTGTGTTGTTAATTACAAATGATGTATTTGCTTGGAGGAATGCATTGGCTTAGGACAACAAATATAAATCATATAGAGCACTTTAAATGGTTAGGGCAGGATGACCCCAATTTCATGAGAGTTATTCTCAAGAGAGTTTTAGCCAATTCATTTGAATGATAGGACTGTATTTGGGTGATAGAGGTTAGAGCGATCGTAGTCGACAAGTGTTGACCTCTTTTTTGTCATGAGGTTAATCAAGCTTGACTTCAAATCAAATCAAATTTCCTTCAAGTAGTGGTCATCTTGTGACTACCAGTTGATCTCCTCCATCTAGTCATCAACGATCACCTAAATAATTAACATTGATATGGATGAATCAAACTCAATCAATTAAATTCAAATCTAAAATTTCAAATTAAAATTCAAGGTTAAAGGCACATGTCTTATGACCCTTTTAGGCATGTCCTTTGGGTCAAATCTCCAAATTTGAGCTCATATCAAGACCTCTAACCCCAAAAACTCAATTGAAATCCAAAGACTACAAAACCTTTAAATATTTTTAGCATATGCCACTGAACATTGGATATTGTGGAATTTAACCTTGGGGTCTTCCTCAAAACCTTCGAATATGTCCATAACCATCTTTATGACATATCAAACCCAAAACTTAATTTTTAATGGACCCTGGTTGACCCAAAGTTAATCAAGGGTCAATTTGACCAAAATACTCTTAAAGGAAAATTTGAAGTTTTATCTAAACTTCAACATGACCAATTCACATCAGACCATGAAATCTCTTTTAGTGCTTCCTAAATATCATGAGGAGTGCTTTTGAATCAAATCCAATCCTTGGTCATGCATGATTGACCAAGTCAACTCATGTTGATCAAATGACCCTTCAGGGTTCAAATGGACATCTCAAACCAAATGGCAATTCCATCACATAAGACCACCAACATTGGCCTCAAATAACTTATTTAAACTTGTTGAGTCCAAATCTAACTCTTAGTTTGACCTAGTTGACCAAATTAATCATGATTGATCAAATCAGCCTTAAATCACAATCATTGGGTTTAATACATTGCCTAGCTCAGCACATTGATCCCCTGACCTTAGTCTTGATTAAATTATCTCACTAGGAATCCTATACATCAAATCATGCATCATTGGCTAACCGGGCCAGTGATTGACCCAATTTCACCCAATTGAGCTAGTAGCCCAAGCTAGCTCAAATGGTCACTTATGAGTATGCTATTACTTATTCACCATTAATGTTAATACATCCTACGAACTTATAAAGAATTATTTGATAACACATAAGACTTTTTTTTCTTATGATTAGTAAATAGATAGTGTATCCTATCTAATCTATCATATTGAAATCCAAGCATAATAATACATATGATTTACTTGTGACACTATAATACAATAATTCAAAAGCTATATTAATTATATACACTTATTATTGTTTAGTTTGTCATTATTTGTCATATTGAGGGATTAATATATGCTTCATATGATTAAGCTGTCCTTTCTAATTAATTTTTTTAAATTACATCAATCATATCAAGTTGGTAAAAGAAATGATGTAAGAATTATCATCTTGTTACATAAGCAGCTACATATGATATTATACTTTAAGTTACTATGTTACAATGGCATATCTAGAAGGTGCCATGTGGTGTTCTATCTTGTGGAATATAGTAGACTTATGCAAGAAGTTTTCATTATATATTATATATGCTATGCAATTGATTTATGATTGAAAAAAAAAATTGAATTAGAATATTTTGATTAAAATTTTTATTAAGATGAATTTTTTTTTAATCTTTTTAAATATTATTGCTATCAAATTTTTGTGGCACTTATGTTTTTTAATTTTTTATTTAAGATTCATATAGTTTTTTTATATATGATGAGTAGGGGTATTAATGAGTAGAATTTGAATAAATTTGTGGTGTTCACATACAATTCATTCAAAATTTTGATGATCTTAAAATGACTTGTATATGAAATTATTCGTGAATTTTGTGCTTTTATTCGACTAATTTAAATGCAATCGAATATGACCCGAATATCAACAAATTTTAATAAATAAATAAATATTAAATAATTTATCAAACAAATTAGAATAATTTATTTTTTTATGTAAGTAGTGAAGAGCCGAATGATGTTGGTGTTAATCAATTTAGTTAATTATAATTTTGAAATTAAAAAAAATTACGAGATTAAGGCTTCGTTTGTGGTTAAATTATTTTGTGCATAGTCTGAACCAAAAAAATTGTCCGGATTGTGAGTTTATACACACTAAGTACATAGTGTATATAATGTGTCACATCTGTGTACACATACTATGTACAAAATGTGTATACTCACATGTCCGGTTCTTCCCACCCGGACTCGGCATAGAATAATTTAGGGATTTTTACATACATACCACTTAAAACTATGATATTTACTTATTTAACACCTAAAGAATGATATTTACACACATACCACTAAAAAACCTTTTCTCATTTCTAAAAAACCACTCCGTGCTCTCCGTCTCTGCTCTCCGTCAAATCCCGCTCGAGTGCTCTCTGTTCGCAAGCTTGTTTTGGGCGCGAAAATCTGCTTCATCTTCCGTCGAGACACTTCACGCCATCATCCCTCTGTGTTCCCGTCGAGACGCCTCCCGTGCACCTCACGCCATCGTCTTTGTGTTCCCGTCCCTCTGTGTTCCCGTCGAGAAGCCTCCCGTGCACCTCACGCCATCTGTGTTCCCGTCGAGACCTCACGTCATTACTCCAAGGTTCAAAATATTCTTTGTTTTGAACATATTTGGCAATACAGCTAAGGGGTCATGCTTATGGTTAATCAGTTTTTTAACAGAACTTTAAATTTTTCTTTGTCCGTCGAGACCTCATGCTTATTGAAAAATATGACTGGTTTAAATAAGTGATATTAGGGAATTTGTTTAACTTATCTGATTAATCAGTTTTTTAACAGAACTTTAAATTTTTCTTTTTCCGATAGTTATGCTTCATTATGTTTTCCTTATATAATTTTTCTCATTTATCTTATGTGCTAGATATGGATTTAGATATGGATTTCAACAGTTGGTGTTATATTGTGTTTAAAATATGGAGGATATTGGAGTGCCGTGAAGGGACAGAACAGGCTAAAATATGTTGGTGGTAATCAGAGAACTTTAAAGCTTGAGATAAGTGATGTCAATTTGTATTTACTGAAAGAACGAACCGAAGCTCTATGCCCCTGGCTAAGGGGTCATGCTTATGACCTACACTACCACATTAATGGTACATCGCCTAAAAATTACATGCCCATTATAAGTGATATTGATGTAATGGAGATGCTTACAAATTCTTCTGGTTCCCATAGAATGGAGGTTGTTGTTGTTGTGAAAGAGCTTGAAGAAAATATGGGTATGACTTGTGATAGCGACCATATTGAGATGCGTGATTTAAGTGGCAACATAACGACAATCAATGATGGTTTAGTTGGTGGAATTTCTGATGGTGTTATTAGAAGTCCTGATTTAGAGGCCTCGTGGAAGACCAAAGAAGAGAAGAATGAAAAACTTCTTGGAAACTACAAAGAAGACAAAAATGAGTCATAAGTGTGGACGATGCAACTCGTGGGGACACCATAGAAGCACATGCAAGAACCCTTTAAATGGCGACGGACCTGGAAATGATGATGCCTTTGAAACGCCGACAATATCTGCTCCACGTGAAAAAATCCCGATTAGGCGTGTTGATCGTGGCTGATAATCAATTAATTCGAGCTTATATTAGAAGCAAATTCTGCGATTTTTGTAATTTTTGTAATTCTGGCTCATATATTTTAAAGCAGAATTAATATTATGCGATTTTTGTAATTCAAATTTTTGCTCATATATTTTCTGACGTTGCAAGTATAATTGAAATTGTGCTTTATTTCGTAACTTATAACCAAATTCTGGCTCAGTTTTACTGCAAATTATGGCTCAGCAAAACTGTAATAAAGCTGTAATCGGATGTATTGCATAATCTCCCAGATTGCCTTACCTAATAACAGCAAACTGAGATCATATGTATTGCTCTAATAATGTTGTAATCGGATGTATGTAATGCTCAGCCAAGATAGGATGAATTGCTGCCTTTGAAATCTAATGCTTGGACAATATAGGACCGACCGAAATGTTGATTTTGTACACAGCAGATGTTTACAGCCGTGAGAGCGGGTCTGCATTTGGTTATACATGCCGTTGCATAGCAATTCCCTTATACAAGCCGTTGCATAGCGTTTGGTTACACAGTTTGCTATTCATAAAAGATACAATGAATCCCAAGATACAAAGCCATTGGCAAAATATTTATATTGCTCTTAATAAAATTTACATAGACTCAAACAGAACACATGTCAACTATTGATTCAACCTTATATTGACTCGAAGTTACATTTACTCACACCTATTTACTCACACCTATTGCTATGATCAACATTAAAATAAGCAGTACAACCAACAAGATTTTTTATTTGTAAAAGCTCGGCTTTAACATGAGTTAAGCTTGTTTCGACAACATTTGAACTTCTTCGATAATTCATATCATGCTCCGATTCATTGAGTTCATCACACCACCGAAAAAATTTACAATCTTCTTCTGATCTATTCCGGGAACATCTGTAGAATTTTCTTCCACAACTACGCAATTTATATGATGTATATATTGTACATTGCAAATTGCAATGACAATATACTTGATTATTCGGGTTTCCAATTGGTGTAGCCGAAGAACTTGAACTCATTGTATAAAAATGCTAAACCTGTAAGAGAGAAAGAGAGAAAGACAGCTAATTAGCTATACAAGCATATAAGCAAATTTCTCTCTAAATTTGCTGCCTTTGAATTCACTCTAAATTTACTACCTTAGCATTTAATCAAACAACACAAGTTAAATTTGCTGTCTTGGCATTCTCTAAGTTTCCGAACACATCAAGCATTCCAGAATATAAGTAAAATTGATGCCTTGGCATTCAATCAAACATGTCACACCCAACTGTTAATTTTCAATGCTCGCCAAGCTCATCCGGCCAAAGAAAACAAAATGAAAATGATACAAAAAAAATTGAAAATGAAGGCAAGCTCATCCGGCCAAAGAAAACAAAATGAAAATGATACAAAAAAAAATTGAAAATGAAGGCAAGCTATTCTGACCAAAAAAATGAAAATGAATACAAGCTCATCCGACAAAATGAAAATGAAGACGATGCATATCCTTGCCGAAACAGAGAAATGAGAAGCTTGTGGAAAAAAAAAAAAACTGAAGAGAAAAAGATGATGCAGGGTAAACAATACCTTCCTTGCCGACCTAGATAAATTTAAAAAAAAAAAATAGAACCCTAAAATCCCAGGCAAGGTTTTAGACGGGGCAGACGATGCATACCTTGCTCCTGCGAAGTGATCGAAGAGTACGAAATCAATGGTGAAGGCGACGGCTTTCGCTGCGAAAGACAATGCACAGCGCGAACGAAATCGTTGGAGCTCGCTAGGGCTAAAAGGGGGAAGAAGCTTGCGAACAGAGAGCACTCGAGCGGGATTTGACGGAGAGCAGAGACGGAGAGCACGGAGTGGTTTTTTAGAAATGAGAAAAGGTTTTTTAGTGGTATGTGTGTAAATATCATTCTTTAGGTGTTAAATAAGTAAATATCATAGTTTTAAGTGGTATGTATGTAAAAATCCCTAGTATATCTCATTTGGGATAACTTTATAGTACAATTAAAAAGCTTCATTAGAAATTAATAAAAAAATGTTTCAAATAAAATATAAATTTATATTTATATTTTCATACTAAATAAGTAAATATTAATAATTAATAAAAATAAAAAATAAAAATAAGAGAACCGCAGGTGATAAATTCCGATGCGAAGGACAGCCGAATACGGAATAAAAAGGTGAAATGGACAAGATGGATGTGGGCCCCGGCGCGACTGGGATCAAGGTTACAGTTCGGGGCATATGAGGACGTAATTCTACGGATGAATTGGCGCCACGTGTAAATTCCACGTGGATAGAAAGCTGAACTGTTTGTACACGTCTTCTCGCGAAAATGCTGCAGCTGTAATAGTCGAAATTGTTTCGTATCGGTAGAGACCATTCAAAACCAGCCACGTCATCAAATTTAGAGTATTTTGAAACACCTAATTTTTATGTATTTTTTATATCTAATACTTAAATTAATATATTAAATTATATAATATTTTAGTATCTCAATAAAATCAAAATGTATGTATAAAAATATAAATTTATATAAAAAATGAATATTATTAATAGTTTTATATGATTTAAAAATGTATATGTTATATAAACAATTCTAAAAAATTACGGACTAATATGTAAATACATATAAATTTTATAGGATATATGTAAATCTTTTCAAATTATTTTTAGAGAATTACAAAATAGCCATCAAATTATGCAATTTACAAATCTAATACTTTGTAAAACCATTGAAATCATATATTTATATATGTCATAATCAAATAATCATCAATCTTAAAAAAATCAAAATATTTGAGTATTTTTTTTAAAATAATAAGCGATAAATAAAAATTTAAGTGTGTGACGTGAAAATATTTATCCAAAATTTAGGAGGGCGATATTTCGATAATATAGAAAATCGTAAGAAGCTTTAAAAATAAAAATATCAAATTATATATATTTAAGGAGCCAACGAACACCCTCTTAATTGTTTTAGAGGGCAAAATTTTGATAATATATGTTAATTTTATTTATATAACTAATATTTAATAATCCCATGTGTAATAGAAATTACTATTGAAATTTTATGTATTTATAAATTTATTTTATATATTCTTTTGAAAATAAGTTAATAATTTCTTATAGAGATTCAATATGAATTGAGTTAGGGACCGATTATTTGGTGGGACCAATGGTTTGGACTTGTTTTCTTGTCTGAATTATTTTTTTGTCTTTATGGTAATAGAATTGTATACGGATCTTTTTTGAATGGACTACGTTTAACCTAAAGATAATAATAATAATAATAATAATAATAATAATAATAATTTTATCTTTTGCTTCAAAAATAAAAAAGGTTTATTTATTTATTTATTTATTTATGAAAAACAGATAAATCATACACATTTGTTGTGATGTCATTCAAGGCTGCTTATGGAATTTTTATTACATCCGGTGTCCTGACGTAGTTCTACGTTCGGACGTCAGTAAAATGGTGTAAGTGCTCTTATTTTTTACCGCGCGGCCTGACGACCTGACCCAGACACGGACCGGTATTGCTATGTATTGGTTGATTTGTGCAGACCGGGATATTGCTCGGTATTGCTCGGTAACGAGAAATACCATTATATCAAGACCAATACCTAATAATACCAAGTAATACCAAGCAATACCGAGCAATACTGAGCAATACCCAAGTTTTGCTAGGTATTGATCTTGATTGAGCGGTATTTCTCGTTATTGTCGAGCAATACCTAGCAATACACGAACATAGCAATGCCGTGTTCCGGTCCGGGTCAGGTCGTCGGGCCGCGCGGTAAAGAGTAGGAGCACATGGCGACATGTTATTGGCGTTCGAATGTAGAACTACGTCAGGATACTTGACGTAATAAAAATTAGAAGAAAAAAAGATGGATTTAAAATTAGTGATTTTATATTGCATTAAGTTTAAAGTAAATTAAAAAAATTTAAGCTCGTCTTAATATATTTTATGTTAAAATATTCTAACATTTTTTTTCTTTATTTTTATGGCACATATCTTATAATTTTTAATAGAAGAAATAAAGTTGTTGAAGAGATGATCAATATTGATAACTTTAAGGGGCTGTTTGGCAACAGCTACGATTTAAATTTAGTAAGATTTATTGAATCCTGTAAATGAGGGTTTAATAAGTCCTACTAAAATTAAAACCGGATTACTTAAATTTATTCATAATTAATTAATTATATATGATTTGCTCATTCTCTTTCTTCACTTCTGTGTTCTTTGCCATTGGACTTTGATTGCTTTGCGTGAGGTAGGCTTTTGAACAGGTTGCCAAAGCTTTCTTTGCCTCCTTCGATGGCGTTCCATCTCGTCGAATCGGAAGTCACAAAAATTCGATGTTCTTCTTGATGGATTGGACATTTCATAAATTGAACCGTGCTTATAATCGGATGTCCACTACCTCTGTCTAGCAGAGCTCTCATTATTACTCTGACAAACTCTTAATCACCGTTCCTTTTTAACTGCTTAATCTATACCATTGATTGTACTCATGAGTAATAGGATATATACTGTGCAATGCTATGTAAAAAGATGATGAACAGTAATATGAAAATCAGTCTTGCCGTCTTGGCTTGCACTCTGTTCTTCTCCATTTCTTCATACATGTATTAGTTTTTCCATTGCAGGAATTGGAGCTCTGCTGAATGCAGTTCAACATGGTATCAGAGCAGTTGTGCCCTCCGGTTTTGATTTTTCCTGGTATTCTGTTTCTTATTTTATTATACTAATGGAGACTCCTTCTCAATCCTCAACCTCGTCTCAAACATTGGCGGTTGTAAAAATGGCAGATGTTGCCATTCCTTCACGGCTTAAGTTTTTAGTGACAAATGTCAAATCTGTTCTTAACATTCAACTTACTGCCGATAGCTATCCACTTTGGAAATCGCAGATTCTGAAACTCTTCACTGCTAACGGTTTTGACGGGTATTTGGATGGTTCTACACCAAAACCCACGAAATTTTTGTGATCCAAAAATTGTTCCAAACCCCGAATATTACACTTGGTTACTTGTTGATCAGAACCTTGCTGCCGTTTTATATTCCACCATTTCTACAACTTTTCTTCCTTATGTTCTCAATCTTGACTCATGCTTGGAGATTTGGCAGACGATTGAGCGACGCCTACAATCAACAAATCGCTCTCGCATTCTCCAACTTAAAAATGAACTTCATCACACCTCTATGAAGGATAAATCTATGATGCAATATCTATCAGAAATCAAGAGCAAGATTGATGCTATTGGCTCATCTGGTTCTCCTCTTCCGTCGGAGGATATAATCCTGTACACGCTGAATGGATTACCAAGTACTTATCAGGCTTTTAAAATAGCCATAAGAACTAATTTGAATCCAATTAGTTTGGATGACTTCTACTCTCTTCTCTGTAGTGAAGAGCTAAATTTGGCAGCTGAGTCTGTTCGTGAAATATATATTACAACCCCTTCTTCTGAGCCGGTTCAAGCTTTACAACTCAGCGAGGTCGAGCACGTGGTCGAAATTATCGTGGACGTTCTTCTTTCCGGCCCTATAGAGGCCGCAGCTCATCTGGCCGTGGTGCTTCTTCCTCACAGCCTTTTATAGAATGTCAAATTTGTGGGAAAGGTGGTCATTCTGCTTTCAAATGTTGGTATTGTGCAGATTTCTCTCTTCCACCGCCTATACCTGCGTATACCGCTGATAGCTCACAGCCGTCATCTGACTGGCTGTTGGATACAGGAGCAACTTCTCACTTGACATCAGATCCTGCTCAAGTCTACAATCCCAAACCTTATGCTGGCCATCAACAAGTCATGATCGGTAATAGAGATCTTCTGCCAATTACTTATACTGGTAAAGATTTACTTCCAACCTTTCACCGTAAGCTTCATCTTTCCTCCCTTCACATTGTTCCTAATCTAACTCAAAATCTTCTCTCTGTTAATCGTCTCACAACTGACAATTCTTGCTCCATTATGTTTGATGCCACTGGCTACAAAATAAAGGATCTGAAGACCAACCACATTCTCCTTCACGGTCCATCTCGTCGAGGCCTCTATCCCATCCATACTGATTCCACGAGCTCCACTGCATACTCAGCTTATACTGCAACCTCGTCTACAATTCAGCTTTGGCATCGCCGTTTGGGTCACCCGTCGACTCCAGTTCTTCAAAAATTATGCAAATCAACAAATCTGCCTTTAGTTTCTAGTTTTAAATTTTTCCACTGTAATTCTTGTGAACTTTCAAAAAGTCACAAGTTATCTTTGTCTCCTTCTACTTCTAGATCAAATGTTGTTTTAGATTTAATACATAGTGATGTTTGGGGACCTTCGTCCACTATATCTTTAAATGGTTTCAAATATTATGTGTTATTTGTGGATGATTTCAGTCGTTTTTCTTGGCTCTATCCTTTAAAATCTAAATCAGATGTACCATCTATTTTTTATCATTTCAAAGCATTTGCTGAATGACATTTTTCAAAAAAAATCAAATGTTTACGCTCTGATGGAGGTGGAGAATAGTCATCAAACCAATTTCAAAAATTTCTTACTCAAAATGGCATTTTACATCAAGTCACCTGTCCCTATACACCAGAACAAAATGGTATTGCTGAGCGCAAACACCGCCATATTCTTGAAACGACTCGTGCCATTCTTCATGAAGCTAATTTACCCTCTCATTTCTGGGTTCATGCTGTCCAGACTGCAATTTATCTCATAAATTGCTTACATTCTCTTTCAAAAAAATCCTCCTCGCCTTTTCAATTACTCTACGGTCAACCACCTGACTATTCATTTCTTAATACATTTGGTTGTTTATGTTATCCTCTTCTTCCTCATCTCATTAAAAATAAATTTCATTCTAAATCATTACAATGTATCTTCATTGGGTATGCTTTTCCAACAAAAGGTTATCACTGTTTTCATCCTATAACAGGAAAGATATTCACATCTCGACATGTGAAATTTTTTGAAAATATATTTCCTTTCTCCTCAAACAAGAATTCTCCTATAGTTCCACATGCTGTATCATCTTCATATAGTCCACCCTCCATGTTTATTCCTTACATTATACAATCTTTTACTCCTACAGTTTCAACAGACAAAGCTATCTCCTCTATACATTCTTCACCTGGCTGTTCTACTACTCTACCAGTATCCAATCCATCCATTTCACCTTCCTCTACTTCAGTTCCTGTGCCACAACTAAATTTTGAATCAACTAATTCCTCACCTTCATCCCCTGTTTTAGAAACCCGTCCACCATCACCTCAAAATCCATCTCTCCACCCAATGATAACTCGGCTTCGGACAGGGACGACAAAACCTAAACATATTATCATTATGAATGCAATCTCTATTCCAACTGATCCAACTTCTTATACTGAGGCAATAAAACATTTGGTTTGGAGAAATGCTATGTCAGATGAATTTGATGCACTCCAGCAGCAAGCAACGTGGATATTAGTTCCACCACATCCCACTCATAATGTTTTAGGTTCTAAATGGATCTATAAGACCAAATTGAACACTGATGGAACAATTGCACGATATAAGGCTCGGCTGGTTGCCCAAGGATGTAGTCAGCAATATGGTTTGGACTATCTTTAAACTTTTAGTCCTGTTGCCAAGCTTCCTACCATTCGAATTTTACTTTCGGTTGCTACTAATTTTAAATGGGATATTCTTCAGCTTGATGTTTCCAATGCGTTCCTTCATGGGCATCTTAAAGATACTGTGTATATGTCCCAACCTTCCAGTTTTAAGGATTCCTTACATCCTAATTATGTCTGTCTTCTCAAGAAGTCTATTTATGGCTTGAAACAATCTCCCCGACAGTGGTTTGAGACATTTATAACTTACCTGCTTACTTATGGCTTCAAGCATAGTACTGCTAATCCTTTGTTATTAATTTACAACAAACAATTAGTTGTTCTCTATATTCTGGTATATGTTGATGATATATTGCTCACTGGTAATGATACAACTGTTATTAATCATCTGCTCAATGGTCTTTCCCATAAGTTTCGCATGAAGAATCTGGGCAGAATTTCCTATTTTCTCGGCATGCAGGTTTCTTATTCAGCAAGCGGTTTACACTTATCTCAAGCTAACTATGCAGCCTCTATTCTTCACCGAGCTGGCATGGCTAAGTGTAAGCCGATTTCTTCTCCAATTCCGTCTAAGGTTATTGCTGATTCAACAACTCCTGCTATTCCTCTGAATATCGCTACAGCAGATCTTTTCCGACATTTGGTAGGATCTCTACAATACTTGATGCTTACGCGTCCGGATATTGCCTTTACTGTGAATAAGTTATGTCAACATATGCATAGTCCTAATGATACTGATTTCAAACTGCTTAAACGTCTTCTACGTTATATTAAAGGCACTATTAAATTTGGTTTGCCGATTACTGCAACAAGTCTTGACTTCCATGCTTATTCAGATTCTGATTGGGCTGGCAACCCTCTTAATCGAAAATCGACTACTGGTTTTTGTGCTTTTCTTGGTAGCAACCTCATTTCTTGGCAAGTCAAGAAACAAAAGAATGTCGCACGTTCGTCTATTGAAGAAGAATATCGTGCTCTTGCTACGGCTGCTACAGATATAATCTGGCTTCGCAGGTTATTACAGGAATTTCAAATTCTTTCATCCAAGCCGACAGTCTTGATGTGTGATAACACATCCTCCATAGCAATTGCTAACAATCCTATTTTCCATGCTAGAACGAAACATATTGAAATAGATTTCCATTTCTTTCGTGAATGCATTCAGAACAATGTGCTTCGCATTTCACATGTTCATACCACTGATCAATTAGCTGATCTATTTACTAAAGCTCTGTCTATACCCAGATTTCAGGATTTGCGTGACAAGCTTAACATTGCCGAAGCCACTGTTAGCTTGCAGGGAGGTGATAAGCAAGCCGACATTTCATAAATTGAACAGTGCTTATAATCGGATGTCCACTACCTCTGTCTAGCAGAGCTCCCATTATTACTCTGACAAACTCTTAATCACCGTTCCTTTTTAACTGCTTAATCTATACCATTGATTGTACTCATGAGTAATAGGATATATACTGTGCAATGCTATGTAAAAAGATGATGAATAGTAATATGAAAATCAGTCTTGGCTTGCACTCTATTCTTCTCCATTCCTTCATACTTGTATTAGTTTTTCCATTGCAGGAATTAGAGCTCTACTGAATGCAGTTCAACAGTAGCGAAGGGAGCTCACTCGTTGTGAAGGTAATATAGTTTTACTGAAAAAAGGTAACTATCGTTCTCCTTTTCGCATGCTTCTTCAGCAAAATCCTGTAAATCCGCCAAACTCCAGGATTTAATAAACTTAAGATTTACAGAAGAAGTGGAAAACAGAGGATTTATTCCGCCCTGAGATCTAACGACTGCTTAAATCCTGTTTGTAGGATTTAGCATAAATCCTGCTCAAATCATGCATAAATGTTAGTGCTAAACAACCCCTAAATATTTATGACATCGTAATCACAATCAATATTAAAAATAAAAGAGGGGCTAAACTTAATAAATTTTACATGAAAAACTTTTTGGGGGAGAAAATCAAAGGATATAATCTAATCAACCAATATTTATTATTTATATAAAATTAGATAAGGGAAATCATGAGCATGTTCACAAAATTTTTTTAGCAGGAGCATAAAATTAAAGATCATTTGATCAATAAAAATAACATCTTAGCAAGTGAGCTCATTAAGGACTTCAATTAAGCAAAAATTTAAAGAAAAAAAACATTTACAACAACAACATCAAGCCTTTATCCCACTACGTGGGGTCGGCTACATGAATCCTTTTTCTCCATTGTGTCCTATTAAAAGTCAAATTCTCGTTTAAATCTAATAAAGAAAGGTCATTCCTAATATTTTCTAACCAAGTCTTTTTAGGTCTACCCGTACCTTTCTTAACATAAGTCAAATCTAATACCTCTACTCTCCTAACCGGGTCATCGTAAGGCCGCCGTTTTATGTGACCAAACCATCTAAGGCGACTTTCTCTAATCTTATCTTCTAAAACATTTGTAAAAAGAAAAAATAGATATTAAAGAGATTTTTGACAGTGTGACAATTGCTCTATCACATTATTTTTGTGATGGTCAATCATCCCCTCTTCTTTGATAAGATCAAAGCTTATGCTTTAGATATCCTCCATTATATACATAAAACACCACATATCTTCTACATGATCGTGATATTTTGGCCCCTCTATAAGCTAAAAATAGAGATAACATCATCATTCTTACTAAAAAGTCTCGCACTTTCTATCATCTAACTACTCTAGATATTTACCATAAAAAGGTCACTATATGTCTCTCTATAAGTCGTACTAATTTTTATAAGGCTTAAGTTAAGAAAGTTTTTTTGCTACTTTCTAAAGTAACTTTTTAGTACAAAATTCTTTTGAACTATATATTTTTTTACTAGAAAGCAGCAATAAAGCCATCCCAAACGAAGCCTAAGGTTTCGTTTGGGACTGCTTTTTTTTCTGCTTCTTAAAGCAGTTTTTTTGTACAAAATTTTTTAATTTTGTACTAGAAAGCTGCTTTAAGAAGCAATAAAAAAATTTTCCCAAATGAAGCCTAAGTCTTGCATTGCTTAGTTTTAATTAAGAGTGCAACTGAGTCAAATTACAATCAATCGTGTAATTGAGTCAAGTACAAAAACTCAGAGGTCAATAACATAAAAAAAATAAAATTTTATTTAAATAAAATGATTAAAAAATATTTATTTACACATTATAAGGAATGGAAGCAATAATTCAAATAAATTGACTAGTGAAAATAAAATAGATAATAATACAACCAATTTAAGGACATACCATGTGATTCTCCATTTGTATTTTTCCTCTATTCCATTTTGTGCCTTGTTGGATATTTGTCTTTTCTATGTTCTTCTAAATGCATTATAGATTTACTTCAATTTTAAGGATTTGTTTGGTTGGACAGAAATAATCGGCTATAAAAATGAGAATGAATTGGCTCAATTTTTTTTTTTTTAAAAAATCAATAAATTATTTATTTATTTTTGATAAAATAAGGAAGTAAATAAATATATAAAAATCACAAAAGCTATAGAGATGATATATTTCCTCCAACTAAAGAATCTAATATAGCTTCCATTAGATTATCTTAAGGTATGTTTAAAATTGAATTTAATTAATTTTGCATTCATAGTTCGCTCATAATTATCACTTGAAATATGTAGTTGATGATGACGAAGTGCTTAAATGTGAAAAGTTTATGCATTTGAGATGGAAGGTTTACCCATCGCTGCTTGTCCGGGTGGTGAAGAGCCGGCTGGGCAAAGCCTAGGTCCCGGGTTCAAATCCCTTGACAAGCAGTGAAAGCCTTAAGTGTTGGCCCGTGTAAATTGGTGTGGGTTGCATGCTAGGTCGACCGGGATTTTCACTAGCCTAATACAGTGCTTCCTCGTCAAAAAAAAAAAAAAGATGGAAGGTTTCAGTGGAAAAGGAATTGAGAATGCATTATTTAATTATTATGCTTTTTGAGTTTTTTAATGTTAAAATTGAAGTGAATGTTTATATATGGATTTATGTTTGTTTTAAATATTTATCTTTATAACATGAATATGCTATTTGTTTTGCATCTCTTATTGGGTATTAATTTTCTTTTTATTTCATTAATAAAATATCTACTAGAGAAAAGAAAATGAACATTTCAAAGAAAATTTAGATCAGAAATTATGAAGAGGTATATTACTCATTACTTTATATCTTTAATTTTTAAAATAATATATATTACAATATTTTATAGATTTCTTAATAGTATATTTTGTCATATATTTTAATTCTTTTTTTTTGTTCATTTCATTTTTTAACAGTTTCAGATGTTACTCATGCCAGAGAAAGAGAACTAAATATGATATGCATTCCTCAACACTCAACGCACAATAGAGTTGATAAAAAGGTATGCATTCCTCCTCCAATGCAATGCCGTTTGTTCATCCTGTGCGGGAACCGGGAGCCGCAGGATGGCCGGACCATCTCGTGCAAGAACCTGGAGCCGCAAGATGTGTCGTTTGGTGAAGCTTTTTGAATTACAATTACTCTCCATTGATTAGGTTACTTATTAATTTTGCTTAATTTATAGTGAAATATTTGTTTATGTTTTATATACTTAATTACTTGATGCCACATTTATATTATGTGTTATTTGTTTATATTTTATAGACTTAGTAGATGCCACATTTAGGTACTTTGATCAGTTTGATATGAAAATGAAATTTAGAGCGAAACTATTACATGAAAATTTTTCATTCATTATATGATTTTTAACAATATTATTATTTATTAAGTTATTCGATTTGACCCCCGGTTTTATCGAATCTATAGAATCGTGAACCTCTCCTTCTGGTTCGTGTCTGGTCCGATTTTCAAAATCTTGATAAATTAGAGTAAACTCTCTATTTGATAAATTGAATCTTCTTGTACTTAATTGATCAGTCCAATAACATAGAATAATGAAAAATTCAAGTAAAAAATAGTGATACTTATAGTCTTTTAACGAAGGACTAATGATGATACATTGCAAGAGCTTGGGGCTTAGTTGAAGTAGTTATCATGAAACCTATGATTTATATCATCACAAGTAACAAGCAATTGCATAGTTATTATTATTATTTTAATTAATAATACGCTCCATTGTGTATTTTCTCTTATAAATAAAATCCTTCACACAATTTATTATCATATTCTATAAACTCTTAGATAGATGATACTCACTAATATTCATTTTTAAGGAATTTAGGGAACCACATTTTATAATGTGAGGCTGTAAATAAAGTTGATGAATCAAGCTGTATCATCATTATAAATTAATTTTGCAAATATCACATCTTTTATCGACATCAAGAACCCAAAAATCCTTTAGACTTAGGCTGCGATGACTTTTTTACTGCTTCTTAAAACAGTTTTTAGTAAAAAAATAAAATTTTTTATTAAAAAATTGCTTTACAAAGTAATATGAAAGCCGTTCCAAACGAAACCTTAGTGTTATAGCTACCTTTGTGCCACTTTCTCCTCCTACTTTAAGAAGTCAATCAAGTATATTTACTTGAAGATAAAGCTAATCATGAAGATATCAAAGATTATATTTACAAATTTTAAGAGAATGTTAATAATCAATTTAGTTTGAAACTAGAGGTAATGAATCACTTTGGTGGAACATTACCCATAATTTCAATTCCTCATGAAGATATAACTAAATTATAAATAAATTATTGTTGCGGGCTAGAATATACGCGGCGGTAGAGTTAGAAAATTTTCGTCTGAGCGTTGTACGAATATCTAGCACAAAAAAAATGAGATCAAAGAACACCAGGATTTTTACGTGGAAAACCCGAAAAAGAGAAAAAACCATGGGGCCACGCCCAGTTGAAAAGTTCCACTAGTGTAGTTTGAGGCACAAGAGGCTGATTCGTCCCACAAGTTAGGACGATCAAATTACAATGAGTTTCTTCTGAATTGAAATTCAGTTACAAAGCTATGCAGAGTTCCGGTGTCACCTGAATATTAGGCAGAATTCTGGCGTTATTCAGGCGGCAGAAAGAACTCCGGCGGTGGTCGAGGAGGAGCTGATTCTCCTTCCCATTCTCTTCTTATTCTCTTCTTCTTCTTGCTTCCCTCCCCTCTCATGAGAAATGAGGGGTCTATTTATAGATTTTATGGAGTGGCATAGCTTGTAAATAGGTGTGAGATTAGTGACAAATAGGGAGTGGTCGAATGGACGGTTGATATTGAATCCCTTGATCATGCACCGTTTGTCAGACATTTGAAGATCTTAATGATGTTGAAATTCGGTGATCTTCGACTCGTTGGATTTGTCTCGTCAAGCCGTTCGATTCGACTATAAGCTCGTTAAAATCGGAAACTATTTGGTAACTCAAATTGTGGTATGAACATTCCAACATCACTTCGGGTGCTTGATTTGGGCTCATTTGGACTCGGATTGAGTTGAATTTGGTGTCGTTGGGTTCATATTTCCGAGACGCTCAGTTTGACTATAAGTTTGCTGGAAATCAGATTTCAGATGATCCCATATTTAATTTTTGAAGTTTCCGGCTTGATTTTTCCTTCAAGATTCGTGCCCGATCAAGATAATTTTTGACTGATATATCAATTATAATCTTATTTTTTTTTTCCGAATGATATATTTATATCTGTTCTACAACAATCTCTTAAATATTAGTCTATTTCTCCCAAAAAAATTTTTAATTGCATATTTTTGTATATGTAAGGAAGATATAAGATCAGTCAGCCCACCATCTTTTATAAATGATGTAGGTGATGATGAGGACATATCATATCAAGAAGTATGTGATACTTGAACATACATATTATAGATGATGATGACCATATGGATGTTTTAATATTAAACGTCCAACCAAGTAATTATGATTCACTTAGCGGTATTAATCATAAGTTTGTAGTGTTAAAGCTAATAGAATACACTCTGTTGCATCTACCATAGGTAAGATATGTTCAAACTAATACAAAAAACAAATTTAAAATTATGTTAAAATCATATTTGAATTTTACTCGAATAGAGTTCGGACCATCTTGGAACACCCAAATTCACTTTGTTTTAATCAAGTTGGCCATGGTTTGAATTTTGGGTTTGTAGCATATTTTAAATAAGTCTTTCACAATCAAAAGATAGAGATTTTGATTCAAAATAAATTTTGGGATATATGTGGTCAAGAAAATAAATAATTATCATATTCTTCAATTATGTCTATGATGAAATATTTAAAAGAACCCCCAAAAAAATGTTATCTTATAATAACTTTTATAGACGCAACTCTCTTTGATGTTTTAGTTGGGTACTTTGACTTCCAATTAAAACTGTCTTGAATTCGAATTACTCATAGGTTAATATAAAATTTAATTTAATTACAGTAGCTGCACCCCAACGGATATGTCCTTCCCCTTCCGACCTCCCCAATTCAACTCCCACCGGCGCCTCCTCGAGCAAAAGCTCTCAGACCTCCATAAATGCTACGACCCTATCTCCCTCAGCCAAATCCACACCCAAATCTTCCGCCTTTGCCTCCACCGCGACCCCTTCGTCGTCCCCAAGCTCATCTCCGCCTACTCTCTCTGCCGCTGTCCGTTTGCCGCCGGCGCCGCCTTCGACCTTGTCCCCGACCCCAATTCCCTCCTCTTCAACACCCTCATCCGCGCCTTTTCTTACAACTCCCTCCCCTCCCTCTGCTTCACCACATTCTCTCGCATGCAGCTTTCTGGCGTCAAAGCCGACTCCTTTACCTACTCTTTCCTCCTCAAGTCCTGCCACGGTTTTCCTCGCCGCGTGCAAGCAATCCACGGTCAAGTGGTCAGGCTGGGTTTTTCTGCAGATATCTTTGTTCCCAATTTGCTCATAGATTCGTATTCTAAAGCCGGTGAACCTGGCCATGCCAGAAAGGTGTTTGATGAGATGCTGCTGAAGGATGTGGTTTCTTGGAACTCTATGGTTGGGGCGTTATTGAGAGCAGGGGAGATTCGGAATGGACGGAAAATGTTCGATGAAATGCCTGAAAGGGATATTGTGAGTTGGAACAGCTTGTTGGATGGATATGTTAAGGTGGGTGACATGGATACTGCTTTTGATTTGTTTCAGAGGATGCCTGAGAGAAATGTGGTATCTTGGTCTACTGTCGTGTCGGGATACTGCAATAAGGGAGACATGGAAACTGCGAGGACGTTGTTTGATAAGATGGGTGTTAAGAATTTGATAACTTGGACGATAATGGTGTCTGGGTATGCTGAGAAAGGTCTTGCTAAGGAGGCTTCAAGCCTGTTGGATAAAATGGAGGAAACTGGATTGGAACTTGATGCTTCTGCCACTGTTAGCATTCTCACCGCCTGTGCCGAGTCAGGCTTGCTTGGTTTTGGTAAGAGGATTCACGCTGTAGTAAAGAAGCACAAATTGAGATTTAGTACTCAAATTAACAATGCACTGGTTGATATGTATGCAAAATGCGGCAATTTAGATGAGGCATGGAGCATCTTCGAAGAAATCAAAGAAAAGGATTTGGTGTCCTGGAATTCTATGGTTCATGGCCTTGCCATACATGGTAACGGTAAGAGAGCTTTGGATCTCTTTGCTCGAATGGAGGAGGAAGGTTTCTTGCCTGATGGTGTTACCTTCATAGGTGTGCTTTGCGCTTGTACTCACATGGGGCTTATCAAAGAGTCTCGTAGGTATTTCTCCACTATGGAGGACTATGGGATTGTCCCTGAGATTGAGCACTATGGATGCCTTATTGATCTTCTTGGCCGCCGAGGTATCCTAATGGAGGCTTATAATCTCGCCAAGACAATGCCTTTTGAGCCAAATGCCGTAATATGGGGTAGCCTTCTCAATGCTTGTAAGGTTCATAACAATGTAGACCTTGCTGAGAAGGTTGTTGATGAATTGATGAGACTGGAATCATCAGATGTAGGGAACTTTGCAATCATTTCTAATATATATGCATCTGCTGGAAAATGGGATGGAATGGCTAAGGCTAGATTGAAAATGAAAGATGCTGGCGGGCAAAAGCAGGCTGGATCAAGTTGGATTGAGCTCAATAATGTTGTTCATGAGTTCACAGTTGGAGATAGAATGCACCCTCAGACGGATAGAATTCTTAGAATGCTTAATAGGTTGGGGAAACATTTAAAGCAGCTTGGATATGTAGCAGCTGAAGTAAATGTTTGATGCTTTGTAAAGAATGAATGGAGGCTAAATGATTCAAAGAAATTGAGCTAAATTGAAGAAGAATGACTACATTTCCATGGAATTTCAACCTTTCTTTGAAGCATATTGGATTAAGAGTATTGCTGTGCGGATTATTGGAAAAACCGGACCTTGAATCCGTAAGACCTTTTTTTAAAGTGCCTCTCAAGCATAGCTGTTGTGCTTTGATGGACATGAAATTAAAGTTGTTCTACTGAAACAAGCCTCATCATTACACAGAATTGAAAGCAGTTTGAATTTCTTGTTTGTTAGAATCATTAAGGAAAGTGTTCTAATCAAATGCACAGTGGAATGATCAAAGCCGGTGATTAAAAGCTATGTCCATCAGGTGATGAAAAGAAATTATTCATGGGATCGTGTGATGCGTGAAGCTATCATTGCAGTTCTCAATTGAGATTCAGGCCGAGCTCCTTCTCAGAACCGTAAGAGAAGTAAGGCTTCCAGTTCTCCAGATTTTAGATATGTGAAATATGGGATGAGAAGGCATCTGCATGGTGGATTGGTTGATCAAGTAAGTTTATAATCAATTCCTAGTAGTACTATGTTAAATTTTAGTTGTATTACTGATCAACTATAGGATTAGTTAATGCACTTATACTAGGTACTACAACAACAACAACAACAACAACAACAACATCAAGCCTTTGTCGCATTACATGGGGTCAGCTACATGAATCTTTTTTTTTTCATTGTCATACTAAAAGTTAAATTCTCGTTTAAATCTAATAAAGAAAAATCATTTCTAATATTTTATAACCAAGTCTTTTTAGGTATACCTCTATCTTTCTTAACATAGGTCAAATCTAATACCTCTACTTTCCTAACCCGGTCATCGGAAGGCCACCATTTTATGTGACCAAACCATCTAAGGCGACTCTCTCTACTCTTATCTTCCACTGAGCTACTCCAACCTTTTCAAGTATATGCTCATTTCGTATCCTATCTCTAAGGGCAAAGCCACTCATCCATCTGAGTATCCTTATCTCTGCAACACTTAATTTAGTATTATGCTTCTATTTTAATGGTCAATATTCGGCACCATAAAGTATTGCAGGTCTCACCACCATCTATTGCAGGTACCATGAGCAAAAATATTAACTGGTATATTGGACTCAATCAAATTGCGATAACAAATTGAATCTTGAGTTAGCTTACTATATTATATTTTTATTGTTGTCCCCTCGGTAGTGTATTATGTTTTACTTGGAGTCCCAGTATAATATACTATCTAATCAATAATATCATTTCCTATGATTTGGTTAAGTATTCAAATGGCAACTAGTCTTGGAGTCTTTTAGTATACTTAAGTACAATTCAAATAGTTGACGAGTAGTCCCTCGTAAGATCTATGAGATTTTGATCCATCATATTTGATGATGTATAATATTTTCATTTAAGGAGAATAGTGATTGGTATGGAGGTTTTTTATTGCTTTTCGTCTAAACAGTCACTTTTTATAGAAATAAAATATTTTGTTGTTCATTAAAATTTAGAATCTATCATTCTCATCTTGTACAATCCTTATCAAATTTAATAGCTCATTTTTTTTTTGTTCTTGAAGAAAGGTCTTATGCAATCTACGAAAATTGGAATTGATCACATTGGCAAGAAACATCAAATAATTACTTTCTAGAGGGATGTGACGTTGTATGTATCATAATCTCTCTATTAAATAGATGAAATTAAATAGATGTGACATTTTGCAAATTAAATAGATGAAATTGTGTTGAAATGTAAGCATCAAAACTTGATACAAAGCATCATTAGGGACTGCATAGCAGACATTAAAGTTTTGTTTGAGACAACTTTTTTGTTGTTTCTTAAAATAGCTTTCTAATAATTTTTGTACTAGAAGCTGCTTTAAGAAGCAGTAAAAAAAACGGTTCCAAACGATGCCTAAATATATAATGATACACAAAGAAAGATGAACCAAGATTTACATGTATGAATTTGAATAACTTTAAGTCCATGGTGGAGGGGAAAGGATTTGATCCACTATTTAAAAAGCTATAAAAGACATAAACAATAAAACATTTCTCTTTAGCTCTTTTCAAATATCAAGTACACTAACTCTTAATTAAAAAAGATCATAAGAAACTCTCATAATAAAGATTATTTGACAACAACATTGTTCTCTTCACATCCTTTGAAATCATCAATCCTCTAAGAAACATGCAAAAACTTACACCAACCTTAGATTGTGTTATTGCGTTGAGCTGATCTCCAAATCTATGATCTCTAATGTCGACAAGTTTTTAATCCTTCGATTGATGTGAGCGAAGGATTAAAAATTGGTCGTTTTTACAGGTCGATTTTTCAGATCCGAACTCGACCTGCTTCGGGTATGTTTGCTAAAATATTTGTATTTAATTTGATTTATTTAAACTTAAATCAAATTACGGTAAGATTTACTTTAATCAATTTAACATAACAAAGCTTAATTCATTTTGGACAACATGCTTTATTATTTTTTGGAAATAACATTTACTTATTTCAGAAAAAACTTCTAAAACTCACTTAAATTAATTAAAAACGGATCAAACTGAGTTTATTTGGGTTTTCAGGTTAACCTGAACTCAACCCGGTTTTGCAAATGGATCGAAATCCCTAACTCGAACTCAACCGGGTTGGGTTAGGATTGAACTAAATCCGAAATTTTTTGATCAAGTTCGAGTCAAATTTTCAGATTGTGTCAAATATTGATTGCCCTAATAATAATGATAACTCTTGTTGCGGGCTAGAATATACGCGGGTAGAGTTTGCAAACTTACGTCTGAGCGTTGTACGAATGCTCAGCACACAAACAGAAAAGAAAGTGAACACCAGGATTTTTACGTGGAAAACCTTGAAAAGGGAAAAAACCACGAGGCCGCGCCCAGTTGAAAAGTTTCACTAGTGTTGCGTAAATTATAAGAAGCTGATTCGTCCCACAAGTTAGGACAATCAGATTACACTAAGTTTCTCCTGAATTAAAACAAAGTTGTGCAAAATCCCGACGTTTCTCAAATATCCGGCAGAATTCCGACGTATTCTGGCGGCGGGAAGAACTCTGACGGTGGTCGAGGAGGAGATGATTCTCCTTTCCCCTTTCTCTTCCTCTTCCCTTCTTATTCTCCCTTCTTCCTTCAGTCCCCCCTTATGAGGAATGAGGGGTCTATTTATAGTTTTTCTGGAGTGGCATAGCCCGTAAATTTGTGTGAGATCAGGGAAAATAGGGAGTGGACGAATTGACGGCTGATATTGAATCCTTCGATCGTTCACCATTCGTTGAACATTTGAGGGCCTTAGTGATGTCAGAATCCGGCAATCTTGGGCTCGTTGGATTCGTCTCGTCGAGCCGTTCGATTCGAGTATAAGCTCGTTAAAATCGGAGACCGTTTGGTAACTCAAATTATGGTTTGAACCTTCCAATAGCGCTTTGGGTCCTTGATTTGGACCCATTTGGGCTCGGATTGGGTTGAAATTGTTGTCATTGGGTTTGTATTTCCGAGACGCTCAGTTTGATTATAAGCTCGCTGAAATCGGAGTTCAGGTGCTCCCAGATTTAATTTTTTAAGTTTTCTGGTTGGTTTTTGCTTCGAGATTCGTGCCCGATCAAGATGATTTCATTACAACGTATTAGTTGCCCCCTATTTTCGGATGTCGAAGCTCCAGGAGTCCGAAAAATATATGTTTCGAAAATTTGTATTGGTCAAAATGCGAAAATTGCATTCTGAAAATTAAGTGTTCCTCGAAACTTGATTATAGAGGTCTCGTTGAGCTCAGAAAGTGTCAAAATTGAGTCAGGAACATCGAAAAACATGTACGGGGACTTCAAAAACGTCGAATTTTAACTTTTCAGGATGAAATTCGGGCCCGGAATGGACCGGGCAGCCAAACCAGCCGAACCGGCCGCCGCCGTTGGCGGCGCGGAACCGCGGCCGCGCCGCGCGCTGCGGCCGTTCCCGCGCACTTTGGCCACCTCCGCTCGTTGCTGCGCGCTGCACCCGAGTGCCGCGCTTCACCTCCGCGCGTTGGCTGCACTGTCGTGCACTGCGCCCGCGTGTCGTGGGCTGCTAAGGCCACGCGCGTGCCACGCTCCGCCAGCGTCGATCCGCGCGTGGTGCCCGTGGATCAATGCGCTGGTTGCGTCGTTTCGTGAGGTCGGTTGGCTGCCACTGTAAAATCCTTAAAAAGCTGATTTTTTTTTTGTGCTGTTAGTCCCGTACGATCTGACTTTAGTACTGGACGAACTGAAGAAATTTGTGAAGAAATCTGTCATTTTCGTCTGTACGAACCTGGAGCAGTCGGGACGATCCGTCTGTACGAAATCTGTCCAGAAAGCTAGTCGCCCGGGACGAATTTGGATTTCGTCTGTACGAAATTTGTCCATATAACCCATCGTACCAGGATGAAATTTGGATCGTCCAGGACGATCAGTGTTAATAAATATCGGATTTGAGATATTTTGGATTCATTTTGGAGAGAGAGGAAAGGCAAGAGAGAGAAAGAGAAGGAAGAGAAGAAGGAAGCTTGGTTTTGGAGGCCACGGAGCGCTTTTCGTCCGACGACGCTGTTAGAAGATTTGTTTGTCTCGCTGTAAGGACTCCGAACCCTATTTCTGTTTTCGAAGATTTTGTATTTTGACCGAGTTGTGCACTGTTTTGTGTTTTTGTAGTCGAACTTTTGACCTGATTTTGTATTGACACGACTTTCACCGCACAACTTTTAGTATGTTATAGATATGATTATTGTACACGATTTGAGTACTTTCTGCGATGATTTTACCGGTCGGAATTGATTCTACGCGATTTTAATTGAATAGAAAATATCAGGACTTGATTTGATTTGGATTCTATAGAATAATAGTCTTATATTGATGTCATAGATCTTCGTCTGTAATTTGGAAAGATTTGGAATTTGTATCTTTTTGCAGGATTTTTGTGTAAATTCGACCGACTGCCGTTACGCTGCCCGATTTTCGTATGATTTCCGAATTTTCTGGAATTGATAGATTAGATTGATATGCTATTGATTATTGATATGATTGCTATAGATTGCTTTAATATTGATTATTGAACTGATTATTGATTGATTATTGATACTGGAACACACGTATAACCTGGTTGAACATTGGTTGGAGATTGATATTGACCTGTACAGGATGGTGGGCCGACGGGCTTTCCTTTAAACCATTGATCATTGATATAACGATTGGGAGTCATAAGGAGATTATATGCCGACGGGCGGCCGACGGGCAATAGAGTGACGACTCTTATTGATAGAACCAATGTATGGATATCTACAACAGCAATATGGATTCTACAACAGCAACATAGCCAGTTGATTATACTTGTCCAGTATATAGTATTGAATTGCATGTTTACTGTATTGATTTATGGATTCATTGTTTTATAGATTCCTGCTTTATCGACTTTGATTGGATTTACTAGATCGTACGATTTCATTGATTTCACTGATTGATTGCTGTGCATCGACATTGAGCATTGATATAGAAATGGATGGATATATATATATTGTATTGATAGCATGGACATGAATAGTATAGAATTATTGACACCGTTGCCTATAGATTCATTGATTTCTGCTTATAGATTTTATTATTACTACTGCCTATGGATTTATTGATCTTGAGATTCACTGTTGTTACTGTTTCTGCACCGTATTGACTGCTGCATGGATTCATTGTTAGACTAAATTGAGATTTATCGTACTGTTTTCCTCGTTTGAATTTCATTGAATAAATAGTATTGATTAGACCGCATTGATTTGATTTGATAGCGATTGGTTTGACGGATTGATTGATTTCCTATTGCGTACGGATTTCTTCGAGATTGACATGGATTTATTGAGTTGATTTATCGATTCGCTTGCCGCTGCATTGACTGGTTTGATTGACTATTGATTTTCGGATTGCATCGACTACTGATTTGATTTCCACTGCATAGACTCATTGACCATTGACTGATTCAGATTGATAGACTGACATGCATATTGATAGCATCGCCGTGCTTTGATTTCAGTTGTAGGCTTTGGTGACCTGCTGGGCTTTGTAAAGCTCATTATATGTGGTTAACAATTTCAGGTCCGAGCAAGGGAGCTGGAATGGAGTTCGATCAGAATGTCAGACGAATCCTTTCACTATGGATGCCTGGGGCGTCACAATTGGTATCAGAGCAAGTGTAGTGAAAGGATTTGATTGATAGTTTGATAGAATGGATTGTTTCAAGTGTATCGTTTTGCATACATATTGAATGACATGTGATTGACTGGATTGTGTGATTTGTATGGATTTCAACGAGTTTTGATTTTGATTTGATTTGATTTTGATTTGAGTTTTGATTGGACGGATTTGCTTTGTATCGATTTTGCATTCGATCCCTTAAGAGAAATGTCGAGGACGACATTTTTTTTAGGTGGGTAGATTGTAAAATCCTTAAAAAGCTGATTTTTTTTTGTGCTGTTAGTCCCGTACGATCTGACTTTAGTACTGGACGAACTGAAGAAATTTGTGAAGAAATCTGCCATTTTCGTCTGTACGAACCTGGAGCAGTCGGGACGATCCGTCTGTACGAAATCTGTCCAGAAAGCTAGTCGCCCGGGACGAATTTGGATTTCGTCTGTACGAAATTTGTCCAGATAACCCATCGTACCAGGACGAAATTTGGATCGTCCAGGACGATCAGTGTTAATAAATATCGGATTTGAGATATTTTGGATTCATTTTGGAGAGAGAGAAAGGAAAGCAAGAGAGAGAGAAAGAGAAGGAAGAGAAGAAGGAAGCTTGGTTTTGGAGGCCACGGAGCGCTTTTCGTCCGACGACGCTGTTAGAAGATTTGTTTGTCTCGCTGTAAGGACTCCGAACCCTATTTCTGTTTTCGAAGATTTTGTATTTTGACCGAGTTGTGCACTGTTTTGTGTTTTTGTAGTCGAACTTTTGACCTGATTTTGTATTGACACGACTTTCACCGCACAACTTTTAGTATGTTATAGATATGATTATTGTACACGATTTGAGTACTTTCTGCGATGATTTTACCGGTCGGAATTAATTCTACGCGATTTTAATTGAATAGAAAATATCAGGACTTGATTTGATTTGGATTCTATAGAATAATAGTCTTATATTGATGTCATAGATCTTCGTCTGTAATTTGGAAAGATTTGGAATTTGTATCTTTTTGCAGGATTTTTGTGTAAATTCGACCGACTGCCGTTACGCTGCCCGATTTTCGTATGATTTCCGAATTTTCTGGAATTGATAGATTAGATTGATATGCTATTGATTATTGATATGATTGCTATAGATTGCTTTAATATTGATTATTGAACTGATTATTGATTGATTATTGATACTGGAACACACGTATAACCTGGTTGAACATTGGTTGGAGATTGATATTGACCTGTACAGGATGGTGGGCCGACGGGCTTTCCTTTAAACCATTGATCATTGATATAACGATTGGGAGTCATAAGGAGATTATATGCCGACGGGCGGCCGACGGGCAATAGAGTGACGACTCTTATTGATAGAACCAATGTATGGATATCTACAACAGCAATATGGATTCTACAACAGCAACATAGCCAGTTGATTATACTTGTCCAGTATATAGTATTGAATTGCATGTTTACTGTATTGATTTATGGATTCATTGTTTTATAGATTCCTGCTTTATCGACTTTGATTGGATTTACTAGATCGTACGATTTCATTGATTTCACTGATTGATTGCTGTGCATCGACATTGAGCATTGATTTAGAAATGGATGGATATATATATATTGTATTGATAGCATGGACATGAATAGTATAGAATTATTGACACCGTTGCCTATAGATTCATTGATTTCTGCTTATAGATTTATTATTACTACTGCCTATGGATTTATTGATCTTGAGATTCACTGTTGTTACTGTTTCTGCACCGTATTGACTGCTGCATGGATTCATTGTTAGACTAAATTGAGATTTATCGTACTGTTTTCCTCGTTTGATTTCATTGAATAAATAGTATTGATTAGACCGCATTGATTTGATTTGATAGCGATTGGTTTGACGGATTGATTGATTTCCTATTGCGTACGGATTTCTTCGAGATTGACATGGATTTATTGAGTTGATTTATCGATTCGCTTGCCGCTGCATTGACTGGTTTGATTGACTATTGATTTTCGGATTGCATCGACTACTGATTTGATTTCCACTGCATAGACTCATTGACCATTGACTGATTCAGATTGATAGACTGACATGCATATTGATAGCATCGCCGTGCTTTGATTTCAGTTGTAGGCTTTGGTGACCTGCTGGGCTTTGTAAAGCTCATTATATGTGGTTAACAATTTCAGGTCCGAGCAAGGGAGCTGGAATGGAGTTCGATCAGAATGTCAGACGAATCCTTTCACTATGGATGCCTGGGGCGTCACAGCCACCGCCTTAAGTGGGTCCCACCACCCGAAAATAACTCCTTTTTGCTATTTTTTTGTCCTAAAAATTTCCAAAAAATCCCAAAAAAATTCAAAAAATTCTGAAAAAATTTAGAAAAATTGGGAATTTCGAAAATGACAGTAACTCCCCCCTTCTTTCTCAAAAACCTATAAATAGGCCTCCTAGGCCTTTAGAAAAATTGCATATTCTCCTTTTCTCCCTCTGGCTCTCTGATAGTTGAGGCTTTCCGCTATTTTCGAGTGAGAAATTTTTCCTGCTCGACTTAGCGCCCCTCCTCTTGTTCAAAAGTTAGGGAATTTCTCTTTTTCTTTCGCCCTTGGCTTTCTGGCAGTCGAGGTTTTCCGCTATTTTCGAGTGGGAAATTTTCCCTGTTCGACTTAGTGCCCCTCCTCTTACGCAGAAGTGAAGGGATTTTTTATTGCTCTTCTTTTCCCCCTGGCTTTCTAATAGTTGAGGTTTTTCGCTATTTTCGAGTGGGAAATTTTCCCTGCTCGACTTAGCGCTCTTCCTCTTGCACAGAAGTGAAGGGATTTTTTCTTGCTCTTCTTTTCCCCCCGGCTTTCTGACAGTCGAGGCTTTCCGCTATTTTCGAGTGGAAAATTTTTCATGCTCAACTTAGCGCTCTTCCTCTTGCGCAGAAGTGAAGGGATTTTTTCTTGCTCTTCTTTTCCCCCCAACTTTCTGACAGTCGAGGCTTTCCGCTATTTTTGAGTGGGAAAATTTCCCTACTCAATCTAGCGTGTCACGCCCCAAGATCTAACTTGGAAAGAATGTCAATCAATTTCTCAAAACAATTTACCAGAGTTATCTAAAACCTTCAATTAAACAGTCTATCAAACATCTATAAAATTTAAAACATCAATATACAAGTCGATTCATCTCAAAAGGTCATGTACAATACTTAGGAACTACACTACAATCACCAGTATTGAAATCTATCCTGAGTACAAAAGAATCACAATCATCAAAAGACAAAAACCTGAAGATCCGGATCAATTCCTATCTTCTGCTTCCTTGCCCTGACCTGAAAATATCAACCATATATAATGAGCTTTACAAAGCCCAACAGGTCACCTAATACCTATAACTGAGATCAAAGCACGGCTATGCTATCAATATGCATGTCAGTCAATCAAATCCATATCAATCAATGGTCAATGAATCTATGCAATACGGAAATCCATAGTCAATAAAACCAGTCAATACAGCGGCAGGCGAATCGATAAATCAACTCAATAAATCCATGTCAATCTCGAAGAAATTCGTACACAATAGGAAATCAATTAATCCGTCAAATCAATCGCTATCAAATCAAATCAATGCGGTCTAATCAATAATATCTATTCAATGAAATCAAACGAGGAAAGCAGTACGATAAATCTCAATCTATCCTAACAGTGAATCCATGTAGCAGTCAATACGGTGCAGAAACAGTAACAACAGTGAATCTATATGCAAGATCAATAAATCCATAGGCAGTAGTAACAATGAATCTATAAGCAGAAATCAATGAATCTATAGGCAACAGTGTTAATGATTCTATTCTATTCATGTTCATGCTATCAATGCAATATCTATATCCATCCATTTCTATATCAATGCTCAATGTCGATGCACAGCAATCAATCAGCAAAATCAATGAAATCGTACAATCTAGTAAATCCAATCAAAGTCGATAAAGAAGGAATCTATAAAACAAGGAATCCATAAATCAATACAGTAAACATGCAATTCAATACTATATACTGGACAAGTACAATCAACTGGCTATGTTGCTGTTGTAGAATCCATATTGCTGTTGTAGATATCCATGCATTGGTTCTATCAATAAGAGTCGTCACTCTTTTCGCCCGTCGGCATTTCTATAAACTCCTTATGACTCTCAATCGTTATATCAATGATCAATGATTTAAAGGAAAGCCCGTCGACCCACTATCCTGTACAGGTCAATTCTATCTTCAACCAATGTTCAACCAGGTTATACGTGTGTTCCAGTATCAATAATCAATCAATAATCAGTTCAATAATCAATATTAAAGCAATCTATAACAATCATATCAATAATCATAAGCATATCAATCTAATCTATCAATTCCAAGCAAATCAGAAAATCTACGAAAATCGGGCAGCATAACGGCAGTCTATTAAATTTACACAAAAATCCTGCAAAAAGCACAAATTTCAAATTCTTCCAAATTACAGTAGAATATCTATGACATCAATACAAGACTATTGTCCTATAGAAACCAAATCAAATCACGTCCTGATATTTTTCTATTTAATTAAAATCGCGTAGAATCAATTCCAACCTGTAAAATCGTCGCAGAAAACATTCAAATCGTGTACAATAGTCATATCTATAATATACTAAAAGTTGTGCGGTGAAAGTTGTGTCAATACGAAATCACGTCAAAAGTTCAACTACGAAAACACAAAACAGTACACAACTCGGTCAAAACACAATGTCTTTGAAAACAGAAATAGGATTTGGAGTCCTTACCACGAGATCTTCACTTTTCCCAACAGCAGCGTCGGACGAAAAGCGCTCCGCGGCCTCCAAAACCAAGCTTCCCTCTTTTTCCTTTTCTCTTTCTCTCTCTAAAATCAGATATTTTGATTTTTAAATGATTTTCTCTCTCGAGGAACAGTAAGGGAACGAGGTCTCACATAACGCCCCTCTTCTTATACAGAAGTTGGAGACTTCTCCTTCCCCTCTTTCTTCTTGCATTGGAGGCATTTCACTATTGGAGATAGGCGACATTCCCTTATTAAGCTTCAGTGCCCCTCTATTGTGTAGAAGGAGAATTTTCAACACCATTTGAGCGGAAGTCTGTCAGCGATGGACGATCGAGTTGAAGCGCATTAGCAGTCAACGATCGAGTGTAGTGCTGAAGGAGAGAGTTCGAGGGTGCGCTGCAAGTAGCAGTTGAGCGAGAAGCCGATGATGACCGATATGAAGTGAAGGACCGCCAATAAATATCAGACGAATGACGAAATGATGGCAAGAGTCCAGTGGCATTTTGCCCATGCAATATGCATCCAAACTGAAGTGTACCGACAACAGATATCACTGAGTCAAGGGGCCGAAGCAGTGTGTTATGTTAGTGGTCTGGCAACACACGTATAGTGCTAACTGAGTTGAGCCTTGATATTTATCATAAATACATTTAAGCAAAAAAAAAATATTTTTATTTCATATAACTTAGATTTTATTTGGGACAGTTTTTTTATTATTTTTTTTAAATAATTTTTTTATATAAAAATTATTAATTAAAAAAAACTATTGGCGGGTTAAACCGTTGAATTACCTAATTTGATAAATTATCCCAAGAACAGGGTCAATTTCGTCAGTTTTTTGCATGTGGAGTCAACGTTCTACATTTGGATCTGAATTTAATTTGGAATGAATTTAGTTCCATTTCAGCTTTTCGTCTGACGTCCTTTCTCGTATCCAAATTTCCACGCCGTCTACTTCCTCGAAGCCGTCTCAGAAGCCAGAAGTACAAAGCAATCCGGTAGAAATCTTCTTCAGTACATCCAAAAAGGTCGATTTGAAGTTTTCCAAAAAAATAAAATTTGAGGAAAAGTTATAGGTTTTTCGTTCTGCCGTTCGATTCCAATCCGATGTCAGAGAATGGCGGCGCTGTTTCGTCGGCGGCGGAGGTGAACCGGCCCTCGATATCACTTCCTCCGCGTTCCACGGTGGAAAGCCTCTTCCGCGGCGGGCCAGCGGAGGCAAGTCCCGGTCCGATGACGCTGGCCTCGAGCTTCTTTGAACCAGAGTCCGAGTACCGATCCTTCTCGCAGATCCTTGCTGGCGCTATGGTATCGCCGTCGGTGTCGACGACGGCGTTCGATGCTCGTGGAGGAGGTGGAAGAGAGCGAGCGAGCTTGAATTTAGGGCATAGCCGGCCGATGAATTTGATGGTGGCGCCGTCGCCGTTATTCACGGTGCCACCTGGACTCAGCCCTGGCGGTTTGCTCGATTCTCCCGCAATGTTCTCTTCTAATTTGGTGTGTGATTTTGTTCAAAGATTAAACTTTTAAGGCGTTATTCTTTGTGTTGTCTGTGTTATCTTTTGGTCTGTTATGTATGGATTGGATTTTTACTATGAATGATTTCTAGAGTGTAGCGCAGGAAAGGGAGTGCGCTAAAAGAAAAATATTTTGCTTTCTTTCAGATTTTCTCTCACCTTTTTCGTTCTGGTGTTCTCTGGTTTTTCAAAATCAGCCTAGATTTAGGCTTTCTTATGGAAGTTACTTGGTTGAGGAAATTAAGCCTGAAGATGGAGGATTGGCTTTCTAGATGAAGATATGGAATATAAGTGTTGAAATAGCCAGTTAAACATTTAAATTGAATATGGGGAAGATAGCCTTCTGTTTGGAATCTCCTCAGATTAGTGAGGTAGGCCTCATAATTTATCCTCAATTAATGGTGATTAGAATTAGTAATCCAAATCATATTGTTCAAGCTGAGGCCATATATGAAGGGAAGAAGGCTTTGACTTTAGCGATTAAGCCCACATCAATGTTAAAGGCTTTCTGACAATGATAAATGTATAGGTCTTTATTTGACTCAATCACTGCATTCATGATGGATTTACATGTCATTTGATTAGGTATTGGTTTAAAACTTCGATATACTTTGTTATTTTCCCTCAATTATTTCTTATATGGACTTGTGACTGCTCTGCTCCAAGTAACTCTCGATTTTGAGGACAATATATGATGGCATCAGATTGGGAATTGGAGTTGTTCTCCAGTTCTATTCTAAGACTATCTCCGGCTAGTGAAATGGCAGGTTGAAGGAGCCGCACTTGGAAAGGACACTAGGTAGGGTCTTCCAGATGGTTACTATTTGTCTTAGTAGCTTGTGAGACAAGTGTCTCTCTTGATTCTTTCACATCATGGAACTTCAGGATGGTACTGTGGTTTTAGTTAAACTTATATGTGAATGTTTTTTAGGTTTCTTCTTAGTTAGCATGTGAGTGTATTTGGGATTTGAGAAGATATAATAAGTGTTCATTTTATTTAAATATTGAGAGTTGAGCATTGGTGTATGTGTCAGGTAGCAAAAGGGGGTAATGAGAAGGTTGTCAAGAGTTGGACATCGATATTGTGCAATGGCATTGGGCATTGATGTTGAGACAGTGTCAATCGTCGATGTTAAAATGATGTTGGACAAAAATGAGATGTTGAGATGGTGCAGGGGTGTGATTATGGGCGTAGAAATTATTAGCGTCGAGCGTCAAACACTGATGTTGAGATTACATCAGGCATTGTTATGAAACCTTAGCCATGACCTGCAGAGAGAAATGAAAATAGGAATGGTCAAGGAATGGAGTATTAAGTGTGGGCAATTGATTTAGGGCAGTGAAAATAAAATAAGAAAATTAGTTTTTATATTTTATATTTGAAATATAAGAAATTATATTTAAAAAAGTTTTTTTTTAATAAATTAGTTTAGACACGTATGTTCGACATGCGTGTCCAATCTTTTTTTAATATTTTTTTAATTGAACATGTCTTCAATATATCAAACATGTGTCGGGTGCGTGTCATGATATGTGTCGGACACTATATATCTCTTTAAGGAGAAGTGTTAGTGCATCATAGATTATGAGTTCAAGGAGTCATGATGATTAATCTTTCATTCATAGAGTTATTTGCATAAAATCAACCACATGGATCAAGTTTTCTCTGTTCAAAGAAGTTATGACTCCTTGTTCATAACCAGAATTCCAAAACGTTATTAGAGAGTTGATGGCAATGATAGCAGTTCTCCTTTAAGATAATAGCAAAATAATAGACAACTAACAGTAGTCCTCCTTTATAATGCGATAAATGACAATAGCAGTCCTTTTTGTTGATGGCATCCTCGTTTGTGGAAATTTCAATTCAGTGATACTCAGCCTTTCAGATTTACTACATAGAAAAGTCAAAAACAAAGACTTTCTAACATTTAAGAAACTTTTCTTGGAATAGAGTTCGATAGAAATCTCTAGAAGCTAAAAATGTCACAGCTAAATTATCTAGTATTTAAAAAAAATGCAAAATGCCGTATTGAAAGCCTTCACTAGATCTAATTGACCCAAGTGTTTTTCCCTTGAAGGAAAACTTATAAAGAACCCAAGTGTCTTGGAGTATTGTAGCAGATTTGAAATATCTCACCATCATTGGAACTGGTATGCATGAACCAACAAAGATCCACATGCAAACTCTTAAAAAAATGAGATTCGTGAAAAGAACTACAGACCATGGTAGTGAAATTTGTTAAAAATGACAAGAATATAACTTTTCAAGTAATATGATATTTTGATGCAGATTGGAAAAGAGATCAAGATAATAGAATGTCTGTCGTAAGCTATAACATTTTCCCTAGATGGGACTTGATTTCTTGTAAAGTAACAAATAAAAAAGTTTCTTGGAACAAATAGAAAATTCTTGCAAGATCAAGCTCTAAGGTTGAAAACATAGTAAGGACTTTGTAACTACTGAATTAGCAGATTAAACAAAATCTACTACTGTTTAGACTGCCATGGTAAAGGTCACTCCTGTATTCTAATAAGAAAAGTCTTCCAGCAATGAGTGATGATCCCATCTTACATGATCTTCCAAAACACATTTAATTGATTGTTTTTTTTATAGAAAAAAGGTTAGAATTAGGTGAAGTTAAAATTAAGTTTATAACATCTGAAGAAAATTTTACAAATTTTTTGACCAAGGGTTTGAGAGTGAATCTACATTCTTACCTTGAGAAATAATTGAGCATGTTTCCAATAAATTCTTAATTTGAGGGGAATGTAGAACCGACCATACAATTTAACAAAAGAAAATGGAAGAATAAGAAAGATGAGATTTAGGATTTTGGAGATCTGATAATTTTCACATTCATTGCAAATATAATCTAAAACAATTCACATTAATATCAAATTTCAATGTATATATTACCATGTATATTTATCATGTCTATGATATTGATTGATTTATGTGCATATAAAGATCCTTACTCCTAGTTTAAAATGATATTAAGATGATATTAAGATATGAATGTTTTACTGATCCTTATTCATGTTAAGGAATATAAGAGTGACATTTCCTCCCTTTTTCTAATTTTTTTATATGTCGTTTCCATTATCAATCTCCATCCAAAGGATCTCACTTCTCTTTTGTATAATTTATTATTTTTTAAACTTAACTCAATGTTTCCCCTAGACTAAAGCAAATACTCTCTTGTGCCTAACAATCTCTCTCTTGCAAGAGAGCTATCCATAGAATCACATTAGTCATTACTCCTCCCAATTGAGCTGATGCCACTTGTTAGTTGGTGTGAATCAGAAGGGGATCAAAGTTGAATGAAATACATTAGTGGTCAAATTGGTTTTACAATAAAAATATTAACCTTATGTGTAAGGGCTAACTAGTAAGTAATCTAGATCAACGTTTTTTAACCATCTTATATGAAACTAAATACAACACTCTAACAGTGCAAAATCATCACTTTTTCATCAAATAAATGTATACCAACGCAAGAAAAGTGTTTCCTTTGGCATATAATCTGTGTAGTACTCTTCTTCATCATTATGAATGTCCTTATATGCATCATCCCAATAATAAGTTGCTGATTCAGTACTCATGATCGCTAATTTGACATGGACTAATGGCTACATGCAGGGACACCTTGGAATGTCACATCAACATGCTTTAGCACAAGTAACTGCTCAGGCTTCTGATTCACATTCTCAAATGCAAAGCCAGGCAGAATTTCCATCTTCTCTTTCATCAGCTTCCTTGATACAGCCAATCTCTGCCATGAATATGACCTCATCCCAACCTATGCTGTTTATTACTTCTGGTAAAAATATTCATAATACCGAATCTGCTTTTGCCTCCCATTCTGATCAAAGATCTCAACCAGCCGCTATTGTTGCTGATAAACCTGCTGATGATGGCTACAACTGGCGTAAGTATGGGCAGAAGCAGGTGAAGGGCTGTGAATATCCAAGGAGCTACTACAAATGTACCCACCCAAAGTGTCCGGTTAAGAAAAAGGTAGAACGCTCCCTTGATGGCCAAGTGACTGAGATAATCTATAGGGGACAACACAATCATGAACGGCCAATACCAAATAAACGATCAAAAGAGGGTGCAGCTGAAGTAAATGGAAATACATATCCTGATAACTCCGAATCACTACAACAAGATGACCATTTGAACTTCAACAGATCAAGTGATGGTATGGTGGGTCTATCTAAAAAGGAGCGAGAAGGAGTTTCTGAGCAATTATCAGGTTCAAGTGATGATGAGGAACTGGAGGATGAAGAAGCAGAAGATGGTGAACCTGAACATAAGAGAAGGTTTACTTTCAAAACAAGTTTCAATGCATCCACTTATTTTACTTGCTTTCTGAAAAAGAGATCTTGTTTCATTCGACAGGAACTTGGAAACTAGGGTAATAGAGTCTTCTTCTCATAGGACGGTAACAGAACCAAGGATCATTCTGCAAACAACAAGTGAAGTTGATCTTTTGGATGATGGCTACAGATGGCGCAAATATGGGCAAAAATTGGTAAAAGGAAATCCTCACCCAAGGTATCCCATTTTTTTCATTTTTTTTTTTGCATATTAGCTGCTTTGTCCAAGGTTCCTGTTCTTGTCTAAATCATACTACATTTTGTCATTTTCTTGTTCTTTTTGCAGAATCCATTTTCGAAAACTTTCAAACCTTATGCTTTATTCCTTAAGAAAGATGTATTCTGAGTTAGCATACTCGTAGATCTCATTTGTTCATCAATCTTACACAAAGGAGATCAGAAGATTTTTTTTTTTTCTTGAGTTGGAGAACCCCACCTAAGTTTGAAGGATTTGAGATTTTTCTTCAGATGTCCTGTGCTTAGACAAGTAAAAGTCACGCTGTTGTGTGTATAAACAAGTATGCCATTTGCGTTATCATAGTTCAAGCTGCTAGAAGTTTGTTCTATTCTTAAATATGGTATTATGCAAGCTATCATTGAAGAAGTTGCAAGGCTAAAAGAAAAATAAAAGCTAGATGACTTAACCAAGAGCTATTTCAAGCACTTATTATGGTGTACATGCAGCAAAATGTTAGACCGGTCCTGGACTGGTCCAGAAGGGACTGGGGCCTTGTTTACTCTAGGTAGAAGCCTAGTTTGTCCTAGTAGCCATCCTTCCCCCTTGGGGTGGGGACCACAACTTAATGCAAAGAGAGGAGGCGGCGGATAGCAGGGAATATGAAATTGGGAGGGCTGTTGTGGGTATTTTACATTTTATTGTATACTTTAAGTTGTTTGGTTTACCCCAGGGGTAGGTTATGTATTTTTTGCTAAATTTATATTGTTCTTAGGTTGATTGAGCTCTAGCTGACAGCTAGGATTTGAGAGAGTTGCGCCTTCCTCTTCAATTGAAGATCTAATGAGAAAATGATCAAAATGGTCAACAACTTTTTTGAGGACCAATTTGGTTCCTCAACTCCTTAAAAAGATAAATTGGTCCCTCAACTCCTTTAAAAGGGCCTTTTTGGTCCTAACATCAAACTTTGGAATTTATAGTGTTAAATCAAGGGGTATTTTGGTAATAATATTATTTAAAAATATGTTAAATTATTTCTTTAATAAAAAAATTTATTAATAATTCTAGTTTATCAAATTTCAACAAGAGGTTATTTGTTTTCTACAAGCACTTCCTATCAAATTGGTATTAGAACGGTGCCCTGGGTTGAAATATAAATTTTTTTTTGCTGATTTCTGTTGCGTTTTTCTCTCCAATCTTGCTGATTTTTGCTTTTTGAAGGCCCGATTAGCTGTTTTTTGTTCATTTTTTCTGTTTGGAGCCTAGATCCGGTTATCCATGGCAGGAAGAAAGTTAGAAGTATTGGAGGGGAAGATCGGACAATTGAAATATGAAATTTCGGATTTTCAAACTCAATTTTCAGATTTCAAAAGTCGAATTTCAACCGTCTATGAGAAGATTGATAGGAAATTTTAAATCTAGGAAAAGATGCTGAAGAAGTTGCTCGAGGGCCAACCAAAGACGGCGTCATCGGAGGCGAGGGAAGCCGTCGACAGCCAAGGAAATGGGGAAAATCCTAATCCGATAAGGTGAAATGAATATTAAGAGGTGAAGATTTTGGAGATAAGAGAGAATGCCTCCCCTAGAGCCAATTCTTAAGAGGAGTTGGGTAAAGGGTATGGGGAGAGGCATGAGGGGGTTGGGCATGAATGAAGGGGTGCTGAATTTGAGAGGAGACGAGCGAAATTTGAAAGGAGAAGGGTTGATTTATGGTTCAATAAGTGCTGAATTTGAAAGGAGAATATGAGATTTTGACGAAAGGTTTGGGTACGAGCATAGAAAAGATGATTGAGACACTTGGGGGAACCACCCCTTTAGGGAATGGAAAATTATGGAAGAAACATGGGGAACGGAGGATATCCGAGAGCAAGGAAGCTGAAGATGCCTATTTTTGAGAGAGAATATACACATTGGTGGATATACAGGGTAGAAAGGTGCTTTATCGTCAATAAGTTGGAGGAAGAGAGAATGACGGCAGCCGGGATGTGCTTGGAGGGGAAAGCATTAGCATGGTACCAGTGGAGGGATATAAGGTGACCCATACGGACCTGGAGGGAGTTTAAGGATTGCTTGTTGGAACATTTTCTAATTAGGAGGGGGGACCTCTATGAGTAGTTCTTCGCCCTGACGTAGGAGGGGATAGTAATAGAGTACCATGAGCAATTTGTGCACCTGGGCAGTCGATTGGACTGGCTTTCAGAGACTGTATTGGAGTGGAACTTTATGAAAGGGCTTAAACTAGAGATTCGTGCAATAGTTAGAGTGATGAATCCCCCTTGATTTGGGAGAGGCTATGGAGTTAGTCTAGTTAATGGAGGATTAGAGGCACCAGGAGAGAGGGGATGGAGGTAGCAGCTCAGGAGGTTTGTACAGGATGACCACCATCTTTTGGCATCCAAGGATCTGACGTCGGGTATTCATAGAAAGACCTTGCAGGAGAAGATTGTAGGAGGGAGACCTGGTGAAAATTTCAAGAATCTCACAAAAACTGAGTTACAGGAAAAGATGGCGAAGGGGTTGTGTTTCAGATATGAGGAAATGTATACACTAATGCATAGGTGTAATAATCAAACTCTTCAGGTTCTCACTATTTGTGATGACGAGGAGATTGAAGAAGGAGCTGTCTTTTCATCTTGCGGACAAGGTGGATCTTTGGGAGAGGGGTATTGTTAGACCGGTCATATCTAGGAGGGACTGATCTAGTCTGTCTAGAATGGTCCGACCCTTGTTTACTCCAGGCGGAGGCCTGGTCCGCCCCAACAGCCATATGCCCCCTTGAGGTGGGCCCACAACATAATGCAAAGAGAGGAGGGTGCGGGTAGGAGGGAATTTGAAATTGGGAGGGCTTTTCGCATATTTTATATTTTATTGTTTGCTTTAAGCAATGTTTAAAATTGTGTAATCGGGTATTGAGGCGAGGCATAAGACTCAGGGCGTTTTGAGGCGTAAGCCTCAAAATCAAAAGATTGCGTAAACATAAAATGATAAATTTTTTATATACTAATGAGTAACTAATATACAACATAAAAAGGCACAAGATATGAAGTGAAATCAAAATATCCCAATAATAAGACAACATAAAATATAGTTCAACTCAAGTTCTATCTTTCCCAAATCACAGTATTCTTTTCATTAACATATAATTCAAAAAATGAATAGCAATGACATAAGAACTCATAAGTCATCAGCACTGTCATCACTAAGGGGGTCTTCATTTGAATCATCATTATGATGAACTCGTCTCTCCCCTTCCTTCAATCCTATAGAGTCCAATGCCTTCCAATCAGCTCCTTCTTACTCAATATCAGTATCTTAGATTAGGGTTTTTTTTTTAAGAGGCGGACGCCTCTAAAACCTGAGGTGAGAGACGCGCCTCAATTAACTTGAGGCGTACGCCTCAATCCCTACTCTCATTGCGTAGGCTTTGAAGCTTAAAAGAACGAAATTGCTCTTAGAGAATCGGATCTTCCTCTCCAATTATATCTTGTCTTTTCTTTCATAAACATTTCAATAAAAAGTGTTATTGTGAGTTTCTATTCATAGTTTTCTGGTTGTTTGTTCTCTGGATTTGCTGAAATCAAATTTTAGCCAAGGTTTATTCATTTCTACCAGCACTTCCTATCACAAAACTCCTATATTTTATGCAGCATAATTGAGAGGCTCATTAATGTAGGACTTGGCTGTCCTGATCATCATCATAATAGGATGTTATCACTGACTTATTTGGACATGCCATCACATACCTTATTTGATTTGATAATGTAACAATGATGTAACTAAATGACATCTTATTTAAAAGGATTTTTTTATTATTAAAAACTAGTTTTTTATGAAAGATTTACCATGATTTTTATTATTATTCTTTATTTGCTTTTCTTATTATTATTTTCTTAACAGTAAAAAATCATCCTTATAATTAAGTGGATACTTGTATGCAATTTGTCTTTAATACACACAAATGCAAGCAAAGCTTAGCCCCTCTCTATTCTCTAGGTTTTCTGTCCCACCTTTTTCTACTTTTCTCATGTCCTCTTTTCACCCAACTCCACAGTTATCTGCCTAGCCACTCATACTCTTGGTTGGCAAGTGAAAGTTGATAAAAAACCAGAACAATATTTATCTGAACAAGAATAGCAATTCATGGGCGATGCATACAAAATGTGCCACACATTACAGATCATCATAGTTAAAGAATCAACTAAAATTGCTTAAGATGTGGTGATGCTGGTTCATACTAATGGGGAAAAAATTAAGAAACGTGTTGTTTAGACATTAAAGAAATTTGTTACTGGTTAGATCGGGAATGTGAATTCATGTGAGGGTCAAGAGTAAGAAACTTGTAAAAATGGAGCATAAAAAACATCATAACTTGTAGCACTATACCTTTTTTAAATAATGTTTGGGACCGCTTTCTTACTGCTTCTTAAAGCAGCTTTCAAGTGCAAAATATTAATTTTTATACTAAAAAGCTGCTTTAAGAAGCAGTAAGAAAGATGTCACAAGCAAAGCCTAAATGTGATCTTTATAGGGTGTCGTTGGACAAATGCTGTGGCAGTTTCTTCATCAAATAGATATGCAATGTGATGTGAATATAGTATGAATGACTGAAACAATGAACTTCTTGGAATAGCGCTTGCTGGCTTAGAACTCTGGAACAGTAGCCTAGAAACCAAGAAATTAAGCACTAGAAAGGAACTTATTATTTTTAAGAATTCCGTAGTCTTGTTATCAAGTTTTTGGTGGAGCATACAAGAACAAATGATGGAGAAATAATGTGAACAGAATTTTATGGCATGTAAGAGAGACATTAGAAAGATTTCTAGAATAAAATAGTGGTACTGTTTTTGACTGGAAAAACAATAGTAATTAATGAATTAGTGAGAAAGGATTATGAGGGAAATGGTGCAGTACTACAGAAAAATGGAGATTTCTCAGTGAAAATTGATCCACCGGGAAAGCCTCCATTGATTTTTTTTTTTTAAATCTGAAAATATGTTAAGGGGTTTGGTAGGAATTTGCATGATCAGGTATTACTTTTTAATTGAATCGGATTCGTAAGTTTCCATCAATAAGCATGCCAATCCCAAAATTAATCTTTTCTTAAATGATTTCTTACTTTGTTATTCTAATTGTTCCTTTTTTTTGTGAAGTAAAATTTCTTTCAGGCTTCTCTTCGTAACACAATTACCATGGTTTTAAACTCAATACAAGAATCATGAACAAGGATAATTTTTGAAATAAAAAAAAAGGAAGATCAAGGAAAATCGAATTTACTTCATGTTCAACTTTATGAACATAACGTATTCCAGCCTATAAACTGGCTAAATACCCATGGAAAGTATAACAAGAGAAATTCTTATGTTGCCAGAGCACTGATGATCGTTTGTGGAACCCTCATTTACTTGGGTGATTTCATCTAAATGGTATCTCAAAAACAAAAGATATCTTGAGCCATTGGAATTAGCAACTGATTAACATTCAGGTTTTCATTTGGGACAGCTTTCTAAAGCAGTTTTCTGGTAAAAAAACTTTTAGTTTAAAAAATTTTTGTACTAAAAGTTGCTTTAAAAAACACTAAAAAAATTGTCCCAAATGAAGTTTTAGTTGATACAAGCTTCAAAGCATGTAAGGAGGGGACTGGTAGTTCTTTTGTGTGGCAGATTTGTTATTTTACATAAATTTGTCTTTTATTGTTCATACAAAATTCCTTATCTTGGTATCTTCAGGAACAAAATTCATCTCAAAGAAGTCAAAAGAAATGGTGAATCATGGCCCAAAACCAAATATAAAGGGGGAGGGGGGAGGCAAGCCTCCAAAAACGAATTGTAGAGGCTTAAGAGGCTGAATTACTATTTCCATAAGAAATCTAATTCAAATAGGCAAAAAGATTGATTGTAGATATTGAAAGTTGAGTGAGCTGTGAAGAGTTAGAGAAAGAGGCGTCAATGTGGTAGTGCCCTTGATGTGAGTTTTTTTTTTCAAATAATTCATTTAGATTTGAGGAGAAGATGAGAAGCTGTAGAAAAAATTTTGAGCACATTAAAATTAAAAGAATCTCTACTCTTCATAAGATCCTAAAAAAATTTGAATTCTCATGTTGTTGATCTCTATTCCTCCAAGACAATTTTTCATTAAGTTTTTAACAGCATCAATTAACAATAAAAAGTTCATAAATAAGTTCCTATAAAGAAAATAAATCCCTGATTAAGGATAAAAGTATCTTTGCTTTATTATGTCCAAACCAATGCAAATAAATATTGCAAAATTCGGCCACATATGATAGAGAGATTATTCTTCTGTGCGGACGTCGAACGCAGCTCTACATCCGGATACCAATCAGAATGAGCCATGTCAGCGATACCGAGCCTCAGCACCGCTCGGGCTTAGGCATCCTAACATGTTCCGCTTCCGCACAGAATAACTTTTCCATATGATAAGGGGTTAGGAAAACATTAAAGCATGTCAGATTCAACATAGTAGGAATGCTTTCACATTAATGAATGAGTGATGAATGCTAATGCCTTACACAGGAAAAATTATTCTGTGTGGAGTCCAGACTCTAATAAAAATGTGCCACGTCTGATACCGAGCTTAGTACCGAGCAGTACTGCGGCTTGGTACTGCTCGGTACCTAAGCGTAAACCAGACGGTTCTCCCATCCAGTGTCCGCTCATAATAATCTCTCCTTACACAGGCGGCACATGCCTAATGGTGATGATTTCCATCATATGCAGGAGTTATTACAAGTGCACCAGCACAGGCTGCAATGTTCGAAAGCATGTCGAAAGGGCTTCAACCGACCCCAAAGCAGTCGTAACGACTTATGAGGGGAAGCACAACCATGATGTTCCTGCAGCTAGGAACAGCAGCCATAACACCTCCAGCAGTGCTGCTGCTACTGCTAGCAGAAGCAACTATTCATCTCATGATATCTTACCAAGTAACCAGAACGGTCAAGGAAGATCAGACCAAAGAAACAATGTGTATCGGCCAGTTGCGGTGCTTCAACTAAAAGGAGAACATGAAATGACGTAGAATATTCAAGCATACCTTGTGAAATATCCTTGGTTTCAGATCAATTATTATGCATTTGTTTTCTGCCACTATGGCTGTGCACAAAAGGTTTGAGTAGTCAGCTTGATTGTAAAATTGCAAGAACCATACGACCTGTAATTATGGAGAGATTATTCTGTGCAGACACCGAATTGTCCGGAGATAAATGAGAGTGCGCTACGTCATTTGATACACAACAAAAAAATAATGTGGATCGCTATTATTCGTCTTCAGGCGTCGTCCAGTGTCCGCACAGAATAATTAATCGTAATTATGAGCTTATGTTGTATTTACCAATTATTATGTTTCTTTTTTTGTCATCAGCATTAGTAACAGAATTAATTGATAATTCATATGATACAGCTTGTAATTCCACACACGATAATATGAAGACATGTCAATGCACCATTTTCTTATTATTTCTTCAAAGAAATCTGGTATTGACTGCTTGGGACATTTCAACTTTTTTATTTATGGTAAATTGTCCATCTTGCTTTTTAATATTTTACTTACATAGATAATGCTTGCAACTTGCAACACAGCCTTAACCAAAGGATTGATTAAGTGTGGACGTCGAACATCATCCAAAGACGAATGAGAGCGCGTCGCGTAGTTTTTTTTATGTGTACCGCCGTATATCTGGTGTGATGATGTGACGTGCTCTTATTCGTCTCCGGACAGTCTGGCATCCGCATAGAATAATTTTTCCAATTAAAGGCTGCATAGATTTTTTTAATGAACTTTGCATCAGGAAATATCAAATTACTATAAGTAGATAGTTAAGAATTGTGGATGGATTATTTTCCTTCATTTTGATGGTCGACAATTCATGATCTGACTAACTAATCTGTTTTTTTTTTTTGCACTTTGTTTTTTTTTTTTCAATTTAATTATTTTCCTTATGTTGAGTGTTGGAATATAATTATATGAATACATGCTTAGAGTTATACCAATAGTCAAAGTTACATGTATTATCGATTAAAAAATAAATATTATTCATATTATAAAATTAATTAAAATTTTGTTTAAAAAATACGTACAATTGATTCACCGGCTGCATCGACGCTTCTAACTGGTTCAGTCTGGTTTAATACAAAGTCGATTTTTAATATGGATTGGACCGACAATTTGATCGAATCACGATTGAATTGGTCAAATAGATACAATTCATTTGGTATGTTGATTAAGAGCTTTGAATATCAATAAAAAAAGGTGGAGTTTGAGACTTATCTTTATCATATGTGTGCTAATTTATTTAAATGTAAAAAAAAAAGTCCAATTCAGATAATAGCTGTCTTTTTTACACGTGCAACTACATTACAAAAGGCAGGGGTGATCCTGTAATTTCACTGGAAGATAATCATCACCTTTCGAATTTACGTGTTTTTTACTTTTTATATTATGAAGTAGCCACATGCCCATTCCAACTAGTGGATGAAAATAAAATAAATATGGAATAATTAAAAAAAAAAATCTGTATCTCTTTTAGAGAGATAATATCAAATATTTAATTTTTTATTTCAGAGTAAAAATGTCAATAATAGCATTAAATTTTTATTTTTTATTTAGGCTCAATGCCATAAACAACAAAATTTCCACTTAAGAGTGGAACGCGTGTCTGCCGACGAGTATGCTGACAAGCTTTGTGATGGGTATATATATATAATTTATTAACCAGAGAGTAATCCATTATAGCTGTTCAATGATCATATTTATCATAAATCCTAGTGTTGACATTAAAAATCAAAGTCAACGTTGATATCAATGTCGTGCATTGATCTTATACGTGATGGTGTGTATTAGTCTTATACATGACGCTAGTATCTATGAGTGTATCTAGAAAACAATGTTCAAAAGATTGTTGGTCAGAGAATCATAGTCGAGTGATTGCAGTAAAAAGAACCTTAGTTGGGCATGGTGGTCAAAGAGATAAAGTTAAACTACGGTGGGGTGGTTGAGTACACTAGTTAGAGGATTCTAGCCGGGTGAAACCAGTCAAAAGGTCGTCGTTGAAAACCAATGGATAGGATCAATTGGTATTCCAATGACAGTTGAATGGTGGTCTAACAGTGGCAGTGGTTGCTCTATCCAATAGCGACGATGAGTGGTGCACTGGGTTCCTTAGAGTTTTAGAACTTTTTTAAATCTCAAGTCAAAATACAAACTCAAGGTCCATACTCCTCCCTCATAATGAAGAGAATGAGGATCTATTTATGAATTTTTTAGAGTGACATATCCCATAAATATATATATATATATAATTCTATAACACTTCATCGGATGGCTGATATTGGTGTCTTTGATCACAAAACATTAATTTAGCATTTAAGTGCATAAATAATGTCCAAATTAAGCAATCTTGGGCTCGTTGGAGTCATCTTGCCAAAAGTATCAATTTGATTATAAGCATGTTAAAATTGAATATCGTTTGGATAATTAATTAATATTCTAATATTTTTAACTATGCTTTAAGCACTTGATCTAGACATATTTAGACTCGGATCTAAGCATTTTTGATATTGTTGGGTTTGTCTAACCGAACCAATCAGTTTGACTATAAGTTTGTTGAAATAAGTTTAGATGATCATAAATTTAATTCTAGAAGCTTCCAATTCAAATGTGCATCTAGATTCGTCCTTGATCAAATTTATTTTTAATAACATGTGTATGTGTATGCATATATGATTAGAACAGTGTATCAGACTAAATATATTTTCTTAATTGTTCCAAATAATCCCCAAATTATCTATTTGAAATTTTAAAAATTTCTTGGCCATAGCAAATTAAGTTGAATGTTGAGAGCCCACAAACCCTCACATTATTTGTTCTCTCAAAAACCTCCAACAAAAAAAAAAGCTTTGTTACTCCAATTTTTTCTTTGTAAAATAAGCTGGATGCTGCATCAATAGATTCAAAAGGTTCTTGAGATCTCTCATATAAGAAGAAAAATTTGAACCATAAATACAGATTAGTTAGACAAATCATGAAAGAATTGCTGAAATCCCACCACTCATATCAGAATTTTCCATGATATTAGCCTTGTTTTTACTTGAACAATCTTTACAAATGCTACTGATCAAGCAAAATTATATAGCTTAATAACTCTCCTCACCTTCAACAAATCAAACCAGAAAAGCAGCTTTCTCTGCCTCTCCTAACTCCACATCATAATCAAACAGACTTTCACAACTTCTGAATAATTCAGATTTGCAGAACTTATAGAAGCAGCAAGTGATGATGATATCGAGCACAATGAGAATAGAATACATGTAAGTTATTGTCAATCCCTCACACATCAAAGACAGATCAAACTTACTGTTCTGATAATATGGCCTCATCACTCTTACCTGAAACACAGATTCTATTGCAGCCATGGCCAAATTTGTAGGAACAGCAAGTGATAAAGCAACCACAGCCCTTCCCCTGATAAGCAAACAGGCCTTGATAACAGCTTCATAAGCTCTGCAATTCTCCATTGCTGCAACAATGCTTGCTAGATTGCAGATCACAAATACATTTGCAATGATCATCGAGTAGAAGATGATACCGACGACTGATATCATGACAATGAGAATTCTCGAGTCGAAACCGAGCGATTCGACCAAATTGAAGAGCAAGAACATGACCAAGAAGAAAATTGCATTGGTTGATAGTATGAGAAAGCTGTTGAAGAGTTGGGCGAGGGCGAGCGGGCGGTAGAGATGAAGGAATGAAGAGATTGGAGGAGAATATTGATTGTAAGGATTGAGTTTGCGAGCGGCGAGAATTATGGATGCTTTGGCTAGAGAGAGGAAGGTGAGGGTGAAGGGGAGAGTGAGGAGGAAGGGGAGGATTGTGTGCAAGAATTTGAGATAAAAAATGTCGAGAACTTGAGGTTTTTGAAAGGAGATGAGTTGAAGAAAAATGGAAGAAGAAGGTGGAGGGTTGAGAGCACTGAAGAGGAGAGTGGAAGCTGATAAAGGGAGGATGAGAACTGTGGCTATGGAGGCAAAGGTGTCATAGCTGGTGAAGAAGGAATGCATTGAGCTTCTTATGATATTGCTTGCCTTCTCCATGCCTTCACACAAGTATGAGGAAGGAGAGCAATGAATTCCCCTCCTATATATTGGATGAATTATGGGCTAATTACTAAATGCTAAAATTTGCCATTTTGTTCAGAGTTTCAGAACTCCACATTTTTTAGATTAAGACAGTTTTTTTATTACTTTCTAAGATAATTTTTAGGTATAAATTTTTTTTGGGACAGCTTTCTTATTTAAGTAGGAGTAAGAAAGTTGTTTCAAACGAAGTGTTAGGCTTCGTTTGAGACAGCTTTCTTACTGCTTTGTGAAATAACATTTTAGTATAAAAATTTCTAGTTCAAAAAAGTTTTGAATTAAAAAATTACATTACAAATCAATAAAAAAGCTTTCGGCATCCGGCATTTGTGACAGCTTTTTTAGTGTTTTCTACAACAGTTTTCTAGTTAAAAAATTTGTCAAAAGCAACCAAAAAGCAGCATTCAAAAGCTGTCCCAAATAGGCTTCATTTGGAATAGTTTTATTACTGTTTTCTCGAAATATTTTTACTTTAACAAAACCTTAGAGAGGAGCTGTAATATGGCACTGTTAGGTAGCCCTTTCACTTGTTTCTTTATTGAACAAGACGTCGTTATTCCATTATTTATGGAGAACAGCAAACGTCAATGTTTATCGGCCTGAGATAGAAATTGGATTATTACAAGCCAATAAATTGAAAGTATATATATATTAGTCTGCTAAGATGTCAACGTCCCATTAAAACGATGCGGAAAATTTTGCCAACCATTTATGTAGGACGAAAGGAGCATCTCCTCTTAGTTTTCCTCAAATTGGTTCAGGATTTATGAGTGTCAATATTTGACACGACATGAAAATTTGATCCGAATCCGATAAAAAATTTCCGGTTTGATCCGACCCGATTTCAAAATAGGTCGGCTTTGGGTTAACCCGACAGTTTGCCGGGTCAACCCGACAAGCCGTTTAAAATGAGCTGCCTGCACTGCCCCGGCTTCTCGCGCATTGCCCGTGCCTTGCCCGCTCACCTGCCAGCGCGACAGTGCCTGCCAGCCGCCCGCACGCGCCTTAGGCTACCCGCGCTACCGCCCACTTGCCCGCGCACCTGCCCGTGCTCACCCGCGCTAGTTTGTGCCCGCGCACCCGCTCGCGCGGTCGCGCCAGCCCGCTCACATTCGAGCCAGGTTGCCAGCGTCCGAGTTGCCAGCAGCCCATCGCCCGTGTCCGCGCCCGCCCACAGCTAGCCTTCCCATGTCGGGTGGGGTCCGGGTTCGAATTTCCGACCCATTTACCTACGCGGGTCGGGTTAGGGTCTAGCCATTTGAACCTGGGTCAGTTTCGAATTCGACCCGTAACTGACCTGTAAATTGAAATTATATATATATATATATATATATATATATATATATATATATTATGAGCATATATGTAATATAAATTTGTTATTTGTTTCTTATACAATTGCTTTGAGCCTTCAACTAGTGCATGTTATTAATTATAAATGATGTCCACTCTTGTTATTGGGTAAGATGTTGAGATAATATAGCAAATATGAACTACATAGAGCATATTCTATGATGAAGTTGGTAGAGCATCGAGGCAATGGAGCTATTTTCAAGGGATTTAATTGATGCTTGCTCGATCGTTCTCCTTTGAAAGATGAAAATAGAGGCTGAGAAGTCTAGAGTAAATTTGGTGTTAACGTTGGGAGTTAGAGTCGTTGTTAATGGCATGCATTAGCCTTACAAGCATTTGCATTGATTGACATTAATGGTGGCGGGCGATGAAGTTGTCAGGGGCAGGTGTTGTCAAATAATATTGGTAGGGATATTGCAGTGTAGTCAGTAGATGGGTGTTCAAGAGACTATGTTTAGGTGATGATGATCGAGAGATTGTGATCGGTTGATAGTGGCATGTATTGAAAATAAAGCTTATTTATATTTTTTGAGAGTGAACATTTTCATAAATTTGACCAAAATTCAAGACAAAGCAACGAGCGGCATGTATTGCCTTCTTCAAGCATGCTATTCTTTCAATATTTAAGCCTTTAATGATATCGAAATCAAGCGATTATAGGCTTGTTGGATCCACTTAGTTGAGGCACTCGATCTAACAATAATAGCATGCACTTTGAGAGATCAATTGATCCTTCAAATAGTATTTCAAAAATTTTAATTATATTTCAAATGTTTGATATATGTTTGATACGTCATCACAAAATTAGCTTGATCAGGCACGAATCTCGAGGCAAAAACTAGTTGGAGACTTCAAAAATTAAATCCGGGAGCATCCGAACTCCGATTTCAACGAGCTTACAGTCAAACTGAGCGTCTCGGAAATACGAACCCAACAACACCAAGATCGACCCAATCCGAGCCCAAATAAGTCCGAATCAAGAGTTCAAAGCGCTGTCGGAAGGTTCAAACCGCAATTTGAGTTACCAAACAGTCTCCGATTTTGATGAGCTTATACTCGAATCGAACGGCTCGACGAGACGAATCCAACGAGCCCAAGATCACTAAATTCCGACATCATTAAGGCCTCCAAATGTCCAACGAACGGTGCACGATCGTAGGATTCAATATCGGCCGTCCATTTGACCACTCTCTATTCGCCCTTGATCTCACACCTATTTACGGACCATGCCACTCCAGAAAATCTATAAATAGAGCCCTCATTCTTCACAAGAGAGCATCTAAGCAAGAGAGAGAAGAAGAGAAGAGAGGAAGAAGAGAAGGAAGAAGCTCCTCCTCGACAGCCGCCGGACCACCGCCGGACCACCACAGAACCTCGCCGGACCACCACAGAACCTCGCCGGACTACCGCCGGACCACCGCTGAAACCTCGCCGGACCACCGCCGGATCACCGCAGGAACCTCGCCGGACCACCGCAGAACCTCGCCGGACCACCACCTTAAGGCCTGACGTCCAGTCCCTACGTCCTACTGAAGACCCGACGTCCTGCCAAAGACTCGACGTCTTGTTCAAGGCCCGACACTCAGTCCCTACCTTCTGCCGAAAACCCGACATCCTGTTCAAGGCCCGACACTCGGTCCCTACGTCCTGTTCAAGGCCCGACACTCGGTCCCTACATCCTGTTCAAGGCCCAACACTCAGTCCCTACGTCCTGCCGAAGACCCGACATCTTACTCAGGACCCGACGTTCAGTCTCTACGTCCTCCCAAAGACCTGACGTCTTACTTAAGTAACTGATTGTAACCTGATCACCCTTGGAGGTGATTCAGTCCTTTGTAACCAACTCAAAGTTTAGTGGAATCATTTTCAACTGGGCTAGGCCTCGTGGTTTTTCCCTTTTTAAGGGTTTTCCACGTAAAAAATCTTGTGTTCTCTGTGTGTGAGCTAGTTATACGTACAACGTTAAGACGCAGAATTAAATCTCTATCGCCGCGTATTTTCTAGTCCGCAACAATGTTCATATGGACTCCAATCAGATCACTTGTATATCATTTGATTCATCTTATCGAGGAGTTGCTCATTTTGGATATAAATTTATTGAAATTAAAGTTTAGGTATTTTAAAATTTAAATTTAAATATTTTCTAGATATTCATACCAAATTAGATGAATTTTTTTTATGACAACTTATCAGAATTATAAAGTCTTACAATTTTCTTGAGATGGACTGTTTTAAATTAATACGGTTGAGTAAGGATGAAAGTTAGAGGAAAAATTAAATGTTTTTTTTTTTTTTAATGAAAATTATATCTGTGCAGCAAAATATCTTTTTTTCTAATCCGCTCTTATCTGCCTCAATAAATAATTATTTATAGCAAAGCTAATTTGCCAAAAATCCTTAAAATCTTGTAATGATAATAATTTTTCATAAAATAAAATAATATTAACTCCATATCTCTCTTTTTTATTAAAACTTACTAAGAACATCCTAAGTAAAATTTAATTGAAATTTTCATCAATATTTTTCCTAATTAAAAAAATAAATCAAATTGTACCCATAAAGTAGGTCCCAATTTTATTGATTGGTACTTTTAAAGGTTCATGATTGAAAAATGTTCTATAACAAGTGGTTAGCATTCAATTATAACTAATTGTACTCTTTCACAAACTTCATTGCAGAAAGAACATCCAAATAGGAGGATATGAACAAATAATTATAGAGAGATTAAGCACTTAAAAATAATTAAAGCTAAAACAAAATAATAATTACAATTAAATATGAATAAAATTATTAAAAATAAATCAATATGTATAATTAATTAAAATAATAATAGCACATGATTCATCTAAGTAGAACCTATTATCACTACTAGGGGTGTGAATTCGGGTCAACAGGTCTGGTTCGGGTTGAACCCAGAACTGACCCGGCACCATTCGGGTCAGCCCGAATCCAACCCATTTTTAAAAACGGGTCAGGTTTTCGGTCTCGAACCCGATCCGATTCGGGTCCGGGTCAACCCGACACGAATGACCCGAAGTTCACCTAAAATTGCTAGTTTTCAAGTCAAAATCGGGTTCAACTTTGAGTCGGTTTCGGGTCCGGGTTGACCCTAACCCGGATTTTTCAGGGCCGGGTTCAGGTCGTGTCAAAAATTGAAACCTCTAATTTCTACCTTGAAAATTAAGCATATTCCATTTTCTTTAAAAAAAATTCCCATTGTACTTTTATTATAAATTAAAATTAAAATTTATTATAATCTAATCAATAAGTGAAATAAGTATATGAAGCTAAAATAATAATTTAAAAAATACAGAAATTTGGCATATTCTACAGCCTTTCATCATTACTGTAATCTCTATGCATAATTATAGACCAATAAAAATTACATATATAAATATAGAAATATGTTGTATGGCCATAAATAATCAAAAAAGATTATAAGGCTAATAGAACTTGGTTGTGTTGACAAGTTATAGGAAAAAATCAGGTGGGCTGATGGGCTCTAATCTATTCCAAATATATCCATAAATCCACCAATTTTTTTTATATTTTAATAAATTGGAACCAAATTAGGATAAGGGTGAAAGTGCGCAGAATCGGCTTGCAAGGAGGCTTGAATTCAACTCGTGAGCTCACAAGACAAACTAATCGAGCCATGAGTTTAAAGCCTCGTTTGGGACGACTTTCTTACTGTTTCTTAAAGCAGCTTTCGAGCATAAAAATTACTAGAAAGCTGCTTTAAGAAGCAGTAAGAAAGCCGTCCCAAACGAAGCCTAAGTTCGAGTCAATGCTCAATCTAGAGCTTAACTTGGCTTTAGCTTGAATTGCTCATTTAAATTAAAGCATATTTCTATATTAATTTTAGAATAATTTAATAAAAATACATTAAATATTCTTAGTTATTTATTGAGCTTTACAAACATGTTCGATTAATTAGGCTGAGATCAACCCTAATAATTTCCGAATGAGCCAAATTTGAGCTCAATAAAAATTAAATCAGCTTTGCTCGATTAGACAGGCATTTTGCTCATTTACATCCCTAAATTTGGATTCAAATACATTCCGTTCAAATATCCGAAAAAAAGAATAGAATCTACTTGATTCAAATATTATCTTATTTATCCTAATAAAAAAAAAAAAAAGGACTTAACAAGAAAAGTATCCCCATCAATTTGGATGGTGGAAATATAATTTTTAAAGTCTAAACATACACTGTGCACACATAAGCTAAGAAACAAACTGTCCAATTTGATCATATCCAATTATCAACCCATCCAAATAATTGTTCACAACAAATAATTGCAAAAATAATATAAATAGCTTGCTAAAGGGAACATTTATTGTTTTATATTCTTTAAATAATAATAATAATAATAATTTTAATTTCTTTCATAGCTTCAAAATAATAACATATTTGTGGAGATATTTAATATTGCAAAAAAAAAAATGATATGACATCATGTGACATATTGTAAAATCAACAACAAAACAACAAATATTAAGAAATTTAAGTGCCTTACATTCATTACTAATAATATCATAACATTATGATTTTATCTTTTAAATAGCTTCATTACTACTAATTATACCGTTAGATATGTTTTCAACATCTCATAATTAAAGCTTTGAAAACCTTAAACATTCAATTGAGACAGTTAAACATTAGGAAGGAGAACAACATCAAATAAGATCCAAAAGGATGCATCTCAACTACTAAAGGTTTTAGTTCGATATACAGATATAGCTTTGTTTGAGATGGCTTTCATGTTGTTTTTTAAAGAAATTTTTAAGTCTAAAAAATTTTAGTTCAAATAAGTTATGTACTAAAAAGTTGTTTTAGAAAGCAGAAAGAAAGATATCTCAAGCAAATCATACTATATGCAGCTCGTCTTGGTCTGTTGGTTAGGAGCTTTACCTATGAACTAAGAGGTCTTGACTCCGAGTTTTGAGTATGTGTTATGCGTATGAAAGAGCACCTGTACCTAGTCGAATCAGTGCTCAAGCTACTAAAATTATTGAACACATTCAATTGATCCAACAACAGGTCTTAGAAAAACTTCGTATGACAAATGCCAAATACAAGACATCATCCGACAAACACCAGAGAGAATGTTGTGGGTCTCCGAAAGGTTTTCGCTCGTGTGGTTCGAATGCAAAGAGTATGATCACACTATCCCATAGGACAAAATGGTCGTAAGCCTTTACACTCGGCACAAGCAGGCCGATGGAAGAGCAGATGGAGTTATACATACGATTAGCCATGGAGGATAGCGGCTTTCACCTACGCACCTCGATGGATAATAATATATATAACCCTAAATTCACGAGATTTCCCCCATTCGATGCATCAACTCGAATGGGGTTTATTTGATTGTGGGGATCGGTTTCCTACGGGCGCAAGCCCCCGTAGTTAATTACATCTTAGACCTCGATCTAAGAAAACTCTCGATTAAGGACGTTAGATTATCTCCTCTAAAGTGGGTTTAGTGTAAGGGGTTTCTAGGTTTTCCTAATCAAAGGGGAATGTCCCAACTTGCCTCGATCAATCACACAAGGTTCAGTCAACATCCGGCAGATCTGAAGAAGAGAAAACTGGAGAAAAAGAGAGAGGCCAAGCGTTCTAACATGCACGAGAGAAAGAAGGAGGTGACTTCATCTATGTGACGCAGATGGGTAGGATTTATAGTCTCCGAAAGAATGGAAAACTTATCCACCAATAAGGTGTATAGATGTACACTCGTACCCCTCACCTTTAGACCCTAAATCTATGAAAGATGTAGTGTTGCACATACAACACTAGCATCTACGACCTAGCTAATGCAATCCTGGACTTATTCCTTGTCTGACAAAAGAAGCCAGCTAAAACCTCCTAAACGTGTAAAATCCATGCTGTCCAGTCTGTATGAAGAAGGGTGGGTAGTTTAGACACTGAAATTGGGATCGACAACTAAAGAAATCCCTAGGTGATCCCACACTTATGAGTGGTATGATGCTTCTAAAACTAATGCAATTAAATCTTAATTTTAATTAGTTACTAATGCAATTTATGCTAGTCAAAAGTCTCCAAATCAATGATGTATGCAATTTTAAAAAGGCTTATAAAAATAGTTTTTTGAATGACTAAACTTTCCCAGGTCCGGCACTTCATCCTCATAGGCCAGATTATCCGGACTCTACCCGCAGGCGGGGAAGTTTGTCTAAAAGAAGAGAGAATGCGTGCATGCTCCCCCGGACGATTCCGGCTATTCCCTAGAGTCGTTATGTTTCTATGTGAATTAATCTTAAATTTTTATTTAATAATTACGAGTATAAAAATTTTATCCCTAAAGAGCCTAGCGGTCAGACACAAGCACATGCAAGAAAGAAACCTATGAAAAATATGCCATTTCTACTGCGCAAACAAAGTAAGTAAATCACAACACAGAAACAAAATCCCACGAAAAAGAGTGTCCATGGAAAGTGTCATACAATATTACATCACATAGTACAGTAAGTAATGGTGGCCGGGCTCCACCGACAACAACCCGGGAATGACGCAAATCTTTAAAATAAGGCATTTCTACTGCTTCGATCTTCTTCTTCACTTCCTTAATTCGTCTTTGGATCATCTTCGTTCTCCCTTCTGGCTCCTTGTAGTGAATACTCCAAAAGGATGCCCAAATGAAAAAGGAAACCCTCTGTAGGGGTTTACTTTTCCCTTTGGACTCCTATATCTTTAAAATGCCTTATTTTAATGATTTTCACAATTTACTACATCTCAAATACATTACATCAGAAAAAAAAAATTCTAGACTCTCCTGCAGGGGTTATCCTAAGCAGTTATAATAAAAATTTCACCCAAGCAGTTATATATATAAAAATGCTGAAATTAAATCACACTTGGCCGTGCTCTGATTATTGGGGGCTAAGCAGCTGAAGCAGGTACCTAAAGCAGTTATGAATTTATTATTATTAATTTTAGCCCCCTTTTTAGCGTTGTGTAAGCACGGCTACCTGCAGGAAGACAGCATTAGTATAAAAACGTGCCTAACCTATGGGTATTCTAATGCTCACAGCAATAGTACAGAAAAGAAAGCTAAAAAACATCACAGAAAAGCATCACAGAAAAGCTACAACAAGTAGCAAAAATAACCAGCACACGAGTCACATGCAGAGCGTCACAATATAGTGCAGAAAAGAAAAGGACAACAGGAACAACAACCTAACCTAAAGCTAATAGTCGTGTCCTAGCAAACCAGTCTAAGTGTGTGTAGGCTGTGTGGCTGTAAAACCCTTAAAAACCTGATTTTTTTTAGTGCAGTTCGTCTGTACGAACTGGATTTAGTACTGGACGAACTGAAGAAATTTGTGAAGAAATCTGTCATTTTCGTCTGTACGAACCTGGATCGTCGGGACGATCCGTCTGTACGAAATCTGTCCAAAGTGCAAGTCGTCCGGGACGAATTTTAATTTCGTCTGTACGAAATTTGTCCAGAGAACACATCGTACCGGGACGAATTGTAGATCGTCCGGGACGATCAGTGTTGATAAATATCGGATTCGAGATATTTTGGATCATTTGAAGAGAGAGAGAAAGAGAAGGCAGGAGAGAGAAAGAGAAGGAAGAGGAGAGGAAAGCTTGGTTTTGGAGGCCGCGGAGCGCTTTTCGTCCGACGACGCTGTTAGAAGATTTGTTTGTCTCGCTGTAAGGACTCTGAATCTATTTCTGTTTTCAGAGATATTGATTTTTGATCGAGTTGTGCACTGTTTTATATTTTCGTAGTCGAATTTTGGACATGATTTTGTATTGAGACAACTTTCACCGCACAACTTTTAGAATGTTATAGATATGAATATTGTACACGATTTGAGTATTTTCTATGATGATTTTACTAGTCGGAATTGGTTCTACGCGATTTTAATTGAATAGAAAAATATCAGGATGTTATTTGATATGGATTCAGTAGAACAATAGCCTTATATTGATGTTGTGAACGTTCTGTGTGAATTTGGAAATTTGTGCTTTTTGCAGTTTTTTTTGTGTAAATCGGTAGACTGCCGTTACTCTGCCGAATTTTCGTAGGATTTCTGATTTGTATGAGATTGATAGATTGAATAGATATGAATGTGAATATTGATATGATTGCTTTAATATTGACTATTATACTATTGAATTGATTATTGATACTGGAACACAAGTGGAACCTGGTTGAACGTTTGTTGGAGATTGAATTGATCTGTACAGGATGGTGGGCCGACGGGCTTTCCTTTAAACATTGATTATGGATATATGGATGGGAGTCATAAGGAGTTCTTATAGATATGCCGACGGGCGGCCGACGGGCAATAGAGTGACGACTCTTTTTATTGAAACCAACGTATGGATATCTACAACAGCAATATGGATTCTACAACAGCAACATAGCCAGTTGATTGTACTTGTCCAGTATTATCGTATTGACTGCATGTTTACTGTATTGACATACGGATTTACTGTTTTATCGATTTCTGTTTTATTGATTTGATCGGATTTATTGTATTGTGCGATTTCATCGATTTCATTGATTGATCATTTGAGCATGAATACTATTGATTATTGACATTGATATGGATAGGATGGATAAAGATATTGTATAGATTCATTGCTATGGACATGGATATTATAGATTTATTGATAATATTGCCTATAAACTCATTGATACTATTGATTCTGCATTATATTGACTTGCTACATTTGATTTATTGATAGGGTAGATTGAAATTTATCGTATTGCTTTTCCGATTGATTTTATTGACTAGATAGCATGGATTTGATTTGATTGATCGATTTGACACGACTGATTTGACAGATTGATTGATTTTCTTCTGTATACGGATTTCTTCGAGATTGACGTGTATTGATTGAGCTTGATTTATCGATTTGCCTGCTGCTGCATTGACTGGTTTTATTGACTATGGATTTCCGTATTGCATAGACTCATTGACCATTGACTGATATGGATTTGATTGACTGACATGCATATTGATAGCATCGCCGTGCTTTGATTTCAGTTGTAGGCTTTGGTGACCTGCTGGGCTATTTAAGCTCATTATATGTGGTTGACTTTTCAGGTCCAAGCAAGGCAACTGGAATGGAGATTGATCAAGACTGTCGACGAATCCTTTCACTATGGATGCCTGGGGCGTCACAGTGGCTTTGGTAGGTCCTATGTAGGATGATTTAGTTAGAATTGTTTGTATTTTGTTTGTTTGTTGAAAGGGACAAAGAAGAGATTTTAATTAAAATTCAAATCTTAGTGTTTTAGGGTTGATTTTAGGTATCTTTTATTTTTGATGTTTAATTAATTACCACCTTTGTTTCACACCGAGGCCGTGAGGTTTATTTCACCCTCCTTGGGGCTAACTTAATAGCCTCGTAGGCCTGGGTTAGCCAGTGATAATTAACTTTGTTGAATTATTGTTTTAGTTTGTTATTAAAAGAAAAGAAAAAGGGGTATATTAAACGTTTTATTAATCAAGATTTGAATTAAGCCAATTAGGAAAATTTAATTTTGGGTTTTGACACTCCATTAGATCTATTCGTGACGTTATACCACCAGGCTCGAGGAACCAGCCTCATTAGGACACTTAGCCCCGCAGCCCGGAGTAGTCCATCCAATAAACTTCACTTTTAGAGCGGTTGTTGTGCATTAAGGGATTTGTTGCTTGCTTTTAAAAGATTATTCTAAGTTTGATCTTTATAAATCTCTTATCCTAATGAGTTTAGTTTGTGATTTAATCTCCTAATATAATCTACATCTTTTAGATTTTAGATTGGTTAAGGATTGATTATTATATTATTTAGGATTGATTCAGGTTTATATTTTAGAATTAGAAGTTTAATAATTATAAATGTTAATAATAAATTGATTAAGAATTAAGTGTTTTAATAGATTTTAAAGAATTAGATTAGAATTAGTTGGTTGATTATTAGTAGATTAAGAAAAACAAAACCTAAATCTAGGAAAGTGTGTCACTAAGTTGTTGTTTTAATGTCTCTATCCTATAGGGAGCATTCATCCTAAGTCTATGTTTTCTAAGACTCAGTCCTTAATTTTTGTCCTTAGATGTCACTAATATTGTAGGATCGAAAGTGATGTTATTTTCTAATTCCTAAGACTTCTATACGGATGTCATAAGGTTTTAGGGATCTAGAAAATAAAACAAAAGCAACCCAAATATAATTGAAGTTTCTAAGGCCCTAAGGATGGGAGGTGCACAATCATCTAGGCTCCTAAAGGTTTTCTAAGTTTTAGTAGACTTACAGCACCGGGGGCTACGACCCGGTGGTTCCGCCCGTAGCGTCCCTACCGGAATGAATAGGGACGACTGATGCTCGAATCCGGTTGTCCTAGCTCCTTCCCCGAATGCTCCAAAGCTCCTTGCCCATTGCATTCCAAAAGGTACCGCGCAAGACATAGAAAAGAGGAGTATCAGAGCAGTTCTATAAGAAAATAATAATATGAAAGAAGGAAAATGCATAAAAGAGAATTTCAATCATACGTGATTTCTTAACGTTTGCTTCTACCAAGTCAATTTATGTTTGTGTTTGTGTTTGTGTTATTGAAAGGAAGTCGTTTTTTTAATTGCATGACTAAATGTTTTTTTAAAAGGTTTAGGATTTTAGGTTGCACCATACACTTTGATATTGCTAACAAATTCAGGGAAGCCAGATGAAAGGCGTTCAAAGTTATAGATAGAATGATTAGTACTTACTCATACCCTTTCTCAAAGTAATTAGTCAGTTAAGATCATAATCAATCACAGGTTCAAAGGAGGTATCATCTGGAAAATTTTCAATTTTGTCTATACTCAAATAGGATAACAGAGCTTGCTTAAGACATTGGGATCTTCACTCTTTCCTGATTTCTTTCCCTTTTAGACAAAACAAGCATCTCGCAGCTTTTAGTAATAGGTATAGATGGACTTGGAGATGAGAATTTTTTGTTCGAACAAGAAGAAATAGGAAGAACTATAACTCTTATGTAGTATTAATTTTAGTAATTACTACTTGTCTGAGAGTTACTAAAATTTGAGGTTATCGCTTATTAGTTAGTCAATCCAACTCATGAGTCGGCTCATGCTCGACTCGATCAATTGATCGTGAGTCGAGCTAATAAGCTAACCAATCAAATTTGAGCCAGCTCTACCTCAACTCGTTAGCTTGCGAGTTTGCTCGTTTAAAAATATTAATACAAATGCACTTAAAATAGATTAATATTTAGAATTTTAAGTAAAATTTTATATTTTGCTTTTTTATATTAAGTCATTCTTTATTATTTTTCTTCTAATCTTTCATTCTTTATACCATTTGTTATAATAATTGCTTGAATCATTATCATTTTCTCTCTTTCAAAATAAACAAGCTGGCCCAAACTCGTAAAATAAAGCTCAAGCTCGAGTTAAGCTCAAGTTCAAGCCAGAGATGACTCGAGCTCAGCTCAACTCGTTTACACCCTTAGGGCTAACATCTAAAAAAAGAAAACCTTAAAAGCCAAAAAAAACCTGCTAAGGGTCCTCATCTTGCCCACTTATTGTAGGACTTAGGCAAAAGAAAAGGGAAGCCATGCAACTAATTTTCATTTGATGCATCATGTACAAGAGTAGGATTTGATGGGACAATCACCACCAAGATTCAATCTTTCGCCAGTTTCTGATAAAACATGTCAAATATCCCCCCTTGGTTTACTAACTTGAACATTATAGTGCGAGAAGAATAGAGACTACGAAGGATCAATTGGTTAAGATTTGACTTAGGCCATGAGTTCAAAGAGTTCATGTAAAGGAGTTAAAGAGTTAGCAGTAGTGAGCTAATGAATTCAATAGAGGACAATAAGAGTGAATCTTCTGGAGCATTCTTAATAGATCATGATTTTGGGAATTCATATTCCACTACACAAAGCATAATCAGAACGGATTAGGTTTCATTTAGGACTAATTTTTATACTAAAAAACTGATTTATGAAACAATAAAAAAGTAGCTCCAAATGAAGCCTTCATCAAATGAATATGATCTTTTGTTCATGATCGTACCATCAAAATAAAAAGTTTGTCTCCAGCTAATCACCTTTTTGACATCAACAGTTCTTCTTAGAGTTTTGAAGACCTACTTTATTTGCTTGCAAGTAGTGTGCTTGCTATCTGGGAGAGAGAACAACCCCATGTAACTCTCCCCATCCTTGGCTTGATCAATTCCTATTGTTGGAAAAGCATAGGAGGTCACAATGATCTTCTTAAAAAAGGTGTCAAACAATGTTCAAGTAAGTAGCAATTGTGAAAGAGGGACTAGGAGTTGAAAAATCTTGGAAAGGAGATAATGAAGGTTGGATATCTCAGGCGTGGATCGAAGGATTGTTTCATTCCATGCCTCAATGAGATTTAAACAAACTTACAAGGATTCAAAGAAGGAAATGGGTCCTGAAACAAAATAATAAAATCCAAGATATCAAAACAAGAAAACAGATTCTTAATCCAATGAGCCTAAAATTCTACTTCAAACTGAAGGACAATCATCTCAAACTAATATTTGATTCCACTTGCTCATCCTTGAAACTAAGGCAGGCAAAATTGATAGCCTTAAAACAAAAAAAAAGTCCAAAAATTCATTTTTTTATATTTAAATGTTCTTTTGTTGATACAATTCACTACAAGCTCAAATGGAGGACATGCCTCGAGCAATGGTAAAGCTACCTTATGATGTGATGATCATCGGAAGAATCGGGCCTGCTTGAAGGGATTTCCCAATCGAGGGAACAAAGACACGCAACAAGCTTAAAAGCTTCAAAGATAATAATATTTCATCAATGTTGCTCCTCTCTTACAATAGCTTGTATATATAGTCATAATAGAAGATTCTAGAAAGCCTACACCTAAGCTAACAAATGATAAAATATTCCTTAGATGTTCCTACATCACCTTAGTGTGATCTGAAAATCCCAAGTTCACATCATGAAAACAATATCTTTACAAATGCAGTAGATATGTTGCATACATCAACTCTTGCATACATCAACTCACTATTTCGAACCTATATTAATGGGTGCTCCATGTAATGGGTATGCTCACTATCACAACCTGAAATATTTAGCAAATAAAGCAAATGAATGCCTATTCCAAGTACAAAATCTGCAAACATGTTATTTATCAGTGCACTCGTGGATGCAAAAATGGCAGGTCTTGAAAAATGATAGAAGCGTATGGTAGAATTAGATTTTCTAATCTTATTTGGTAGCTATGTGCATTCAAGTCACCTAACGCAAGTATAATCATACCAAATGCTTAAGCAGTATAACTTGTGCAATGTAATCAAATGGCTCGGTGGCGGAGAGAGGGGGGGCTAAGGGGCACGTTCCCCCTCACTCAAAATTTTACCTTAAAGAAATTAACTACTAAAACAAGATTCTAAAATTTATACCAGGCATTGAATTGAAAGGAAATTTTTAATGCTTAGAAATGTACTTATCCAATTAGAAATCAACCAAAAAGTTAACAACAAATTTACCTTTATTGCTACCTAACATACATCAAACCGTGATTTTAATTAGTTATGAATCTTTTCGGTCTTGCTCAGCAATTATATATACACATATGCATGTAAAAACAAGGTTGAAGTTGGCCCCCCTAAAAAAATTTATGGCTCCGACATTGATATGGCTCATTGGCAATAGGAGAATAAGGGCAATGCTACACCAAAGACTGCCCCCTCTCAATAAATTTAACCATAAGCCTTCCTGCCTCAGCTGATTTTCCATCTAACAGTAGTTTGTTGCTCACCTTCTGACACAATTTAACATTTGGAATCAAATTTCTCCTGAACATTCTGCAAGCCAATTTATAAGACAGCAGTGGAAGGCCCTTCTTCAGAAAGCAGTCCATCAATATGTGGCAAGTGTCAGCATCCATCTTTGAAGCAGTCCTTAAAACCTTCCCTATAACTTTGTAAGCCTCATCAAGTCTACCAAAACCACAAAGCTTCTCAATAATCTGATTATAAGCAGTTCTAAAACCCTGCCTTGCTAGCATTTTATCCAGCAATTTGAGTAGCTCATCGACACTTCCCTTCGCACAGTACCTGTGGATAACTGTCCTGTAAGTGATAGGTGTGGGAACTAAACCTCTATTTAGCATATTTTTCATGAGCTCTGATGCTTCTTCAAATCTCTCGTTCTTTCCCAATGCATCAATTACAACTGTGTAAGTCACGACATCAGGATGTCTATTACTGAGAAACATGTCATCTAGCAAAGATATGGCAGATACCAGATCACCGGAACGGCAAAATCCATGGATTAATGTAGTAAAGATCACCACAGTAATGGTGCAACCCTTACTTTGACAGTCCTCCATAAACTTCTTAGCTTCAATGGGTTTCCCATCCCTACAGAGTGCATGAATGAGTTGATTAATTTCAATAGGTGTAGGGAAAAATCCATTTTTGATCATTTGAAATACCAGATTACAAGCCTCTGCAAGCTTACCTTCTCTCCTCAGTCCATGCATCACAACACTGTAAGTAATAGCAGTTGGAGTCCACCATTCTTCTTCACTCTTGTTCAGCATATCCTTGGCCTCAATTGAACTACCGATTCGGCACAGTCCATTCAGAAATGCGGTGTAAGTGACAGCATTTGGCTTGCATCCTTTCTTATACATATAATCCATCAACTTTCTTGCTTGATCAATCTTTCCTATGCGACAGAATCCATTGACAACCGCGGTGTATGTCACAACGTCGGGAAGGCGGCCCTTTGTGATCATTTCTTTGACAATATCTTTTGCCTCTTCCATCCTCCCATCCCTACAGAAGGAATGAATAATTGCACTATAACCAACCTTATCAACACGAAAACCTTTTTCCTCTGATTCCTGAAGAAACCCTAGAGCTTCATCACTGTGTCCATGCTTAGAGAGAACATGGATAAGAAGATTGTGAGTTACTTGATCTGGAATCAAATTTGAATCATTCTTCATCTTCTCTAGCAATTCTCTAACTTCTTCAACCCTCTTCTCTTTGCATAAGAAGGTGATCACCGTATAATAACTAATTTTATCTGGAGGGCAGCCTTTAAAAGGCATCTCCCTGATCATTTCCAATGCATCTTCCACCCGGTGAACATCACAGAAGCCCTTGATCAAGCAATTAAAAGTGACAACATCAGGATTAATCCCAACACTCTGCATTCGGTGAAGGAACCTCAAAGCCTTCTCCAACCGATTCGCCATCACAAGCACATGTATTGCTGTGTTGCAGATGACCAGATCTGGGGAGCATCCATCTTTCTGCATTAAATTTAAGACCCTCATTGCACTCCTTAGCTTTCCTGCACGACTATAGGAAACCATAACATTCGCAAAATCTTCTGGCTTACGAGTGATTCCTCTTCTGATCATCAATCTTAGAACCCTCCTTGATGCTTGGCTGAGCTTAGTCTTGCTGAGAATTTCGAGCATGGTGCAATAAACGTCAGGTGAATGCCTGTACCTCCATTGACGATCAGCCCAATGAAAGTAGCTCACAGCCAAGCGCGCATCTGGTTGGGAACACAGAACAGCACTGACCTGAATGGGCTTGAGGCTCCTGAGCAAACTCCGCAGTTCTGCCTCCAGTTTTGGATTCCATGCATGCCGGAGACCAATCAGCCTACAGGTTTCCTTAACCAAAGGATGCCTGGACTCATCTTTTTCCTCCTGGAATCTCTCATTAGACACCCTTTGATCACTATTTCTTTTAAATAAATTCAACACCCCGAACTCGCTGTCATCGCTGTCATCCACGCCATCAGATTCTTCATCAGTTTCACTGCGATCATCTAAATCACACATTTCAGAAAATTCAGATGCTAATCTTCTTCCAGGGCTATGAAAAGGACCTTCAATCGCTTCACCGGATTCATTGGAATCAAGCGAAATATCTGTTCTAGGGTTTGGCTCTCCTTTCCCAGATAAATAGTGATATTGGCATCCAAGATCGGTCATTTTGCCGAACAGGGTACCAAAGTAAGGGTTTTGCTCGGGACTACCGTCTGACCTGCCGTTCCCACTAGAAGAAGCCGAGGAAAAGAAGGCATTTTGGTTACAAGCAAATGAAGGTGAAGCAAAGCAGATACAGAGATTCAAGGACTTGAAGAAGAACTCTTGAGTTTGGGAAAAAACCCTAAAATTGGAGCTTCTCTCTACTCTCCTCAGCATTCCTATGCAAGCAAATCAATGGAGTCGACGAGCCTTGCCTCCAAGAGAAACCGAGCCAGGACTTGGAGCCAGACTAGAAGCCGGTGACTAATGCGAAGCAACAATTACATAAATAACATTCAAATTTTTAATATTTGGAAGACTAACATTTTCTTACTTTTATTTATTTTTTTTCCACAAAATATAAAAATATAAAATTAAATTTTATCTTACAATTTTCATTTTTTATCAAAATGTCAATAATTAATTATAACATATACACTTACATAAATTTAATATTTCTAACAAAGGGCATACATATATTTTTTTTAAAATCAATAAAATTCAAGGGTTATCTATGTAACAAATTATAATGAGTAATACTGCCAATATTTTTATTAGAATAAATGAAAAAAACTTAAAATTTGTAATTTGAATTTTGTAGAGTAGGAAATAATTGTTGTATCTTTTTCTATAAGATAAATATAGTTTTAATATATATTTTTAAATAAAAATGATATAAATATATTTTAATTAAAATTTGATAAAAATAAATGTATTTTAAGATAAATATAATATTTTTATAATCAATAAAAAAAATTTCGACTAATATTAAATAAAAAATATTGAATTTGATGTTCTAATTGAAATTTTGATTAAATATTCTCATACAATTATTTTTCTTTTAAAGAAAGAATAAGTTACACACTTAAATTTAATTATTATTATTTATTTATTATAAAATAATTTGTGATAATTTTTAGATGAATAACACATCATTTTTCATAAATATGACTCATCTTATATAACAATAGAATTATGCTAAAATTGGAGATGGAGTCTTCTATTATTTTTTTTAAGCTATGGCTTTAGGCCATTAAATCATTTCACATAGCAAAATTTTAATATGATATTTAATTATTAGAAAAAAAATCAATAAAAAATTTTCCCGAATCTTTTTAAATTAATTGAAAATAAGCCATCATTTTTTCTTGAGTTTCATCCATGCAAGAAAAGATTGATAGAGAGTTAATCATTTCACTTAGCGTTTGAATACTTTCTTCATAATAGAGGTTCAAAACTACTTTGAGAAAGATTTGAGCTTGAAAAGTAAACCTTTTTTTTCTCGTTATTTTGTAATGAGGCACAAGACAACAGTGTGTTTTTTAGAGGAAAGTGAGTTCTCTTTTTTTTTTTCTTCAAAAAGAAACCCAAAATTATAAATTTGATGACTATACTATTTTTATCACGTATATGCTCATTTTGTATCATGTCTTTAAGCATAAAGCCACTCATTCACCTAAGCATTCTCATCTCTGCAACACTTAACTTAATATTATACCTTTTTTTTAATGACCAACATTTTGCACCATAAAATCATTGCAGGTCTAACCATAATCTTATAGAATTTTCTCTTAAGTTTGAGTGAGACTTTTCTATCACACAAGAAGCCCGATGCTGTCCTTCACTTCAACCATCTAACTTGAACTATACTAATAATATCCCGATCTATTTCACCATCACTCTGAACAATAGACCTAAGATATCGAAAATATATAATAATTCAAGTTTAACTTAAACTCCCTCCCTCATCTTATCAACAAGAAGAATAACATCCATAAAAAACATACATTAGCGTACAATCTTTTGCAAATATCTAGTGAGAACAATCATATAAATAAGAACTGTAATTTGCGTGCCCTCGAATACTTAAAAAATTATTAGATACGGAAAGCGCACCGTACGCACAAATACTGTGTACCGCTATCCAGCGGTACCCAACGGTACCAAATACGGGTATAATACTTATGCACTCCACACCTAATAATCTTCCCAATACTCGGCATATAATTACAACTCTTCATTCCTAATTCTGTTCCTTTTCCGAACCAAAAGACTGACTGGCTCCAGAACAGTAGCGTAGACGAAACCCTCGTCCTTTACTCTCATCGACGTCGATGGCAACGACGAAATCGTGCTACTCTTGGCCAGCGATGCTCGCCGGCGTCCTCTCCGAATCCTCCCGTGTCGTGTCCGATCACTCCCGCCACTTCCTCGCCCTCTCCGTCCTGTTCCTCCTCCCCCTCTCGTCCGTCCTCATCGCTTCCCCCTCGCTCGTCCCTCTACTCATTCACCGCCGCCAATCTCTCCATCCTCAATCTCTCCTCCGCGAAGCTGCCCCCTCTTCCTCCTCACCCGATCTCACCAGAACCCTAATTCTCGCCGCAGCCACCGCCACTCTCTTCCTCCCCATCGCCTCCGCCGCCGTCGCTGCCGTTACACGCAGCGTTAATCATGGATTCTACGGAAGACCGGTTAAGATCCTCCCCAACCTTCGATCGCTACACATCCCCGTTCTTCAACTACTTGCTACCCTCCTGTGCGGCTTTCTTATCTTCTCCGCCATCGTCGCCCTCATCGTCTCTCTCTGCCTCCTGGTCCTCTTTGTCCTCTCAATCCTTGACGTTGAATCTGGTTCCGTCCCCCCATACAGCTTCGCGGCAGGGGTTGCCGCTATCACAATTGCGCGTTTCCAGTTAGAATGGTGCCTCGCCGGCGTAGTCTCCGTGATGGAGTCAAGCTGGGGGTTTGCGCCGCTGAAAAGGAGCGCTGAGTTGATCGATGGGATGCGGTTGGCGGCGATCTGCCTTTGGGTCTTTTTTGGGGCCGGAGCTGGATTTACACTTTGGGGCTTTGGTCTCTGGGAGGTTCCTAGCGGTGGTAACTGGTATGGCGTGATTCCGGTAGTTGGGAAGACCGTGTTAGGTTCTGCCTTGATGGCTTTACTGCTTTTGTACATTTTTGTGACCCACGCGGCTCTATACTTGTACTGCAAGGCGGTGCATGGGGAGCTTCTAGGGGAGATAGTGGAGGAGTTTGTTTGCTTCCGAGTATGTTACTTTACCGTTTGACGATAACAGGGTTCCTCATGTTGTTTCTGTGATTCTGCGATGAAACAAAGGAGGCTGTCGTTTATGGTGGTGGTTCATACAGTTTGATGAACTTCTTTGTTTTTTTGTTTTTAGTTTTTTATCTTTGGTTGTAGGGACGTGTGATGTTTGCGCAATTGCCTCTTGAGGCAAATTGGTGTGCCAAAGTTGCATATATGGTGGGCGACTTCTGTACAAAAATGTTCATGCTTTTGGCATGGACAATGCCTACTAATGCTCTTTTCAAATCAGTGTCCTCTTATACTATTACTCTGTAACACCACATTTTGTATGAACTTACCTTTTTTCTAGAAGACTGAGAATTCCGTGGGGGTGGAATATGATTATTAATCCTTTTTGTTTCTAGTTTTATCTACTATGGTAGATTGTTCCTCGATGAATTTCTCAAAGTGCACTTTCACATGATATCAAAGTGCCATTTGAATCTTAGGAGTGTAATTTTCAAACGAGTTTAGGGTTGTTTAATCATGTATGCTTTTGGTAGAATGGTATTTGAATACTTAATGCACAATTATACTACTGCTGCATCTGCAATAGTTATATTAAAAAGCCCATACTTTTGTGTCACAGTTTGAGGAATTTACTGTTTATCTTTCAATGTGTATCCCTTCAATCTGAATTATATCCTCTTTCTGACGTCACATTTCGTATAAAGTCAAAAACTTTATGCGCTTCTTCATGTTATAACGTTCTCTCATTTTTTCCTTGCACCCCCTTTTCTTTCCATTCTGCTTGCTTGCTATTTTTTTATTTAAACGTTTTGTTTGAGGGAGAAGAAACAAGCATAACAACCTGGGGAAATTTTTAGTCTGGAGGATAAATCATAACTTCATTTAGTTGTTTCTTTATACTCAGCTCTTTTAGGGGCATGTTAAATCAATTGCTACAAGAATGTTTGAATGATTAGGGAATTCAGCTGCAGGAATTCCTAGCGGTGGGGGCAGCCGAGCAGGTATGTGATGCTGGTGAATTGCTACAAAAATGGTGCCTCGAGGAATTCCTTGCTGCTCTATCTTTTTTGGCAGGGGAGACTTCAGATTTGAATCATGTCCATTCAAGCATTAAAAACTAGGTAAGAGGCTCAGATTTTCATTTTAACTTTTCTTTTCATGTCTTGCAAGTTTACTGCAATTGTATTGGAATTACCTAACTGTATTACGATTGAGCTGGTCTTCAGCTTTATTTTTTCTTGTTCGTATGCCAAATTATTTCTTCCGCTCAGGTCTCTTCTTAAAATGTAACATATATATATATATATATATATATATATATATATATATATATATATATATATATATATATATATATATATATATATATATATATATATATATATATATATATATATATATATATATATATAAACAATAAAGTATCATTATGCAACAAATCTTCCATTCGCTATTCTCATCTCTCAGATAAATTAGTATTTTATATTTCCTTCTAGTTTGATTTATCTTGTTGTAATTGAATTTTTCTTTGCAATTCTTATATAGCTTGGCTTATTATTTAGTAGGAAATTGGCAAATTTTCTTATTATTAATTTAGCATGCTTGATTATCGATTATCCTTTTGTAATGTTAGTCCCACCCAGTCACATGACTAGCTCTGTATAGATGATGTGACAATATGATTGCAAGACATGGATTGTTATCCGTCTACGCTATATTTATATATTTTCTTGTAGGTTGAATTACTTCGTCTGGCAATAGTTAAATGTTAGGTTGTTAAGGCGGTGCAGGACACAACCCAGCTGACCCCACATGGGCTAGCCCTTGTTTTCAAGAGGCGGTTCAAACCGCCTCCCAATGGCTTTACCGCCTATGCCATGGGGCTTTGCTGCCTAAGCCATGGGGCCCACGACCTTAATTTGGGTTGCCGTCCAAGGTGGGGTCCATTAGGGGATTTAAAAATTAAAATAAAGATATTTTAGGCAAGGAGAGAGAGACGGCTAGGGCTTAGGAGGCTTATAAATAGGGAAGAGAGGGGAAGGGGTAGGGAGGCTCAAGTATTGTGTTCTCTTGGAGTCTCTTGTGAGTTCTGTGTCTAGAGATTGGGAGAGAAAGATCCTCCTCTTGAATAGAGGATCAATTGTATATTTTCTTATGTTTGCTTTGCTTTGAATTATCTAATAAAATCTACAGTTATTTTGGGTTGTTTCATTATCATTCTTGTGTATTTTCACGGTTTTTATCAATTTATTGTTAGGGTTGCTTGCGAACTCAAGTATATCCGATAGGATTACTTGTGAACTCAAGTATTTCCTATCAAATTGGTATCAGACCAATTTCCTGGGATCAATGACGACTGAATTTCTAAAATTTCAGCAATAAAGTCATGGCCGGAAAGAAGGCGGAGGTTTTGGAAGGTGAGATCCGACAACTCAAATCAGATTTGGAGAGAAGATTTTCTGATTTTCAAAATCATATTTCTTCCAATAACAAAAAGATGGAAGGAAGGTTCATCGTTATGGAAGAAATGTTAAAAAAAAATACTAGAAGTAAGACCAATCCAGCAACATCGGAAGCAAGGGAAACCATAGACAACCATAGAAGGGGTGGAAACCCTAACACATGAAAGGGGAGAGGAAACCCGAAAGTAGAAATCTTGGAGGGAGAAGACGGGATGTCTCCTCTAGAACCTCTTTCTAGGGAGGTGATGAGCACCGGTTTCGAAAGAAGAGTCATTGATTTTGCACGCAGAAGAGAAGATTTCTACCACTGAGTAGCTGATTTTGAAAGACGAAGAGGGGATTTTGACAACATGTTCGGGTACGATCACCAGAGAGAAGATCGAGACAACTGGGGAGCACCTTCTCTTCACGAGATGGGAGGATATGGAGGATTCCGAGGTGACCTAAAGGTGAGAAAGCTGAAGATTCGAGAGTGAGGATGGCCATGGGTGGATCTCCAAGGTGGAATGATATTTCGCCGTCAACAGATTGACGGAGGAAGAGAAGCTAGCGATTATGTTTGAAAGGAAAAGCATTTGCATGATATCAATGGCGTGACCTAAGGCAACCCATCAGGAAACACATTTTTGTGTTTTGTCTCGGTTGTCAATAGTGCGACACCAGTATTGACATCGCATTAATCATAGAAACCCATTTTTTCGCTGTTGTGTTACAATAAATATAGAAAGATATATATACATATATATATATATATATATATATATATATATATATATATATATATATATATATATATATATATATATATATATGAATAAATGAAGTTCGGTTGGAGATGAATTACTATTTGATATGATTGTTACTGCATTTTGAAATGGAAAATAGGTATTTTGCTTGAGATGCCCTAAAGCAAGCAGTGGCACCATATCAACAACTTTTTTTTTTTCCACAAATTGATTCAATGAGATACTTATTCCCTTTAAAAAATTATATTTTATCATTTGTTGAAACTCTACATTGCAAGGTTATATTGCCTATTATGTTTAGAGACTCAGATATTTTATTTTAATTTATTTTTTTTATCTGTTGCGAGTTTGCTGTAACTGTAATGGAATTATCTTCTGACTGTTGTATGATTGAATTGACCTGCAGATTGCTAGCTTGCTTTTGTCATATTCAAAGGATAAATGATTTCTTCTGCTCTATATCCTTTTCTTAAAATGTAATTTTCTTGTTCAGAAGATAAATGTTTTCGTCTGCTCAGTATATTTACCTTTTTCTTGTTGCTCAGTATATTTACCTTTTTTTTGTTGCTCAGTATATTTACCTTTTTTTTGTTGAATCAAACAGAGATTTACAGTTGCTGAAAATGAGAAACTTAAATGTTACTTTTTTGATAGATAGCTTATTCAATTGTATTTTATCAAGATAGAGCACAAATGACTATTAACAACTAGGTCTTGTCAATTTCACAATAATATATAACAGTTATGAGGGAGAGCCATCACAATTTGTTATAGTACAGTTTGTTAAAATTTATTTAAAAAAGTATTATCATCAATGTTGCTATTATCATTATTATTTTTTCAAAGACATTATAATTTTTGTTTATTGTAGTTCTTGATCCCTTGTGTAGATGTAAATGATTGATGGATTATGTTTGGCTGACAACAACTCATAAAACTTATTTCAAAACTAATGAATTGAATCCAAATTTTAAAATTACTAGTGCTAAGTTGTTCCTCGGAAGGGCCAAGCTATGATATACCTTGATTGTGGTGAGAAGCAGGCAATAGCAGTCTAGGACGTTGGTTTTAAGTGATACATTATAAATTAATTTGATTGTGGTGAAAGTAAGCAAATATTGATTAGATCTTAATATAAGATTAGATTTTCCTCATGTAATCTAAGAACTTTAAGTTTGAAGACAAGAGAGTTGGTGGACACTATGACAAGAAGAATAAATATTGCTTATTTACAATAAATTAAATGAAAAGGAGCAAAACCTAGGGATATTGTTGAAGAGTATAAGTTATTGCATGTTAGAAAGGTTAACAATGTAAATGAGGTTGAGCTAGTAGTGGATAAAGATTTGAAAAGTAAAATTGTTGATTTAATAGAGTTAGTGATAGGCTGATTATTACTAAGATAATTACTGTTAAGGAAATTATGGATGCAGGTAATGTTAATTCTCCTCAAATTATATTAGAAAATAGTTTTAAAATCATTTTGGAAAAAGATAGATTAACTAATACAACATATACCTACCAAAGAAAGAATAGTTATGGTAGGTGATTTAAATAAACATATAGGTGTTCTAGTAGAATGTTCTATAAGAGGATTCATGGTGGTTTTGAAGTAGAAGATAGAAATGCAATGGGAGAATCCATGATTTTGTACTTACATATGATCTTGCAATAGTGAATATATACTTTTGGGGTTTAGGATTATTCATAAAAGTGGATTAACCAAACTACAAATAAATTTCCTCTTACTTAAAGGCAAGCTTTTTTGTATAGTTTGTAAGATGATTCCAAGAAAAGCTTGTCATGGAGCATATAATAGTAGTTATAGATTTAGAACTTTAGAGTAAAGAATACAAAAAAAAAAAAATTATGGCCCTTGATATGATGTTGGAATTTGGAAGTTGTGAATTGTTAATCTTTCAAGATATATTATTAAAAATGACAAATTGAAGTTCTTGTGTGTGTGATAAGATAGTTTTTTCTATTAAAATGATTGTTATAGAAGTTTTAAGAAAGCCTGGAGGGAAATCATGTGCTGATTAGAAGACTTGGTGGAGTGAGGAGGTTTAAAAGGTTTTTGTAGAAAAAAACGCGCTTTAAAACTGTAGTGAGCTAGAAAGCTAGACTTCTTGCAAGAGAGTACAGAGTTGTGAGTAAAGCAAAATCTATTATTTTTTATGATTTATGTTATAAGTTAATGAAGGAGAATGAAGGAGAAAATGAGATATTAGAATACCTAAGATACAAGATTAGAGATCTAGGTATTTTTGTCAAGCTTGAGGCATTAAAAGTGAATATAGTAGAATCTTGATTCTAGATAAAAATATCAAGAAAATATGATTTTTTTTTAGAAATTACTAAATGAGTGCTTTAAGGATGAAATTATTTTGGAAAAGCATATTAAAAAAGATAATGAAGTATATTATTGATTAATCCAAAAAAGTGAAATAGAATTAACTCTAGAAACATGCATACATATAAGACTATAGGCCAAGATGAGATATCTATTGAGTTTTGAAGAGTTATAATGGATGTTATAGTGATTTGATTATCAAATTTTTTCAAATAAAATTTTGAAGACTAAGAGGATATTAAATGATTGGAGAAGAAGCAACCTATGATGCACCGACACTACTCCTCAAAGAGTCATACAGTGTCCGACACGACACAAATCCGACACACCTCCGACATGTGTCAGGCACATAAAAAATGTGTCATATTTAAAAAAATATTAAATATAAATTGGACAAGTCTTAAATATTTTATATTTTTTTAATATAATTTATTGCATTTAAATTTTTTATTTATTTAAAATATAAAATTAAATTTCTTATTTTCTATTCACATAACCAAATCAATCGCCCACACTTAATATCCCATTCATCAAATATTCTTATTTTCATTTCATTTTTTGCGGGTAATTTAGTATGCTTGATATTAATAATTATTATCGCATATTATTATAAGGTATGTTGGTGCCTAGGTGTGATATGCTTAAGTATCTTGGTTCTATTATACAAAAAATAATGATATAACTTGTAGAGTTAAGAATTGATGGTTGAAGTAATATGATAGAAAGGATATTGTTATGGCTTAAATATAAATTTTATAAAACCCCAATTCGATTGAAGATGTTATATAAATTTTGGATGTTGCATTGTGAAAAAGTATTTATATCTAAGTTGAATGTGACAAAATGAGAATGCTAAGATAAATTATAAATGTACCATAAAATTATGGTGGATGAATTAATCATATTAAATTTAATGTTAAGAGTAAAATCTATTGAAATAAAGTAATTGAAAATAGTTTTAAGTGATTTGGATATATACAACAAATAATAAAAAAAGCATCATTAGATGGGTTGATGAAATTAGTGTTAGAGGTTTGGAAGGAAAATGGTAAAAGGGTACATGCGTTGAATCCAAATTTATTCGTGGATAACACCTGACCTTACTAGAAGATGAACTCTGAGAGGGGCAACTTGGGAACTTGTGTGAGAATGGAGAAACATTTCACTGGAAAAAGTTTGCAGTAGAAGGGCTCAGGAGGCTCAAAATATCATTGACTCAAAAGATACAAAATGCTCATTCACCCTTTATTTATATGGATTCAAGAGCTATAATAAATGCTACATTTTGAAAAAATAAAAAAATATATTGATTTAATAACTCTTAGTACAAAATTTGGCTAGCTGAATGGTGAACGACGCTATATAGCCTTGGTGATTTGCCTTTATGTGAGTTCAATAGTGTTAGTGTGCATGGGTGAGTCTGTAGGCGAGCTCCGAGTTGAAGTGGCTTGTGGCTAGTAGGCATCCTGGAGTCGGTGGCGACATGTAGGGGTGGAGCTAAAAATTTTTATTAGTGGGGGAACAAATTGATGATTTCTAAAGTGCTTCAACTTTTTTCAGGTGTTGTACTAGGCAAGCTGAGAGCCTCTTTAGGAGAGAGGCAAGTTGTTGTAGCAGTGTGGTCGGTTGTTCGTAGCAGGCAAGCTGAGAGCCTCGTTGGTAGGCTCTTTCCTGTAGTTGGGTTTGGCGACCATTTATGATGCACCGACACTTCTCTTCAAAGTGGCGTGCAGTGTCCGACACGACACACGTCCGACACTCCTCCGATACGTGTCAGACACGTCAAAAACGTGTCCGATAAAAATATTAAATATAAATTGGACACATGTGTCTTAAATATTTTATGAATTATTTTAAATATAATTTCTTGTATTTAAAATATTTATTTATTTAAAATATAAAAATTAAAATTTTTATTTCCTATCCATAACACCAAATCAATCGCCCGCACTCAATACCACATTTATTGGATATTCTCATTTTCATTTCTCTTTGGCGGGTTACAACTTTGATTTTATAACAATGTCCGATGTCATCTCAACATCGACATTTGACGTCATTACAACATCGACATTTCAAAATTATCTCCACATCAAAGTCTGACATTGTCTTAACATTGATGGTTGATGCTAGCAAATTCTACATCCACAACTTGACACCTCATCTTTGTCTGACGTCTTTTTAACATTGACTACCAATGCTCTCTTAACATCGATGACAAACACCCTCTTAACATTGACGTCTGTTACTTACTGCATAACATCAGCATTGTCCTCTTTTCTCCCGATGTCTGATACATGACATCGATGCCAGACTCTTGACATCATAATTTTAATCATTTTAAGCACAAATTATAGTTAAATGACTTATTATTTTTAAATTAAATTTAATATTATACTTATTTAATTTTTATACACTTTTAAAATATAAAAATTATAATATCATGTTCAACCCATGTTTGTGTCATATATTTCAATAATTGACGTGTCCCTTGTCCGTGTTTGTGCTTCATAGACGACCATGAATGAGAGTTAGTGGCTTTGATGACCAACCTCCTCTTATGAGGCGAGTGGGGAGTCATTTGATTTGTGATGATTCTTAATTGCCTCTATGAGGGATGATCTCCTTCAATGGGCTCGGGCGAGTAGGACTTGATGACCTCTGGCCAAGTTCATTTGTGGGGTTCGCTTGGTGCAAGTTCCTTCATCATGACCCATCAACTGCTTTCTAGACACCTGTGAGGGCTTATGTGAGCATACAACATGGATTGAAGTCATTCAAATTGATTTGTGAAGACTATATTGAACCCCTCAAAGAGCATTCAACATGAACAAATGAAAAATGAGTATTTATAAACCCAACCCAAATAGTTGGGATGGCGCTAATTTCAATGATGATGAGTTATGAGAGGGAGGGATTGATTTGCTGAAACAAATAAAGTTGAACAATGGAGGTATTGGCTGAAACAAAGAAAGATGAACAATCGGTGAAACTGCGTGACCTATGATATACAAGTTTTAATGATAGGCAAGTAGGCAACTAATAAAATATAGCCCAAGTACAAATCATATCATATAATGTAATACAATATGATGGAGTTAAGGGAGGGAGGGAGGTTACTTATGCTGGCAATGCTTAAAAGTTCCAAGTTCATGTTGTTCCTAGGTCATTTTATAAATTCTTGGAGAGAGGGAGGGATGTTACTCAAGCTGGAAATGCTTATATGTTCCAAGGTTATTTAAATTCGTAGAACTTTAAATCTCACCTATGAACTGAAGTGGGAAAGGCAAAGTAGTTTTTGAGGTAATTATTATAATTGGTTTTTGTATTGAAGCTTTAGTAATATTAATCAACTGTTAAACAATATTTTAGCTCATTTATTTTTTAAACGGAAGAACCTCTTACAATGCAGAATCTAGTTTAACTCATGAAGGTTATCGATGACACCTATCACCCTGACAAAAAACACTTGGCTGAATAGGGAAAGTCAGGCAGAAGCTTACATGCTATGATGGCTTGTATATTAAGCCACTGTTTCTTTCCCTTCTTGTTTACCTCTTGATTTTTCTTGGTCTGCCATATTTTCTTATCTCCTGCTGTCATCGCTCATAATACATGGTCATGGGTGCATTTTATATTTTCTTGATACTTTTGCACTATACTGGAATGCACTAGTGATATTCAAGTGAAATACTTCCAGATTCCTTCTACTTACAATTTGCCTACAATTGGTACGTCTAAATATGCCTAACTATCAAACATGGCTATTCTACTCGTTTGTAACATTGAAGTGGATGCCATGTCCGATATGACATATAGTATTGAACTCTAAATGGTACAACAACATCGATCATTTATCCCGCTACGTGGGGTCGGCTACATGAAAGCTTTTTCTCCAATATGTCAGATTAAGAGTCAAATTCACATTTAGATTCAATAAGGAAAGATCATTTCTAATATTTTCTAACCAAGACTTCTTAGGTCTGCCTCTATCTTTCTTAACATAGATTAAGGTTTCGTTTGGGACGGCTTTTTTACTGCTTTTTGAAAGCTTTATAGTATAAAAATTTTAATTTTATAATAAAAAGTTGCTTCAAAAAACAGTAAAAAAACCGTTTCAAACGAAGCCTAAATTTAATAAGCATGCTATTTTTATGTGTTTTTACTGAGTTTGGATGCATATGAATAAGCATGCTATGTTATTGTTGTCATGTCTGTGTTCTTCCACATTCTTAAACAGATGGCCATAAATATTTATTGTTTCATTGATATACTTACATGTATGTGTATTTGTCAACATGTATATGCATATACATACACACAATAGTCAATTTCCTTATGTTAGATGGGATGGTGAAAATTAAAAAAAAAAAAAAAAAAACAGATCATATTGGTAGTTGCAAAATGAAGTATATAATTTTTAAAATTTTATTTCTCCATAGTACAGTCTAAAAGCTTACATAATCCTTTTCTCACAAACATAATAAAACAAATCAAGCAAAATACTTTTTATTCTTATTAATCTCACCATAAAGTTGAACTAAAAAGTCATATCTGAGACAACACATTCATCATATATTGATGTGGCCTGCACAGAGCTTCAAGATGCTTAGCTCTCGGCATTGTAAGTCCTGACCCTTCCGTCATGTCCACCTCTTCTGCTCCAATCCTCTTCCACTCAAAGCATTGGATTAGAATCCCCAACACTAATCCAATCTCCTTCAATGCAAGCCCTTCTCCCGGACATCTCCTCCTCCCCATCCCAAATGGCATCATCGTCATCTTCGACCCTTCTTCTTCCTTCGCATTTTGAAATCTTTCGGGGAGAAATTTGGTCGGTTCAGACCAAATCGCAGGATCTCTATGGATTTTATGAACATTTACTAAGAGCAGAGTTCCTCGGTCCACGGCGTAGCCTCCGATCTCGCAGTCCTCTCTTGCTACGTGAGGGATGAGGAGAGGGGCGACGGGATACAGACGGAAGGTTTCGTTGATGATGCAGTGGAGGTATGGAAGTTTGATGAGATCTGATTCTTCGAGGAGGCGATCATGTCCGATTTGGTCATCGATCTCTTGCCTCGCCTTCTCTAATTTGTCGGGATTGTTTAGTAAGAGAGACATCGACCATTCTATTGTGTTTGATGAAGTGTCTGTGCCCGCTGCGATTAAGCTCTGATAAAAATGAAGAGAGAGAGAGAGAGAAGAAATGATTGGAAAAGCTTTCAAAGAAATACAAAATGATTTCATTTTATTGCAGGATTGGTCATTGCAATTTTTTTTTCTTCATTTTTTTAATAGCGGCATATGGGTTGGTCATTGCAAATAAATCCATTGTAATTTATTTATAGAGCTGACAAAATTGGGTGGTATTGACCCACCTAAAATTGGTCTTGTATTATTCGGGTTGACCCTAACCCAATCCGTTTTTGAAAATAGGTATGTTTTTTGGACCTGAATTGAATTGACTCGTAAGTCTTAAACCTCATTCCCATAACTCACGCGCTTGTTGAGCCAAATCCCATAACTTAGTGGTCCAGTCCTCCAGCAGCAGAGAGGCGCGACAGTCGGAAGGCGGCAACATGATAACAAGCACGCGGGCCAGACAACACTACTGATGCTACACAGGCAGCAGGGGCAGGCGACTCTGGTAGGCGATGCGGGCAGACGCTGACAAGGGCTGTCAGAGAGGGCAAACATGTTTTTCCGGGTGATTTCAGAGTTTCCGGGTCAACTCGAACCTGACTCATTTCTTTAAATGAGTTGATTTTTTGAACCTAAACCTGACCTGTTTTGGGTCCAAACCGAAATTTTCGAGTTGGATTTTTGGGTTGGGTCAATATTATTAGGTGCCGAGTGCGCACGGGGAAAATCGTCCCACACAAGTATAGGGTACCCAGCTAGGTACCACTCGGTACTGCTGGGTACCGCTTGATATCCTGTGCTTGTGCGGATGATGTGCGGACGGTCCACACTTTGCACCTAATAATTTTTCCAAATATTGGCACCCCTACTATTTGTCAAATGAAATATTAAATTCAATTGTCAAATCACTCTTTTTTTTATTAGGGTTTCATCCGGAGCATGCAATTTTTTTTATAAAAAAAAATTTGAATTTAAATTTTTTTCTTAGAAAAGTGTTTCATAAAATAATAAAAATTTATCTCAAACGTAAACTTCATATTTTAAAGTTTAATTATTTTAGGCATTAGCGACATTTCAAAACTTCAACATCTTTTTTTATAATTATGAAACCGGCCACCAGCTACAATAATTAATTAATTATTTTCTAACCAATTGCCAACTGTTAAAAAAATATATGAGAAAACAATGAAAAATATGAAAAAAAAATTATCCAAATTGTACTTTAGTAAAAGTCTACTGCCGCGTTTGAATTTTTCTGCAAATTTGATGAATATCTAAAGAATTATGCTATTTTCATTGAATTTAAAATTTTTATTTTTATAAATATGCCATTGTGATATATTTGTTGACATTAATATTTTGTTTGAAATGATTTTTTATTACTCTTAAAATAATTTTTTATATAAAAATTTTATTTGTTGTATTTAAAAATTAGTGCGTCTCAAACGAAGCATGAACTGGTCCAAGTCATAATTTTTCATTACAAACACAGATTTTTTAGTGTTAATAAATATTATCATATTTATATTTCAGCTCTACCTATATATATATATATATATATATATATATATATATATATATATATATATATATATATATATATATATATATATATATATTTTTTTTTTTTTTTTTTTTTTTTTTTTTTTTTTTTTTTTGGAAAATTAAGGGCGAAGCCCCAATCCCTACATATTAAAAAAAAAAAAAAATCCAATGAGAACTTACATTAATAAGCGATTTAATGAAGACATCAGTGTACTGCTCCGGCTGGTCGTCCTGCAAAGAGAGCAGAGCATCAATCATGGTTTTATGAATCTTCTGCTTCTGCTTCAATCCCCCTTCTTTTTCTTCTTCTTCCTCCTCTGCCCTTCTTCTCCTCTTGTGCTCTTCTATAAGTGACTGAACAATTTCATCCCTGTACTTGTGATACCTCGCCAGCTTCTTATCCACTTCTCGACGTGCAAACCACCCGATCGCCGCCGGCAAAAAGTCTCCGACGTTGTTCGCGCCGGTAAGCGAGAAGATCTTCTCTATCACGTCCTTGAAATTATGCGCCTCCTCCTTTTCACCTTTCTCCCCATAATACCTCTTCCCTGTTACACATTTGATAATCGATCAACGAAAATTGATAACGAATTTCGAGTTAAAAGTTCAGAACCTGCTATAATCCTCATCATGACATTCATTGCAAGCCCGAACAAGCTTGAACTGATCACCACTTTCCCCGAGGAATGGAAGAGGCTTCGGGCCAGGGATCGAGCCTCGTCCGCCCGAATATCGGAGAAGAAGGCGAGGCGGGGGCCCGAAAGAGCTTCGACGGTGGCGATTCGGCGCATTTCGCGCCAGTGGGGTCCGTATGCGGCGAAGGGGAGGCTGGTGTGGTTGTAGGTTATGACGGCCATGGAAGGGAAATGAGGGCGGTCTGCGAGTGCGATGTCGTTGGTGGTGAAGCATTCATTGGCGATGGAGGCGGAGGAGACGATGAGGGCGGGATGGTTTCCGAAGCGGAGGAGGAGGATCGGGCCGTGCTGGGTGGAGAGACTTGCAAGAGATTGGTGGAGGGGTTTCTGGAGAAGGTGGAGGTGGCCGAGGATGGGAAACGAATTAGGAGGGCTTGGAGGCGGCTTCTTCTTCTCCCTCTTCTTGTTCTTGTTGGTTATGAAGAGTTTGATTACGAGGAGGAAGGAGAGGAAGAGAGCTAAGCTGGTGAGGATCTTCATGGCGTCCATGGCGGGAGGAGGAAGAAGGGGTTCTGTATGGGAATCGGTGGCTTTAGCTTGTTTAATTTATAGGCAAAATTCTTAAACAGAACGTATTAATAATTTAATTTAAAATTAAAGGGAAAAAAAGTATATTATAATATATATTTTTTAAATATAAGTCAGGTTGAATAAAAAAATATTAAGGCTCCATTTGACACTATTTTCTTACTATTTTTTAAAATAATTTTTTAATATTTTTTTTAATTAATTATTTTATATCTTTTAATTAGAGATATAGATTTTGTGTCTGATACTGTGTTAATCAGATTTTAGCGAGTCATGCCGACTTGTGAACTTGCTCAAGTTCGACTCGTTAACAGGCTCGACGAGATGAGTCGAACTTAACAAGCTCCTGAGTCGAGCTCGAACAAGATATCGAGCTCGATAGGCTTATTGAGCTCGAGTTCGAAAAATCCTTCGCTGGACTCAATTACTCGTCGAGAGGCTTCGAGGGGAAGCAAAAATGCGGGATCAGACACTGGAGCTTGGGCGGGTGGGAAAACAAAACTGTGGACATGAAACTCTATACAGACGAGGCTTAATTGCGTGCGTCAGATAAGGAACATCACTACTTGCGAACACATGAGCTCATCGGCACTACTTGCTGACACGGACTGCTCGATGAGCTCATTTTCCCCTGTCGAGTCGAGCTTGGTATTTGGCAGTTGAGTGAGGCTCAAACACTCCCTCACTTGATCTCAACTCGACTCATTTGCACTTCTACTTACCAGCAAATGCTCATAGATTTGATTCTGCATAAGCTTCATTTATGACTCTTTTTTATATATTTCTTAAAATAACTTTTTAATAAAAAAAAAATTAAATTTTTTTTACTATAAAACACTTCCTTAATAAACAATAAGAAAATAGTCCAAAGACATCCATTGTAAAATTTGTCTTGATTTAAACCATTCTCATGAACACATGAATTTAGGCATGAGCTCGTTGGGTTGATGAAAGAATAGATTTTTTTTTTTTTTTTTTTTTTTGAAAGAATAGATTATTACGTATGCGATTAGGTGTATTTTTTGGCTATAAAATCACACGTCACGGCCTGCGATATATTATAGATTCCCACATGAAACTCATGAGAAAAGAAATTTCTTTTAAGTAAAACAAATTCGTAAAATCCTCTTTTACTAATTTATCCTCTAAAGGTTTTTTTTTTATTTTTTTTATTGAACTTATTGAGAATGTGATAAGATAAGATTATTTTTATTTTTTAATACACATAAAAAGAATGAACTTACTTATGGTTTGCATAAATTAATAAATAAGATTATTTTTATCCATAATTTTTTACTTAATCGAGCAAGCTCGTGAGCTCGATGAGCCTCATCAAGCTCGAGCTCGAGCTCGAGATTTGATAAGCTCGTCTCGTGAACTCATTAACAAGTCAAGTCCGAGCCGGCCCGCTAGTCGGCTCGACTTACACTCTAATATGAAAAAACTTGTATGAATGTAGAGCTACTCAAATCAGCTGATCTTTTATTCTGTACGGATACATGACGGGAGAACCGTCCGGTTAAGCACTAGGTATCCAGCGGTACCTAAGGATTTCGAGTGCGGGTACCGAGCTGGGTACCCAGCAATGATGTGACGTAGAGCATTTTTATTGGTCTCCGAATGCCCTCCGCATTCCGCACAGAATAATAAATCCAAATCAACAGTACGAATAAGAACAAATGATTGCTTACAATCATGAAATTAAAGCTGCAATAATTATATGCCTTATTTTAAAAGGTTTTATATCTATGCTGCCTAACTGGTTTGCCGAAGAAGATCAATAAAGAGGACTCGGCGTTTTAAGGCTATCAAATTTGCTGGCAGAGTTTATATATAGACCAAAGAAACCAAGTTCGGCGGCTCTCCCTTTCTCAAAGGTCTCAAACTATTGATATATGATAGTTGCCGCAAGAAGAATATCTGATCCAGAACCTATTTGCTTCCATGAAATCTGCAAGAACTGTCACAATGAATGAAAACCAGTAAAATGTATTTTATGAAAATATATTTATTAAATTATATCATTTAGTCGAATATAATTATAATTTTAAAATTTACTAAAAGTCGTCAATACTATTTTTAGGGGTGTCAATTTCAGGTCACGCGTCGGGTTCAGGTCGAACCCGGAACTGACCCGGGTTCAAACGGGTCGATCCTAACCCGACCCGGGTGGTCGGAAAACCGAACCCGGACCCGACCCTACGGGTTGCCGGGTTGACCCGACCCGACCCGGTTTGGGTTGCCGGCGCCGGAATGACGGCGGCGGACGGCGGGGGACGCGAGCGGGGACAGCGCGGGCGCGATCGGGCGTGCTGGGCACGCGGGGCGAACGCGAGCGGGGATAGCGCGGGCGCGCTGGGAACGCGGGCGGACGCGAGCGGGGGACAGCGCGGGCGCGGTCGGGCGGCGCGCTGGGCACGCGGGCGAACGCGAGCGGGGACAGCGCGGGCGCGCTGGGCACGCGGGCGGACGCGAGCGGGGACAGCGCGGGCGCGGGGGGCAGCGCGGGATTTGAATTTTTTTGAATTAAACCCGACGGGTCAACCCGAATTCGACCCGTTTTTTAAACGGGTCAATTTCTGGAACCCGAACCCGACCCATTTTAAATCGGGTCGGGTTCGGGTCGAATTTTCATGTCGTGCCAAATATTGACACCCCTAACTATTTTCATGATTGATGAAAGCATTAGTTCATCATTAACGTGCAATAAGCACATTGCAATAGGACAATGAAGAGAAATTAAGAAGTATATCAGGGATTTGAATAGTTGTAGATATTGTGCATGGAAGACGATGGGTTATGGGCGTGAAAGTGTAGAATAATGAGATCACGACAGAACTGAGAAACAGAGTTTCGTTTCTTAGAGGAGAGAATAGCGAAGTCAGGAAGATGGTGAAAGAAAATATTTCATTAATTAATTTGAGTTACAAACAGCTCTATTTAAAGACAACAAAAACAAGAAATTATAAAAGAAAGTACAAGTAATGAGATGCTGCCATGTGGATGTATCATCGTAGGCAGCTTATCTAACAGCCCCCTTCAAACTGATGACGGTGGAACTGTGATAAGTTTGCTCGTTAATTCTTTAAACCGTGCGGTAGTAAGAGGTTTTGTAAATACATCCGCAAGTTGATATGTAGTGCATATATGGTGAACGGCAATATGGTTGTTGCGAATGCAGTCCCTGATGAAGTGACAGTCGACCTCGATGTGCTTTGTACGCGCGTGGAAGACTGGATTGTTGGCTAAGGCGATAGCGGATGTGTTGTCGCAGTAGACGGTGGTTGGTGCATGCTGAGGTACGTGAAGGTCTTCGAGGAGACTTCTGAGCCATATTATCTCAGCTGCTTCGGTGGCCAGTGCTCTATACTCGGCTTCGGTGAAAGATCGAGCTACCGTATTCTGTTTCTTTACTTGCCATGAGATGAGGGACATACCCAAGAAATTACAGTATCCGGATATAGATTTTCGATCTTGATTGTTGCTAGCCCAATCTGCATCAACATAACCGCGTAATAGAAGTTTATCTTTGTGTAGAGGAATACCTGTGTTTGTCGTCCCTTGAATGTACCAAATTAGCCGTTTAAGAGCCTCGTGATGAATGTTAAGCGGACTGTGCATGTGTTGGCATAGTTGATGCACTGCAAATTGAATATCTGGCTGGGTCAGTGTGAGATACTGAAGTGACCCAATCAGATGACGGTAGAGATGAGGATCGGGAAATGGATCGTAAGAGTTGTCCTTGAGCGCGGTTTTGCTCGAGATCGGGTTGGAGACAGGCTTGGATGAGGTCATGCATGCGCGGTGGATAATATTCTGGGCGTAGTGTTGCTGATGAAGAATGAGCCCGTCCTTGTTCTTGATTGCTTGGATTCCTAGGAATTGGGACAGAGGCCCCAGGTTCCGCATGTGAAACCTGTCATGGAGATTAGCTAATAATCGATTTATTTCAGTGGTAGAATTACCTGTAAGCAAGATGTCGTCGACGTAGATCAGGATGTACATATGTATTTTGTCGGCGTTGTAGATCAGGAGAGAGTGATCCGCAGAACTGATTTTAAAACCGAAATCCTGTAAGTGGTTGGAGAGTGTAGCGTACCACTCGCGAGGAGATTGTTTTAAGCCGTATAAGGCTTTCTTGAGCTTGCAGACGTATGTGGGATGAATGGAATCGTGGAAACCCGGTGGTTGTTGCATATATACAGTATCGGAGAGGGTACCGTGGAGGAAGGCGTTAGACACGTCGAGTTGGTGAATGACCCAGTTGTGGGAAAGAGCAAGGAGAATGAGTACACGAACGGTTGGCATTTTTGCCACTGGACTAAATGTTTCGGTATAGTCCAGGCTGTGTTCTTGATTGAATCCTTTAGCAACCATGCGAGCTTTGTGACGTGCAACCGACCCATCGGAGTTGTATTTTGTTCGAAAAGTCCATTTACACCCGAGAATATTTTGCGTGCTTTCTGGAGGTACCAACTCCCATGTTCCTTGTGAATGGAGAGCTTGAAATTCGTGGGACATTGCCATGCGCCATTCTTGATATTTTGAAGCCTGCTGGTAAGTGGTTGGATCGGGAGCGTGTAGCACGTGAGAAAGATCAAAGATATGTTTGGGTTTGGTTTTTTCGCTCTTAAACCGTGTGATCATGTGGTGAGACGGCTGGGGATGAGAGGATGAGTTCGTGTTGGAACTGGTGGCAGGAAGGTCAGATAAGTCGGGTGGACTAACAGACGAATTGGACGGTTGCTGAAGCTGAATGTCTGAAAGGTGATCTTGAGTGTGAGATGTCGGTAATGATAGGTCCACAGAAGATTGCATATGGGCAGGATGGTTAGCCGTGAGATGAGTGTTTTGAGAAGTGGATGGCTTGGTTATGGACGTAGGTAGATTGTGGTTGGGAACCAAAAGGAGAGGAGGTGTTGAATTGGGTGCTGTGGAGGGAGTGATGGTGGAACTTGGGTGATGATTAGCGTACGGGAACACCGATTCATTGAAGATAATGTGGCAAGATGTGTAAACACGGTTGGTGTTGGGATCTAGGCACCTATAGCCTTTTTGGGACAGAGCGTAGCCGATGAAGACACAGGGCAGAGAAAGGGGGGATAATTTGTTGGAGGAGTATGGTTTTAGCCACGGATAGCAGAGGCATCCGAATATCCGAAGGCGATCGTATGAGGGAGGTTTGCCGAAGAGTAGTTCATAAGGGGATTTGTGATAAGTGTTTGGTGAGGGTAGCTGATTTATGAGGTAAGTAGCGATTAATAGCGTGTCGACCCAAAGAAATTGCGGTAGAGAAGCCTGAATGAGAAGTGAACGAGTGGTTTCGGTGATGTGTCTATGTTTGCGCTCAGCCACTTCGTTTTGAGATGGGGAGTGAGGACAAGTCAGTTGATGAATTATACCATTAGATTTGAATAGAGTATGAAATTTATGATTATTGAATTCGCCGCCGTTATCGGTGCGAAGGATTAAGATTTTACGATTAAATTGTCGTTCGACCATACGTTGGAAAACGGTAAAAGTAGTGAACACGTCTGATTTGTGAATTAATGGATAAACCCAAGTAAACTTGGTGAAATCATCGACAAATGAAACGTAAAATCTATAACCATGAGATGAAGCAATATGGGCGGGTCCCCATACATCGGAGTGAACTAAAGAGAAGGGAGAGCTAGTTACACTTTGAGAGTTATCAACATGTAAGCGATGGCTTTTGGCCATTTGACAAGTGTTATATATAGAGAAAGATTTGGGAATGCGCACGTCTTTATGGTTCTTGGCGATCTTGAGAAGAGTCTGAGTCGAAGGGTGACCGAGACGGCGGTGCCACATGTCCTGGACATGTTGAACAGAAAGGAGAGCGAGATGATTGTCTTGCGGATTTGGGATGGAGCCGGTGCAGAAGGGATAGAGTCCGTTAATACACGGACCCGTGAGAAGACGGAGGTGGGTCGTACGATCCTTGATTTCATATCCAAGAGAAGAAAAGGTTATGAGGCAGTTGTTGTCGTTAGTTAATTTGTGAACGGATAGGAGATTAAAAGAAAGACTGGGAACATGGTTAAGGTTGGATAGTTGGAGATTACCTGTGGGTGTGGGAAGGATACAATTACCTGTGGATTGAATTGATAGATGTTGTCCGTTACCAAGAACAACTTTACTTGATCCGTTGTAAGGTTGGCCGTGTTGAATTTGGTTTGGATCGGATGTAAGATGAGACGAAGCGCCGCTGTCAAGGAACCACTCGGACTGTGATGGCGTGACCGGAGAGGTGAAGAGGGCTGGTGCCGGATCGGTGTTATAGGTATCATCGTGACGGTACCAACATTTGACAGCGGTGTGGCCGAATTTCCCGCAAATTTGACAGGTGATAGAATTTTTTGGTGATTTAGCCGGCCTAGTGTAGTTGGGATTGTTGGTGGATCTTGTGTTGCTGCGGCCTCTGGATGAATAGTTCCGACCTCTACCACGGCCACGAGTAGCTGTTAATGCCGTGTTGTTCCCGGATATTTGTAACGATTGAAGATCCTTGGTGGCTTCGTGTGCGAGATTGAGTTCCTCGCTACACAATAACGTGTAGAGTTCGTCCAAGGTTACCGGGCGAAGATTGGTACGGATAGTCGTTTTGAAGGCTTCGTAGTTCTGCGGTAAGCCATTAAGTGTGTAGTGTATAATCTCTTCTGTGTCAACTGGTGAGCCGGCCGCGGCAAGAGAGTCGATCTTGGTTTTTACTTCCAGGAGATATTGTGTCATCGGTTTGTCCTTCATGAACAAGTAGTGCAGCTCGTTTTTTGAGCTGACTAATTCTTGATCTTGTAGACGATTGTAGACGACGTTCGATTGTTTGCCATATGTCGGCGCAGTGATCCACAGAAAGAACGTATGGTAGAATGGTGGCCGAGATGACGGAATAAAGAGCTGCTGCCAGATTTTGTTCTAGCAGGATCCAGTTGGAATGCTCCGAGTTTGAGACGGTGTCGCCGTTATCGGATTGTAGCGACTGAGGCGGACAGGTTGTGGACCCGTCCAGGAAACCTTCAAATCCGTTTGCACGGAACAACTTCAGAACTTGGGATCGCCAAAGCGGATGGTTATCCGCCATGAGAGGTTGGGAGATAACGTTCTTGACATTGTTCATCAAGAACTTTAGAGAGGATGGAATCTTAGGGGAGCGGTTGGTGTCGGAGACTTGCCGGGGGGTCGTTTCTTGAGTTGTGGAAGACATTGGGAAGAAGAACTGAAGATGAGTTTAGGAAAGGAGGATCAAGACGTCTGATACCATGTAGAATAATGAGATCACGACAGAACTGAGAAACAGAGTTTCGTTTCTTAGAGGAGAGAATAGTGAAGCGAGGAAGATGGTGAAAGAAAATATTTCATTAATTAATTTGAGTTACAAACAGTTCTATTTAAAGACAACAGAAACAAGAAATTATAAAAGAAAGTACAAGTAATGAGATGCTGCCACGTGGATGTATCATCGTAGGCAGCTTATCTAACAGAAAGATGAAGGGTTTGCGCTAAGCCCGTGCGACTTCAGATCCGACAGGAGGAGAACAATTCTTCTTCACGCGAAGCCCGAGCTACTTTCAACTTGGAATTTTTATTAGGTCTGAACACCTGACGTAGCTCTACATCCCGACGCCAATAACATGTCGCCACGTGCTCTTACTCTTTACCGCGCGGCCCGACGACCCGACCCGGACCAGAACCCGGTATTGTTATGTTTGTGTATTGCTAGGTATTGCTTGATAATAACGAGAAATACTACTCTATCAAGACCAATACCGAGCAATACCTAGCAAAATCGGGGTATTACTCGGTATTGCTAGGTATTGGTCTTGACACAATGATATTTCTCATTATCGAGCAATACTGAGCAAAACCTATCAATACCCTGGTCTGCACAAATCAGCTAATACATAGCAATACCGGGTTCTGGTCTGTCACGACCCGACCCGATCCGGGACGGATCCCGCTCGCACCGGGTCGCGACACGGACAAACGACTGACTTACTGACCAGGATCTGGTTATGGAATTTGGTTCGGAACTGAATCTTCCAAATATTTCAATTCAAACAGACACACAAACACAGAGCTACTATGAATCATCAAACACAACGGAACAAAACATATATATTTTTCTTTTCCTCAAAACAATCATCTACAAATACGGTACATGGCTCAGACATAAAGAAAAGACAAAACATAAAAGTCATGACTGTACAAAAATCAAAAGTACAAAACAATACCTATACTGATGAGACTCTGAAATCTATTCCTGGACCTCCTTCCCTTTCCCAGAACCTGAAAACCACCAGAAAACAAGAGTGAGCTCAACAGGTCAGCAAAGCGACAAACCTCCAATCAAAACTCTCAGAATCCAAAACCAATCACATCAGACAGAAATCCGTACAGAAATTAGAACAGAATTGGACAGATATCAAATCGAACAGATCAGAACGAAACAGATCAAATCAGACAGAACTGAATGGAACAGATATCAAAGCAAACAGAACTGTACGGAAACAGAAGTCATATCAACTCAAAAATAGAACAGATCAGACATATCAAATCAGAAACGGAATCCTACAGAAATCAGAAATTCAGATCATATCGGAACAGAACAGAATCGTATCAGAATCATATCAGAAATCATATCATACAGATCAGATCAATTCATATCGTACAAAGATCAGAATCAGATTTGCTTACAGAACAGATACGGAAATCAGAATCATATCAAATCAGATATCAGATATTATTTAATTCATAGCTAAATGCCCTGACACTGATGGAATCTCTACGGATTCCGGCCCCTTATGCCTCCCTTCCCAGACACTGACAGAATCTCTCGGATTCTGGTCCCTTACGCCTCCCTTTGTGCTCACGGCACCAGAACAAATGTGCTTATAGCACCAGAACAGAATTCATCGGATCCGGAACAGAACAAATCTCAGATTTTCAGATTGAGCTCATTTCAGATTTCCCAGACACTAACTGAATCTCTTAGGATCCAGACCCCTTATAACTCCCTTTTTATAGCATATACAGATAGCATATCAATTCAGAAGAAATCCGGACAAATCAGAAATTAGACAAAAATCGGGCAGCACAACGGCAGTATACGGAATTTATACAATTTTTCCTGAAAATCACAAAATACCAAATTTGCACATAATGTAGATAACAACATTTCAGAATATTTATTCTACTGCACAGACAATTTTCAATTTCACAGAAAAATCCAGTCGACTAAAAACACCGTCGAATCCAAAATACCCGGACAAAAATCTTCAGAAAATAACCAAAATGTGCACACTCGGCATGTCAACAACATACAGAAAGTTACGCGATAAAAACTGAACCAATCGAAAGATACGGACGAAAATCACTAACGGAAACAAATCCGGACAAAAAATACCGCCAAACACGACGGTTCTGAAAATTGAGAAAGGCTGAATGTGTCTTACCTTGCGTACAACAATTTCTCGAACAATCTCGTCGGAGGAAAACGGCTCCGCGTCGCCCGAAAATCAACTTTTCCAAAAATGACCTCGACTTTCTCTCTCCTCAAAAAGATATTTTCGTTTTTATAAATTTTCTCTCTCTTCAAAATGACTGATTTCAGCTTTATAATACACAGATCGGCCCGGCCGATCGCCAGATCGGCCCGGCCGATCGCCAGATCGGCCCGGGACGATCAGACCAATTTAGATCGTCCTGGACGGTTCCCAGAACTATTTTCAGACCGATATTTTGAACAGTGCAAATCGGCCTGGCCGATGCCTCGATCGGCCTGGACGATGCCTACAGGAAAACACCTGGAACAAATCTGGGCAAATTCTGGAGCAAATTCTCAACTGATCGTCCCAGGACGATCCCATATCGTCCTGGACGATCCTGGAGCAGATTTTGATATTACATGGTCTGGGTCGGGTTGTCGGGCCACGCAGTAAAGAATAATAGCACGTGGCGACATTTTATTGGGGTCCGAATGTAGAGCTACGTCAAGTGTCCGTACCTAATAAAAATTCTTCGACTTGACGAGGAGAAGAAGAAGGTGAAAAAACTCTTTATAGCTACTCTTTCAGACAGGAGAAGAAGGCAATCCGTAGAAATAAATGGATGGGAGCGAATTCGAAGAGGAAGAGGTGCGAAATCAGTCGGTGCAGATTAAAAAAAAAAAAGCAGAGGCCAAGATCGCTTAATGGAGAATCTCAAGCGGCTTATGTTTAGTTATTAAATAAGAGCCGTAGATGAAAATGGTGATTAATTAATACATTATCATAAATGATAACTATTTAATACATCGTTAAAGTAATTAAAATAATATATTTGCTGTGAATAAAATTATAATTATTGATCAATTATAATTAAAATAATTAAAATGAAAGGATGGGATTAAATTTAAGTAGTTAAAATGGAAGGCTAAGATTGTATTTGGGTGAAAATTCAAGCCTCTTTTATAATAGTATTATTTTGCATAGGTATATATATAATATATAGATTGAGCCCTTTCACATTTCATGGTGTTTGCATGTTAGTAACTTGGTTCAATTTGTATGTTGTTATCATTTTTTAATATTTTGCCCTTCTTTTAGGTAGTTTTAGTTTAAATAGATGCGGCTTGTATTTGTTTGAAGAGAGGTGAAATGAATCCCTTCGTTCCCTGTCATCTGATTGAAGCTTCTACAAGTGATTCGTCGCAAGCGTTCCAATCCAGCATCAAGAACACGCATAAGCATGTTTTTATTTTTCTAGGTTTCTAGCACATGCAGCAGTCAGACAGGCTATGAGATCGCAAGAGGTATGCCGAACGGGAGAAGACGGCATGAGGGAGGGGATCATGTGAGAGTTTGAGCTAGGCATAGACATGCTCGTGGGATCGGAAGAAGTGCCATGACTTCGCAGTAGGCGCAAGTTCAAGCGAAAAGGTGGAGGAGCAAGTGACCGTCTGATGGTTGACTTTTCTTGGACTGTTCTTTGTGAACAATAGGTAAAGGAGAAGTGGCAATCGAAGGGAAGATTTTTCTTGAGTTTTGCTTTGTGGATAGCAATTATTTTTTTAGATTTATAAAATTGAATCAATGTGGAAATTGTTAGTAATTTGATCTAATTTGTATGTTTTTATAAGTTTTACTGTTTTGCCCTTCCTTTATGTCATTTTAGTTTAAATAGAGGTAGCTTGTATTTATTTGAAGAGAGGTGAAACGAATTTGGACACCGGACGTAATAATTTTACCCATAACAAGCCTGAAATTTTTTGAATCGGGTCGACCTATTTAGCATACGCATTCGGACTCAAAAACACGAAAATGACCCGAATTAAATCTGAATATTAATAGAGTTAGGGTTTAGGGCAGCCCGCTCGCGTGCTTCAGTTTTTGTTATTCGCCTTGCCTGTTTCGCTCCGTGCCGCTGCCACCGGTCCCGTCTTCGTTCTTCGTTGAGTTGCAGGGATTGTCTTGAATCCTAAAGAAATTAGACGCAGGTCAGACGACGACATATCCAGGTCTTTTTTTCTCCTCTGGAAATTCGATTGTCCTTTTTAGGGTTCAGATTTCAACGGCATATATCGACGACCGATAATTGTTTTTCATTCTTGAATTGAGATAATGGGTTGATGGCTTGGCAAGCATATTAGTAGCGGCTGGTTCTTGAGGCTGAAACGTAGGTGGTTATTGGTTCTTGAGAAGCTGGTAATGGTTGAATGATTGAATTGCAGATGGCTCATGCCTGGTTCTTATTACTATGAGTTTCCACAAAATTTTTACTTTGGAGTTTGCATGTTTTTAAAATACAGGTTATTTTAAGTGGAAATCTTCCAAAAAAAAAAATCTATCATTTTAATTATTTGGAAGTAATTAAGTAAATTATCTTCTAAGTTTTGTATTTTTATTTGCTAAATATTGTGTTTTCTTTGAAAAAGAAAATATAATATCATTTAACTTAATTGTATACTTCTCTTTTACTAACGATCATTCTATTATAAAAATAGGCTTGCAAAAATAAGTCACTCGCTCATCAAATGGAATTTATTCTTAAGTTTGAGGATTACATTTCTATTACAAAACCCCTTATTTATTTCTCCACTTCAACCATCCAATAGTACAAAATTACTTTTGAATCAATGAAAACAAAAATGCTCAAACCGAAATGATGACGGCGAACAATGAGAATGGCGGCGAACAATGACAAACGAGACAACGAAGCATGGAAGACAACTCACGTGAAGAGGAGCAACAAACTAGAGCGAGAATGAGAGAAATAACATAAAGATAGTTGCGAACAGTGGCATACTAGGAAATTGAGAAATTTCCAACGGATCCGCTAGGAAAGTTTCTAGTGAAAATTCTGCCGGACATTACTCAACGAGTTTAAGTAGGGTGGTGAATATTCCAATGGTTGTTCCACGGGAAACTTTCCAATGTAATTTCTGCTAATCTAATTAGTCGGCTCAAAAAAGGTCGGTGGACTTACCTGATAGGTATTCTGTCGAAAAATCCGCCGGATAATTTCCGTCAAAAATATCGTTGGTTTCATCGTCGATATTTCTGGCGGACTTTAATCCATCGAAAATGTTGCCGAAATAATGATTTTTCTTTGTAGTGTTATAGTTGAATGATTAAAATTTGAAATTGTCAACGTATATCTATAGACTTAATTTGTAATGGTAAATGGTAATCAATTGTGTAACTTGTAGAATTTCTTGAATTGGTTTAGTATTTTAGTTTAACTTATATCTGTAGACTTTGTAATGGTCTAATGTCTGCAATTTGCATATTTCTAAAATAAAAGTTATTTATGTGGAAATCTTCATATATATATATATATATATATATATATATATATATATATATATATATATATATATATATATATATATATATATATATATATATATATATATATATATATATATTAAATATTTTAAAGTAATTAAGTAAATTAAATTCTAAGCAGTCTTTTTGTTGGCTAAATCCTCATGTTTTCTTTGAAAAAGAAACTATAATATCATCTGACTTAGAAAAAATAATTCAAACCAAATAGGTCGACCCGGGTTTGGTTTGAGTTAGACGATTTGAACAAGTTTGCAATTCAGGCTAAGGGTTTGAAGTCAGGTCAATTTTAAGGTTGGATCTAAACCTGACCTGAAAACTCATTTTGACAACTCTAATCAGTTGAAAAGTTACTATAATGAAAGTAACATAGGCTTCGCTATGGATGACTTTCTTAATGATTTCTAAATCGGCTTTCTAGTATATAAATTTTTTAAATTAGAATTTTTTATTAGAAAGTCATTTTAGAAAGCAGGAAGAAATCCATCCCAAACCAATCCTTAACTATTCTCATTGCAAAAATCAGCCTTCTTTTGCAAGTTTTTTTTTTTTAAATAATTAAAAATCAATAGTCAAATAAAATTATAGTCAATCTCGAAAAAACATATCACAAAATAACTATCCCAAATGCAGTGGCGGAGCCAGAAAATATATCTAGGGGGGCCTAAATTTTTTTTTTTAATTTTTCTTTAACTTTTTACATTCAGGCTTAGGATCAATATAATAAGTATTAAAAATGATAAAACTTTGGTAGTAAATTAGTTTATTTTCTTTCTTCACAAAATAACTTCAATCATCAAATCACTTGATTTCTGCTAGAACATGTTTAATATATTAATTAAATATATGATATTAAAAATCTCATTGCACAAAAAAAAATCATAAAATCTATTTAAGATCGAATTAATATAGGATTAAGATAATATAAATCAAGAAAAAATGTAAATAAATAGGAAATTAAATTGGGAGTGATTTGAATGGATGATCAATCTTAATCGTGGACTGTTTATTGGGCATTTAAATGTCTTAGTAATATCAGAATTCGGCGATCTTGGGCTCGTTGTATTCGTCTTGTCTAGCCGCTCGATTCGACTATAAGAATGTCATTTTTGGAAACCGTTTGGTAATACAAATTATGGTTTGAACCTTCCAAATATGCTTCGGGTCTTTGATTTGGAGTCATTTCGGTTCGGATTGAGTTGAATTTGGTGTTGTTGGGTTCGTATTTTCGAGACGTTCAGTTCTACTATAAGTTTATTGAAATCGGAGTTCATATGGTCTCCGATTTAATTCTTGGAGTTTCCAACTTAATTTTATCTTGAGATTTATAAAAAAAAAATCAATTTTTTTAGGGGGGGCACGTGCCCCCCCTCCATCCGCCTATGCCCAAATGGATCTGATCTGATATATATATATATATATATATATATATATATATATATATATATATATATATATATATATATATATCAATTTTTTACTAATATTAGATGTTGATCTTTTATATTTTTTCAGTTACATTTAGATTTCATTTAAAAAAAACTTTTTATTACTTATTAAAATAAAATAATTGTATCAAATTTTAAATTTTAGCTAACATTTTATTATAAAAATCAATAAAAAAAAAAGTCGCCCTAACGAAGCCTTAATGTCAAAATTGAATCTTTGGCAGTCCGTTTTATTATTTTACACGAAAATCGTGAGGCCATGTGCTTAATAAACAAATTGGTCTGGATGAAGAACAAAGACACGTGCCTAAATAGTCTTCGAACGTAACCGCACACGTAAGAGGCATGATATTTTGGACCGCAGATTATTAAATATTTTTAATTATTATAAAAAAATCTTAAAGCGCGCCTCCTCAACGATAAGGCTACTCCTATATATGGGCAACTCCTCCCCCGATATTATTATTCATCAATCAAATTCGCTCCTTGTTTGGCAAAATCTTATCTTTCTGTCATCTTCCTTCTCGATACCTTCAGTCATGGAAGCCATTAACATCTTCACCTGTTTAGCTCTCTTCCTTTCCCTTCTGCTGCTACCCAAAGTACTCTTCATGACCAAAACGGACAAGAAGAAGAAGAAGAATCTCCCTCCAAGTCCACCTAATTCCCTTCCGATCCTCGGCCACCTCCACCTCATCAAGAAACCGCTCCACCAATCCCTGGCCCAACTCTCGGCCCGACACGGCCAGATTCTCCTCTGCCGCTTCGGCATCCGCCCCGTCCTCGTCGTCTCCTCCGCCTCCCTCGCCGAAGAATGTTTCACCACAAATGACCTCTCTTTCGCCAACCGCCCCAAGTTTCCTTCCACCCGCCTTTTGACGTACAACCACACCAGCCTTGGATCCGCCCCCTACGGCCCCCATTGGCGCGATATGCGCCGCATAGCCACCATCGAAGTCCTTTCGGGCCACCGCCTCTCCTTCTTCTCCGATGTCCGGGCCGACGAGGCCCGAGCTCTAGCCCATCGGCTCTTTCTTGACACCAAAAATCAGGTGGATTTCACGAGAGTTGAGCTAAGGTCGCGGCTTTTCGGACTGGCGATGAACGTGATGATGAAGATGATGGTTGGAAAGCGTTACTACGGAGAGGAATCCGGGGACGACGAGGCGCGGCGGTTCAGGGAGTTAGTTGAAGAGTCCTTCACCCTCGCCGGCGCTTCCAATGTTGGAGACTTCCTTCCTTCAGTGGTCGGGTGGTTTACACGGCGAAGAGTGCAGAGTAGAATGGCTCATATACACAATTACAGGGACAAGTTTATGCAGGCCCTTTTAGAGGAGCGTAGGAGGAAGATAAACAAGGAAGAACAAGAAAAAGAAGCAGGCGAGTTTGCAGAGGAAGATCAGAGGAACCATAAAACGATGATAGATGCTATCTTATCGCTCCAAAGAACCCATCCTGAGCAATACGATGATTCTTTCATAAAATCTCTTGTAACGGTATCTAATTAGATCTAAAGCTCTCCCCTTTCCTCTTCATTTTTCTCTTAATTTATTAACAATCTTTTCTCTCTCTCTCTTGCAGACATTGCTATCAGCAGGAACAGATACTTCATCAAACACTATAGAATGGGCGATGTCTCTCTTACTAAACAATCCCGAGAAGCTCGAGAAGGTTAGGGAAGAAATTGATGAGAAAGTAGAGAAAGGTCGTCTTCTCGATGAATCAGATCTCGCCAAGCTTCCATATCTCCACAGTGTCATCAACGAGACGCTTCGACTGTATCCTGTAGGTCCTCTTCTTGTTCCTCATGAGTCATTAGAAGAATGCAAGGTGGGAGGCTACAATATACCAAGTGGTACAATGCTTTTGGTGAATGCTTATGCGATTCAGAGGGATCCTGCAATATGGCCGGAGCCGACTAAGTTTCTTCCTGAAAGATTTCTGGAGAATAGCAAAGTAGAAGGGGGGAAGATGCTTCCATTTGGGATGGGGAGAAGAAGATGTCCAGGTGAAGGACTTGCCATGAGAGAGGTGGGATTGGTTTTGGGTACTTTGCTTCAGTGTTTCGAGTGGAGAAGAATTGGAGCAGAGGAGCTGGAGATGAAGGAAGGTTCGGGCCTCACAATGCCGCGAGCAAATCCTCTGGAAGCCTTGTGCAGGCCACGCGAAGCCATGATTTCTACACTGTGTAAGCTTTAGAATGCTCAATTATACTTGGGAGAATGAAAGATTAGTTGGGTGTATTGGCCAGCCTTTTAAATGAATATCCAAATAAATAATGTGATTTTTTCATGTTCATTTTTAATGTATGAATTTAATTTTGAGTTTTTAGAGGAGTAAAATGTAAGAATGTTTGGGGGCTTGAATTTGTGCTTAAAGCTCGTTATTTTGGGGAGCTTTGCAACTATCTTATTATTATTAGTTAAAAAATAGTTTTTTTAGTAAAAAATTAATTTTTTATTAAAAAAATGTTTTAAGAAGCAGTAAGAAAATCAACCCAAATGAAACCTAAGTCTTAAGAGAGATGAGTGAAGCCATGGCAACAGTGTACATATTATAAAGAAAAAAAATTTCATATTGGAAGAATAAATTGTGCTACTTTCAGGGAAAGAGAGGCAAAGACTGCATAATTAGGGATTGATTTGAAAATATAAAGATTTTGGAAGGTAAGTATTCTTTTAAGAAATGAGGTGTAACTTTTTAACACTAATGTTGTCATGGGACAAAAATTTTGTACAAAGCTTATTAATAAACTTGCAGCACTCATTAGGAAGAATAGAACCCCTAATCTAATAGGTTATAGAGCTCCATATTGTAAATTGAATGTATTGGAGTCTGCCTACAAAAGAGAGCAATTTGGCCTTCCAACCTTCTAGTCGATTTGTTATTTTTTGCATGAGAGGAATAAGGAAATATGAGATTTGAAGTATATTAATAGAGATATGAATGCCCGGATAAGTCATACCCATAGCCAACCATAGTTATATTTAGCATATTAGCAATTTCTGAAACATTTAATAAAAAGGGGAGGTGATGATGACAAAGTTCTTACCCTGAATCACCTGTAAATCAACCAGAGAAAGACATAAATTTGTTAAAATAATTATGAAGAATGGGTGCATTCTGAGTAGTGGTTTTGCCAAAAACTAATATATCATATGCAAAAAGGAGGTGAGAGATAGAAATATCACCAATATTGATGCCTTCCAAAATATTCTCATCATAGCCAGCATCAAACATAAATGAAAAGGTATTCATAATGATACAAAATAAATAAGGAAATAGGGGACATCCTGTCACGACCCGACCCGATCCAGGACGGATCCCGCTCGCACCGGGTCGCGGCACGGAAACGAACAAACTGACTGACCAGGATCTGGCTTTGGAATTTGCTTACTGAACTAAATCTTCTAAATTATTTCAACGCAAAAACCAACACACAGAACAGACCAGAGCTACTATGAATCATCAAATACAGCGGAACAAATCATCTATATTTTTCTTTTCCTCAAAACAATCATCTAAAAATACAGTACATGGCTTTTAACCAGAAAGAAAGACAGAACAGAAAAGCCATGACTGTACAAAAATCAAAAGTACAAAACAATACCTATACTGATCTGACTCTGAAATCTATTCCTGGACTTCCTTCCCTTTCCCAGAACCTAAAAACCACCAGAAAACAAGAGTGAGCTCAAAAGCTCAGCAAAGCAACAAACCTCCATTCAAAACTCTCAGAATTCAAAACCAACACATCAGACAAATCCGTACATAAATCAGAACAGAATCGGATAGATATCAAATCGGACAGATCAGAACGAAACAGATCAAATCAGAACAAATACGGACAGATATCAAATCGAACATATCAGAACGAAACAGATCAAATCAGAACAGATACGGACAGATCAAATCAAACAGAACTGAACTGAACAAATATCAAAGCAAACAGAACTGTACGGAAACAGATGTCATATCAAATCAGAAACAGAACAGATCGGACTTATCAAATCAGAAATGGAATCGTACAGAAATCAGAAATTCAGATCATATCGGAACAGAACAGAATCGTATCAGAATTGTACAGAAATCATATCATACAACTCAGATCAATTCATATCGTACAGAAATCAGAATCAGATTTGCTTACAGAACAGATACGGAAATCAGAATCATATCAAATCAGATATCTGATATTATTTTATTCATAGCTAAATGCCCTGACACTGACGGAATCTCTACGGATTCCGGCCCCTTATGCCTCCCTTCCCAAACACTGACTGAATCTCATAGGATCCAGGCCCCTTATGCCTCCCTTTGTGCTCACGGCACCAGAACAAATGTGCTTATAGCACCAGAACAGAATTCATCGGATCCGGAACAGAACAGATATCAGATTTCAGATTGAGCTCATTTCAGATTTCCCAGACACTAACTGAATCTCATAGGATCCAGGCCCCTTATAACTCCCTTTTTATAGCATATACAGATAGCATATCAATTCAGAAGAAATCCGGACAAATCAGAAATCAGACAAAAATCGGGCAGCACAACGGCAGTATACGAAATTTACACAATTTTTCCTGAAAATAACAATTTACCAAATTCATACATAATGTAGATAATAACATTTCAGAACATTTATTCTACTGCACAGACGATTTTCAATTATACAGAAAAATCCAGTCGACTAAAAACACAGTCGAAGCAAAAATACCCGGACAAAAATCTTCAGAAAATAACCAAAATGTACACACTCGGCACGTCAACAATATACGGAAAGTTACGCGGTAAAAACTGAACCAATCAAAAGATACGGACGAAAATCACTAACGGAAACAAAATCCGAACATAAAATGCCGCCAAACACGACGGATCTGAAAATTGAGAAAGACGGAATGTGCCTTACCTTGCGTACAGCAATTTCCTGAACAGTCTCGTCGGACGAAAACGGCTTCGCTTCGTCCGAAAATCAACTTTTTCCCAAAAATCTGCGACTTTCTCTCTCCTCAGAAAAAATCAGATATTTTTATAAATTTTCTCTCTCTTCAAAATGAGCTGATTTCAGCTTTATAAAACTCAGATCGGCCCGGCCGATGGCCAGATCGTCCCAGGACGATCAGACCAAATTTGATCGTCCTGGACGGTCCCAGAACTATTTTCCGACCGATATTTTGAACAGTGCCAATCGGCCTGGCCGATGTCCTCGATCGGCCTGGACGATGCCTACAGGAAAACACCTGGAACAAATCTGGGCAATTTCTGGAGCAGATTTTCAAGGACGATCCCAGATCGTCCTTGACGATCCTGGAGCAGATTTTGATATTACACATCCCTAGTGAATACCCAAAGAGGAATTAAAGAAAGTTTCAAGCTCATCATTTATGCATATAGAAAAATATACCTCATCAATACTATTATTTGTCCACTTTATGAACAACTCTGAAAAACCTTTCTGAAGGTGTCTTTGGAGCAAAATATTTCTAGAAACCTAATCAAAAGCTTTAAATATGTCAAACTTTGTACAAAATGAAATTCAATAACGACCTAATTCATAAAAATCATTGAGAATTTAAAAGCTAAATGAATGTTTTCAAAGCTAATCATCTTCTTAATGAATCTCAATTAATATTCAATAATAATATGGGGGCATTATAGGTTCAAGGCTTTGAGCTAAAATCTTAGCAATGATTTATAAAAAAGAATTATAAAGGTAGATGGGTATGTAATTTGATATAAGGTTTGCATTGCAAGATTAAGAGATCAAGGCAATAACTATAGCTTTAGCCCTCTTAGGCATTTTGCAATGATTGAAGAAGTACTTAACAATGCAAACTTCATGTTCAATGATATGCCAATAGCTTTTGCAAAACTCAAAGGTGAAACAGTTTGGACCAGGGGTAGAATAGCTAGGAGTAGAAAAAAAAATATTAGCCTTATTCTCATCATCGATTATTGGAATGGTTAGGTAGGTTAATAAGTGAGTAGGGATAACTTTACCATAAGGAATTGGCTTCAGGCCATTAGTTGAGGGGTGGGGGTATTGAAAATAGTATGAACAACGGGTTGGACAAGTCACCCAAAGTTTGAGGTGAGAAATTGACAATGCTAATGAGCTTGATTCGATTATAGTTATGCCTGATTTTCTATAACATTGAGAAATTTTCAATCATCTTCATCGTGAGAGAGCCAACGTGCTTTTGACCTTTGAATGATCCAGGAGGCCTTGAAAGAGGAGACAACATCAATCTGACCATTAACATCCTTAAGGTTAACGTTAAAGCTAAATTTAAGAGACCCCTTCCTAGAAGCTGGAGGCAAAAGGACTGTTATTGGAGAAGAACTCAGAGAGAGATGTCAAGAAAAGTGGAAGAGGCCCAAAACTTAGATTTTATAAGGTTTTTAAGGGATTGCAAATTTAGGTAAAGAGAAAAAATAGGGTTTGCAGTGTGGTTTTGGGAAAATGCAATCAAGAAAAAAATCTCAAAAGTTATTATTTTTGGTCCAATAGTTCTTAAAAAGAAACAAGTGGCTTTGGGGTATGGTGGTAATAAAGAGAATAAAGAGGGAGTGGTTAGACATTCTTGGCTTATCAATTTTATATTAGAAGGTGGGGAAAAGATCTAGCAATTTCTCATCAACCAAAATCCTATCCAATTTAATTTGAATAAGGAAGTCAGCCAATTGATTAAACCAAATAAACTAGCTACCAACAGAAGCCAAATCCTGAATTCTAACCTCAAAAATCATGTTGTTAATGATATTTCCACCAACTTTTTCTTGAGGAAACCTGGTACAGTTGAAGTCCCCAAGGTACTTAATCTTGGCTTCCATAATACAAATCAAGTTAAGACTATGAGAGCGGAATAATTCTTTACAACTAAAAACTTTATCAGGATTGTAAAAGCCCCGAATGTTCTAGGATGCTATGTTAGGGGGTTTCATTGAGATTTATTTGATTGGGGTGTACCCTTTATGAAATTTTTGAAACGGGTAGATTTAGGCGTTTACGAGAAAATAATGTAGGTTATCAAAACCTCTTGCATATATGAGTCGTCAACATTCTGCGAGAAGTTAAATTTATTCTGAGATAGATTGAATACGCCTGTGGGTGGTTTTGGAGGGAACTCATCAACTATTGTAGGAGATAGAATTTGTGCCTATACTTTATAATCATGTCTTCTACAATTAAGAGAAATTATAAACATCTATAATTTTGCTTATATCGTGAATTATTTCAACTTGCTCAAATCTTATGATTTGTTTCCCTTCTTAAAATTTTTCCATAAAATTTTAAGTATTTCATAATAAAATAAAATATAAATTATCTATATCATTGAAACTTAAAAAAAAAAATTCCGCAAACAACCTTTATGCATCAAGTGATATAAAATTAATATTTATAATATCCTTCATAAATACTTTTCGTATAAATCTTTTATAAATACATTTCGTATAAAACTTCATCTACATTAATTAGCGAAATTATTATGCAGAGGTGATGTCTGATTCAAGGCGAATTATTATGTCCGGACGTCCGGACATCCAATCCAGATGTGCCAACTCAAATACATCAGGATCATGTGCATTTTGGTGCCGTGAGGAATCTGAATGGAATAATTTGCCCTGATTCAGAGTGTGATGAGCTGAAACCAAACGGAACCATTTATAAATTGTCAACACGTAGCAATCTCTCAAAAACTTTTGACAAAAGTTGCTCTAAAAGTCAACTTTATCACATGTGACTAATTATTGAATTCACCATTCAATAATTGATCATCAAAATTTCTATAAAACCGATTAATCGTAATCGCTTCTGCGGCGAAATTTCCGCCATGGACGCCGTCCCCATCTTCACCTGCTTAGCTCTGCTCCTTTTCTTCTTCCTCATAGCCAAACTCTTAATAGCCAACAAGAAGAAGAAGAAGCAGAATCTCCCTCCGAGCCCTCCTGATTCCCGTTTCATCCTCGGCCACCTCCACCTCCTCAAGAAACCCCTCCACCAATCCCTTGCCCGTATCTCGGCGCGACACGGCCCGATTCTCCTGCTCCGCTTCGGCATCCGCCCCGTCCTCGTCGTCTCCTCCGCCTCCCTCGCCGACGAATGTTTCACCACCAACGACCTTCCCTTCGCCAGCCGCCCCAAATTTCCCTCCACACGACTTTCCACCTACAACCACTCGGGCATGGGATCCGCCCCCTACGGCCCCCAGTGGCGCGATATGCGCCGCATAGCCACCATCGAAATCCTTTCGGGTCACCGCCTCGCCTTCTTTTCCGATGTTCGGGCCGCCGAGGTCCGAACCCTGACCCGGCGACTCTTTCATGATTGCACTGATGATAAGGATTTCACCAGGGTGGAGCTCAGGTCGCGGCTTTTCGGTCTGGCCATGAACGTGATGATGAAGATGATGGCCGGGAAGCGATACTACGGTGAAGAGTCCGATGACGGCGAGGCGCAGCGGTTCAGGGAGATAGTGCAAGAGGGTTTCACCCTCGCCGGTGTTTCCAATATCGGAGACTTCCTTCCTTCAGTACTTGGGTGGTTTGCACGGCGCAGAGTGCAGAGTAGACTAGCTAAGATTCACAGTTACAGGGACAAGTTCATGCAGGCTCTTGTAGAGGAGCATAGAAGGAAAATAAAGAAGGAAGAAGAAGAAAAAGAAACAGATCAGAGGAACCATAAAACGATGATTGATGCTCTCTTATCGCTCCAACGAACCAATCCCCAATACGATGATCGTTTCATCAAATCTCTTGTTACGGTATCTTCGATCTAAAACTTTGCCCTTTCTCTTCTCTTTTTATCTTAATTAACGCATTCCTTATATCTCTTATCTTGCAGACATTGCTAACAGCAGGAACAGATACTTCATCAAACACTATTGAATGGGCGATGTCTCTCCTGCTTAACAATCCCGAGAAACTCGGCAAGGTCAGAGAAGAGATTGATGAGAAAGTAGAGCAAGGTCGTCTGCTCAATGAATCAGATCTCGAGAAGCTTCCATATCTCCACTGCGTCATCAACGAGACGCTTCGACTGTATCCTGTAGGTCCTCTTCTAGCACCGCATGAGTCATTAGAAGACTGCAAGGTGGGAGGCTACAATATACCGAGCAGAACGATGCTTTTGGTGAATGCTTATGTGATTCAGAGAGATCCGACGATATGGCCGGAGCCGACGAAGTTTTTACCTGAGAGATTTCTTGAGAATAACAAAGTGGAAGGGGGGAAGATGATTCCATTTGGGATGGGGAGAAGAAGATGTCCAGGTGAAGGACTTGCCATGAGAGAGGTGGGCTTGGTTTTGGGTGCTTTGATTCAGTGTTTCGAATGGAGAAGAATTGGAACTGAAGAGGTGGAGATGAAGGAAGGTTCGGGCCTCACAATGCCGCGAGCAAATCCTCTGGAAGCCCTGTGCAGGCCACGCGAAGCCATGTTTTCTACTTTGGCTCAGCTTTAGAATACTCAAAAGTTAGAACTTAGAACTAAATATAAATATATATATATATATATATATATATATATATATATATATATATATATATATATATATATATATATATATATATATATATATTTTTTTTTTTTTTTTTTTTTTTTTTTTTTTTTGGAGACGAGGAAACACTGTCCATAGGCCAGTTAAAATCTGGATCGAACTAGCGGGCAACCCGCACCAATTTACCCGAGCCGACGATTAAGGCTTACACTGCCGTCCAGGGGATTCGAACCAGGCACCTGAGCTTTGCCTAGCCAGTTCTCCACCACACTTACTAAACAGCGGTGGGTAGAACTATATATACTTGCTCTGTGATTTGTGAGCATATTAATAATTAAAGGCAAATTTATTAAAAAAAGTAGGTTTTTAATTTAATTAACCTGAAGAAGCATGTTTAAGAAATAATATAAAAAGGAGAAAATACCTTACACAAATTTTCACTTTAAAAATTAGTAAAAACGTTTTTGGGTTTCTTAGAATGTGGAAAACAATTTTATGATAATTTTTTTTGAAATTTTACATAAAAGTCATTATTACACATGTTGAATAAAAATTTTATGTAACAACTTACATTTAAAATTTATGTATTAAAACTAACGTTTTTTATTATTAAATATATGTAATAAGTACTATATTATATTTGGAAATTAAAAAATGAGTTATAAATGGCTTATATGAATGATTAATTATTATTTAAATTTATGTAATAAGTAATATATAATAGTAATGTTTAAATAAAATTATATAAATTTATCCTTATTTTTGTAGAACAATCTAATAATGGTGAATATAATTAATATTTAAAATTTTAAATAGCCATTATAACATACAAACGCATTCACGTACACTTTGAAATTACATTATTGTTTGATTGAAGCTTATATCTTTATAGATCATATGATATAATAGGTTGTTGTAACTGACCACATGATATCAATGAATAAGGATACTGATACATCATACAAAAATTATCTTGATATGGCACTAATCTCAAAGCAAAATCAAGTTGGAAAGTTCCGAAATCAAAATCAGGAGCATCTCAACTCCATTTTCAGCAAACTTATAGTCGAACTGAGCGTCTCGGAAATACGAACCCAACGACACCAAATTCGACCCAATTTGAGCCCAAATGGATCCAAATCAAGGACCCAAAGCGCTGTAGGAAGGTTCAAACCACAATTTGGATTACCAAACAGATTCCAAACATAACAAGCTTATAATCAAATCGAGCGGCTCGACGAGACGAATCCAACGATCCCAAGATCATTGAATTCCGACATCACTACGACATTCAAACGTCAATCGAACGGTTCATGATCAAGGGATTCAAGATCGGCCGTCTAACCAACCACTCCCAACTAACCCTTGATCCTCCACCTATTTAAAGGTCATGCCATTCCCAAAATTTATAAATAGAGCCCCCTCTCCTCTTGAAAAGGGACCCCCAGAGCCTAAGGAAAAAAGAGAGAGATCAGATATCGCTCTTGCTTCCTAGCCTCCTCGACCACCGCCGAAGTCTCGCCGGACCACCGCCGATCCACCGCCGGAGTCTCGCCGAACCACCGCCTAACACCTTGTGCTCCACCGGACCACCATCTAACGCCGTTGCTCCGCCGAACCACCGCCTGACGCCCTGTGCTCCACCAGACCACCGTCTAACATCGTTGCTCCGCCGAACCACCGCCTGACGCCTTGTGCTCCACCGGACCACCGTATAACGTCGTTGCTCCGCCAAACCACCGCCTAACGCCGTTGCTCCGCCGAATCACCTCCTGACACCGTGTGCTCCACCGGACCACCATCTAACGCTGTTGCTCCGCCGGACCATCATCTGATACCCTCATCTTCGTCGGACGCCCTACGTTCCGCCAAACCTTCACTTGAAGTTCTCATCTTTGCCATGCCATTGTCGAAGACTTTCATCTTTACCAGATCATCATCTAAGGCCCGGAGTTCTGCCTGATCATCATCTAAGGCCCGAAGTCCTGCCAGACCATTACTCGACACTCGGACTTCTATTGTACAATTGCTACTTGTAATCTGATCGTCCTTAGAGACGAGTCAGCCCATTATAATTAACTCAAGTTCTAGTGAAATCTTTTTCAACTAGGCTAGGCCCCGTGGTTTTTCCCCTTTCAAGGATTTTCCACGTAAAAAATCTTGTGTTCTCTGTGTGTGAGCTAGATATCCGTATAATGTTAAGACGAACGATTAAAACTCTATCGCCGCGTATATTCTAGTCCATAACATATACAAAATTAAAAGGATTGTTGCGGGCTAGAATAAACGTGATGATAGAGTTTTAATCGTTCGTCTTAGCGTTGTACGGATATCCAACTGAGCAACGACGTTAGACGGTGGTCGGCGGAGCACAGGGCGTCAGGTGGTGGTCCAGCGGAGCAACCGCGTTAGGCGGTGGTTTGGCGGAGCATAGGGCGTCAGGTGATGGTCCGGCGGAGCAACGACGTTAGGCGGTGGTGGTCCGGCGTTGGTGGAGCAGCAGTGGTTCGTCGGAACTTCGGCGGTGGTCCAGCGAAACTCAGGCGGTGATCTGAGGCAAGGAAGCAAGAGCGATCTCTGATTTCTCTCTTTCTTCCTTAGGCTTAGGGGTCCCTTTTCAAGAGGAGAGGGAGCTCTATTTATAGATTTTGGGAATGGCATGGCCTGTAAATAGGTGGAGGATCAAGGGTAAGTTGGGAGTGGTTGGATAGATGGCCGATCTTGAATCTCTTGATCAAGAACCGTTTGATGGACATTTGAATGTCTTAGTGATGTCGGAATTTAGTGATCTTAGGCTCGTTGGATTCGTCTCGTCGAGCCGCTCGATTCAACTATAAGTTTGTTATGTTCCAAATTGCAGTTTGAACCTTGGGTCCTTGATTTAGACCCATTTGGGCTCGGATTGGATTGAATTTGGTGTCGTTGGGTTCGTATTTCTGAGACGCTCAGTTCGACTATAAGTTTGCTGAAATCGGAGTTCGGATGATCTTGATTTTAATTTTGAAAGTTTCCAACTTGATTTTGCTTTGAGATTCGTGCCCGATCAAGATAATTTTTGGACGATGTATCAAGGATCATATGCTCTATTGACACATAATCCTATTCCTTCAAGCAATTATTATGAACATTTTTTTTAAATAATTTATTATTGTTAAAAAATGAGTTTCATAATAAAAATATTTGAATTAAAGTTATTAGTTATTTCTTATGACACTCATTTTTTCAAATAATAATAATAAATTCAATTTATTTAACATTTTTTAATAATATGATTAACAGCAATTTATATTTTATTTTAAAATATAAGCACACCATTATTTAATAATTCATTAAAATAATTATAACTAATTCAAAAAATTTCAAAGCCCTACAAACTTTCATGAAATTAATAATATGAAGAATTATAACGGTTTAATTAAAAATTTTAGGCAACTAACTCGGCTTATTGGAAATCGGAAAATTGTTTACGGTTTCTATAAATTTGAATCAAGTTTTCCAATTTATTAGATATTGGAATTCAACACCTTTTTTTTTTCACCAGCGAGATTGGATTTGGCGGCATCACTAATCTTCGACTGGTTTAGAAGAGACACTCATTGCAAAAAATCTCCTGGCCCATACCTCATTGAGCCCACTTTAGAGGTAAGGCTGATTTAAAAGAATCGAACACGAGTTGAGGGTTCCCAACTTTACTTATTCATTAACCAAACTAAATAATGGTGGGTCCTACACTATTTTTAAAAAATAAAAAAATATATCCCGTGTCAGTTGACTATGGATGCGCTAGTCAAAGATAATTTTTAATTAATAACAACTAAGGGGCTATATAGTACATACAACCACGTGGCATCCACGAGATAAGTCGGTTAAAATAAACAAATGCATGGCATTGGGCTTAGCTGATTTGGTGGGCCAGTGTAGTTGGGAACCCTCAGCTCATGTTCGATTTCTCTCTCATGCGGCGCGACTCGTCTGGGGAAAAAGTAATTGTATGGCCTTTTATTAGGTCCGGTGTCCTGACGTCGCTCTATGTTCGGACGCCAGTAAAATAGTGTCACGTGCTCTTAATCTTTACTGCGCGGCCTGACGACCCAACCCGGATCGGACCCGGGAATGGTATGTATTGGCTGATTTGTGCAAACCGGGGTATTGCTCGATATTGTTCGGCAATAACGAGAAATATCATTTTATCAAGACCAATATCTGGCAATACTGAGCAATACCCCGATTTTACTAGGTATTGCTAAGTATTGATTGGTATTGGTCTTGACAGAGCGGTATTTCTCATTATTGTCAAGTAATACCTAGCAATATCTAATAATACCGAGCAATACCCGAACATAGCAATATCGGGTTCCGGTGCAGGTCGGGTCGTCGGGCCGCGCGGTAAAGATTAAGAGCATGTGGCGACATGTTATGGGCCTCCGGATGTAGAGCTACGTCCGGTGTCCGGACCTAATAATTGTTCATGAACTTGTGGGTCTACTTACTAGTAAGCATACCGAGGGATTAGTTACGCCATCAAACATACCCTTTAAGTGAGGCAGCGGTTATTGTTATGCTCGTTTTGCTTTAAAATACAAATTTTTATTGTGTTTTATTAGAAAATGATATTACTGTTAATAAGATCTTTTTTTTTTTTTGGGGGGGAAATAAGATCTTTTTAAAATTAATTTTTTTCGCTAACACAATTAAAAAAATTATCCTTTTAAAAATGTCAACGGATGGATATGAGAGGGATATACATGTAATAAAAATAGTTGTATGTTGATATAATATTTAGTAGGATATTTTATAAAACTGATCAGAATAATAATAAAAATTTATATTTATTTTAAAATGGATGCAAACGCGTTTGGTTTAGTGTTCTTTTAATTCATATTTAAGACTGAATATGTTTTACTGCCGAAGGCAAATCTGCTTATGGTGCATCTGCAATGGAAATCATCGCGCTGTTACTGTCCATACCTTTCTTCTTCTTCGTACTCCTCATCTCCGCCCTCCGCCGGCGACACAGAAACAGTCCGCCAAGCCCTCCCTCGCTCCCCCTCCTCGGCCACCTCCACCTCCTCAAGAAACCCCTCCACCAATCCCTCGCCTCCCTCTCTGCTCGCCATGGCCCCATACTCTACCTCCGCTTCGGCTCCCGCCCCGTCCTCCTAGTCTCCTCAGCCTCCGCCGCCGAATCCTGCTTCTCCAAGAACGACTCCGTGTTCGCCAACCGCCCCCGATTCCTCGCCGGAAAGCACCTTGGCTATAACTACTCTACTCTAGTCTGGGCTTCCAACGGCTCCCATTGGCGAAACCTCCGCCGCGTCACCGTCATGGAGATCTTGTCCGCCTCGCGCATCCACTCCATCTCCGATCTCATCTTAGAAGAAATCGCCGCGATGGTAAAAGCGGTGGCCGCGGCCGCCCGGAGCGGCAGTTTTATCGAGCTGCGGCCAAGATTGTTCGAATTGAATTTTAATTTGATGATGAAGTTGGTTGCGGGGAAGAGATTGAACCAGATGGAGGAATTTCGACAGATTGTTAGGGAAACTTTTGAAGTGAGCGGAGCATCAAATTTGGGAGATTTCATCCCTTTTCTGCGTTTGTTTGATTATAAAGGATTGGAGAAGAAGCTGATTAGGTTGCAGCGTAGAAGGAACTCTTTCTTGCAGGAATTGATTGATGAGCGCAGGAAAGAGATTGAGAGCTGGAGAAATTCATCATCAGCTTTTGATGGCAAAGAAGGAAGAGATAGAGAAGAAAGAGGGAGGAAATGCTTAATTGATAATTTGCTTTCTCTGCAAAAAACTTCTCCGGAGCAGTATTCGGACGAAATTATCAAAGGAATCGTGGCGGTAAGCCCTAGCTGACATGTGTGCTTGATTTATTTGAAATTGAAAGTATAAATTCATTGCATAAAAATACTAATACCAATTATTTCTTCAGGTCCTTCTATCTGCCGGCACAGATACGTCTGCCCTAACGACAGAATGGGCGCTCGCTCTGCTCCTACGCAACCCAACAGCTCTCTCCAAAACCCGCGCCGAGCTCGACCGCCATATCGGCAACCACCGCCTTATAAACGAAACCGATCTCCCCAATCTCCCTTACCTCCGCTGCGTCATCAAAGAGGCCCTTCGCCTTCACCCCATAGCGCCGCTGATCCCCGCACACGAATCCAGTGAAGATTGCACCGTGGAGGGATTTCACGTGCCAAAAGGCGTTATGTTACTGGTGAACGCGTGGGCGATTCACAGAGACCCGTCGCTGTGGGTGGAGCCGGAGGAGTTCAGGCCGGAGAGATGGGAAGGAGAAGAAGAGAACGGAGAGGTAACCAGGAAGCAGCAGCAGGGGAAGGTGTTGTTCTTTGGGATGGGGAGGAGAGGGTGTCCCGGAGAAGGATTAGCTCTGCGAGTTGTGGGGTTGGCTTTGGGGGCTTTGGTTCAGTGCTTTGAGTGGGGTTCCGATGAAGTCGGTGGGGCGGCGGTGGATCTTACGGAAGGGAGTGGGCTTTCAATGCCAATGGCGACGCCATTGAGAGCCTTCTGCAAGAAGCGAGAAGCTATGAATCGAACTGTCTTTGCATGTTGAAGAAGTTTCTCCATCTTTCAATAATTGTTTTTGCATTTACTTGATTTTTGTAGTTCAGTATTTATAGTTGGACAAAGGCAATGTGCAGAGCACATTTATAAAGCTGTTATTTGTCTTCAAATATAAGGTGGTTTGATCAAATATTTTCCTATTTAAGTAGGATTACATCAAGTATCAATTACAAGATCATATTTTTTTGCTTTAGCCAGGGATTTTTTTATATATTTAGGTCAATTAAATCGTCAAATTATTACGTCCAGTGTCCGGATTGGTACGAGCTCTAATCCAGACCCGCCACATCACACCCAAATACATCGGGCCCCAGTGTATTTTGGTGGCGTGACGCGTCTGGATTGGATGTTCGGACGTCCGGTGACCGGACGTAGTAATTCGCCATTAAATCAGGCTCACACACCATTGCATATACAAAGACTCAAATCTAAGATCTCTTAATTGGCAGTTTAAGCTCCCAACCAATAGGCCAATGTGAGATGCATATGTCAGAGATGTTCTCACTAGACATTTGCAAGAGATTGTACTGTGATGTATGTTTTTTTTACGGAAGAGATTCTTCTTCTTGATAAGACCAGAGATGGAGTTGAAGGTAAACTTAAATTATGCGGTCAACTTTAGAGTCTAAAAGTTTTCATTAGAGTATACCTAAGAGTGAATATATGGAGTGTAATTTTAATGAAATAAGTAAAAGAAGCTTAATATTAGTATAATTTAAATAGAGTAAATAGTAAATTATATTAAATTGATATTACATTAAATTGATTTTACTTCTTCTCACTTTTATTTGGTTTTTTCAGTATTTTTTAATTATAACTTATTAGTATAGCTTTTTTTTAATATTCAAGAAATATAATGTTATAAAATAAATTATTAGAAATTTGTAAAAATAAATTTAATAATAAATAAAATTATTTATATTTCTTATATATTAGATAAAATTACTTTTACTTATTTATTAATATTTTAATTATTGAATTTTTTATTAGAAAATAATAAAATATACTTAATTAAAAATTAATGCATTAAAATTTCAATCAAGCAACTATTTTAATTAAAATGAAATTATTATGTATTAAGTTATTAAATTTTTTGTTTGCAATATTCTAATTTTTTTAATAATATTAGATTTATTAAATATTAAAAAATACTATTAAGTTATTATTAAAAAATAAAAAGAGAACAGTGGAAACCAAAAAAAATTAATACATTTTTTTATAAAATATAATCTCCATTTATGTCTTCTTAAAAAATGTAAATTAAATTTATGTATTTGCTCCTATTTAAATTATATGTATATTACACTGCTTTTATTTATTTTAATTATGAATATGCTTCAAGTAAAAAGTAAAAATTTCACCTACAAATTATATCAAAATGTAGTTAAAAATTATTATATTTTTCTTAAGATTAGTATTACATAAAAAATTTATATTAGCTAATCTCAAAATAATTTTTAAATTTAATATCTATTATAATATAAATTATATTATTTAATGCTATATAAATTAATATTTAAGTGAAATATATTTCTTTCAGTAAAAAAAAATATTCTTCAGTATTCGTCCAATGGAAGTCATTGCTCTGTATCTCTTCGTTCCTCTTCTCTTCTTCTTCCTCGTCTCCGCCCTCCGCCGCCGCCAGAAATACTCTCCACCAAGCCCTCCCTCACTCCCTCTCCTCGGCCACCTCCACCTTCTCAATAAACCCCTCCACCAATCCCTCGCCTCCCTCTCTGCGCGCCACGGCCACATACTCTCCCTTCGCTTCGGCTCCCGCCCCGTCATCCTGGTCTCCTCCGCTTCCGCCGCCGAATCCTGCTTCTCCAAGAACGACGCCATCTTCGCCAATCGCCCCCGATTCCTCGCTGGAAAGCATCTCGGCTATAACTACTCCACACTGGCATGGGCCTCTTACGGCCCCCACTGGCGCAACCTCCGCCGCATCACAACCGTGGAGATCTTCTCCCCCTCCCGCCTTCACTCCATCTCCGATCTCATCTTTCAAGAAGTCTCCGCGATGGTAAAGGCTTTGGCCGCGGCCGCCAGAACTGGTGGGGTTATCGAGATGCGGCCGAGATTGTTCGAACTGAATTTGAATTTGATGATGAAGATAGTTGCCGGGAAGAAATTCAATCATACAGAGGTGTTCCGGCAGATCGTAAGGGAAACTTTTGAATTGAGCGGGGCTACAAATTTCGGGGATTTTATTCCGTTGCTGCGTTTGTTTGATTATAAAGGATTGGAGAAGAAGCTGATTAGGTTGCAGGGTAGAAGGAATTCTTTCTTGCAGGAATTGATTGATGAGCGCAGGAGAGATTCAGCATATTCATTTGATAATGAAGCTGAAAGAGATCGGGAAGAAAAGGGGAGGAAATGCTTGATTGATAGTTTGCTTTCTCTGCAAAAAACTTCTCCGGAGCAGTATTCGGACGAAATTATCAAAGGAATCGTGGTGGTAAGCCATAGCTGACTTGTGTGCTTGATTTATTTGAAATTGAAAGTATAAATTCACTGCATAAAAAAAATAATAAATACCAATTCTTTCTTCAGGTTCTTCTATCTGCCGGCACAGATACGTCTGCCCTAACGACAGAATGGGCGCTCGCTCTGCTCCTACGCAACCCAACAGCTCTCTCCAAAACCCGCGCCGAGCTCGACCGCCATATCGGCAATAACCGCCTTATAAACGAAGCAGATCTCCCCAATCTCCCTTACCTCCGCTGCGTCATCAAAGAGACCCTTCGCCTCCAACCCGTAGTGCCGCTCATCCCGGCACGGGAGTCCAGCGAAGATTGCGCCGTCGAGGGATTTCACGTGCCAAAAGGCGTCATGTTACTCGTCAACGCGTGGGCGATTCACAGAGACCCGTCGCTGTGGGAGGAGCCCGAGAACTTCAAGCCGGAGAGATGGGAAGGAGAAGAAGAAGAAGGAGAGATGAGCAGGAAGCAGGGGAAGGTGTTGTCCTTCGGGATGGGGAGGAGAGGGTGTCCTGGAGAAGGATTAGGTCTCCGAAGCGTGGGGTTGGCTTTAGGAGCGTTGGTACAGTGCTTTGAGTGGGACTCCGATGGAGGTGGTGGGGAGGTGGATCTTACGGAAGGGAGTGGACTTACAATGCCAATGGCGACGCCATTGACAGCCTTCTGCAAGAAGCGGGGCGATATGAATCGAACTGTGTTTGCCTGTTAAGAAAATGAACGGAGAGAATTGAATAGGTTCTCTTATTATCATGCATGATATTTTAGCTTGGTGTAACTTATGCTTATAAGGCTTATTTAATTCAAGCTTCGTTTGGAATGTTCTACAAAAAAGTGATCCATGGCCAGGATTCTTTACTATGGGTGTCAATTTGGATCAATGAGTTGGATTCATGTCAAACGCAACTTGACCCGACTATAAACGGGTTGACTCTAACCCGACCCAATTTTGCAAACAGGCCAATTTTGTCAACTCATACCTAACATGTGCGATTTACTGGATTGACACGACCCAACCCGTGAGCAACTATGGAGCATAGCAGGTCCGCTGAGTCTGGAGGAGTGGAGGCATCGACAGTGCTGCGGCAGGCCAGCGACAGCAAATGTGGCGTGTGGTATGGACAACAACAACGATAGCTCGGCCGCTCCGGCAAGATGCGAATGCAACCCTGCACAGACGCGACCCGACCGACGACCCTTAACGTGACACCTATCCGACGTGCGGGATGATCAAACGGGTCAATCCGGGTTGACTTTAAGTTGTCGAGTCAACCCGAACCCGACTAGTATCAAAAATTCAAACTTAGACTCAACCCGTTTCACAAACGACCTGAATCCTAATTTTTTCAGGTCCGATTTCAGGTCGTGTCAACTTTTGACACCCTAATCTTTACTGAGATGCAGATTGCTTCACATGCCACATTCTCCTTCTCAAACAGATCAAAATTACATGAAAGTTTTTAAATTAATAAAGATTTTAAGGATTCCAAGAAATATTATTGAAAAAAACATTTAACTTCTCCACAAAAAGAATAATAGAGAAACTAATCGCATTTGCCCAGACATCATAGTCCTGAAGCAGCAATGAAAATAATCGAGCTCCACACCATAACTCCTCCATAAATTACCTTCCAACAAATTTCCAATTACATTTTTCAAAATTCATTTTTATCAAATGTTTTCTTTCATTTATGGCTAAAAAACAAAGCAAAAGACAAAATTGTGAATGAACAAAGAAAAAGCTTTCTAAGTTCTTTTCCAACGCATCTTCATTGCATCAAATTTCCTTCTTTTATATGCTCGATGCTTGGCTGCAACTCTAAGCTTCCTCTTGGCATGGAGCATAGGGTTCATTACAGCTATCAGCTTCTGCTGGGTTCTTCTATGGTCTCTCTTCCCTTTGAGGTTCTTTCTGATCCGATTGTAGACCTGTATGAAGTTCTCAACTCCCAAAATATCTCGCACACCATCACGAACTTCTTCTGCAAGTTGCTTAATCTCATCTGTAGTGGGAAACAATGAAAATGTTAAGTACTGTCCATCGTTTCAGTTCACCAAATAAAATTTCAGAAAGCAGAGATTATCCTAAAGCTTGAAGTAAGCAATTTTTTATTTTATTTTGAACTTGGTTGGCCACCAACATGGTCATTATCAGCCTCACCTCCAAATTGGGCTTTATGAATTATTTTTCATTCATTTCAGTATAGTGTTCCCTAAACAATTACCATAATTTACCTACCAATTTCTGCACAATTTTAGTTCTATTATTTTTGGCCTACCAAATCCTTCTGCATTAGTTCTTTCTATCCAACCCCATCAATGCATCTAACCTCCACACATTATCAGGGGTGGAATCAACCATAATTTTCAGGGGGGACAAACTTATAAGTAACTGTCTGTAGATATGTCGGGGGTCCAAGGGGGCGCTGTCCTGGAACAAATTTTGATTTACTATTTCTCTTTATATTTGGTTCATCATTCTCTAACAATAACACCTCTATAAAATGTTTTTAATTATACGACAATTACCTAAAGACCATAGTATTTTAAAACTTTTAGGGGGGGAAATTACCTAAATTCCCTTATAATAAAGACTAAAAAATAGATTGAGAGGAGCAAATTGCCTAAAGAATTGTATAATTAAAAAAAAAATTGGGGGGGGGGGGGGGGGGGGGGGGGGGGGGGGGAGGGCTCAAAGAGGTTCCGCCCCTGCCCATGATGCACCAAAACTTTATAATCTCAAAGTATGCAATGTTTGACATATGCAGGATTCGACACACAACCAACACATGTAGAACGCATTATCATAGTGTTCTATAACAAAAATAATAAATAAAAAATGACATTTCATTCACCCTTGTTATAAGTTTATGAAATAATGATGACAGAATGGTAGAAATGCATAATAGTTGAAAATTAATAAGAGGAGAGGCTTTCAATTTTAAAATAAATAAATTGAATATTACTCTAATAACTAATTTTTTTAGATTGTCTATTTTTAAATGTTTATTTTTTATATCTTTTGTGGAAGAGCTCAGTAAAACGAAATTCTTAGATCTCAAGTCTATTATAATGAAATCCTAAAGCTTCCTGTTCTAAAATCCCTTTCTCTCTTATAATTCTATGTTCTTTCTTTTATGATTGTGCTCCTTAGTAAGGTTTGGAGTAATCCATAGACAAATTTGGATTGAACAAGAGAACGTGTAAAATAAAGCTCAGTAAGATAAGTAGAAGACTCACCTTCGACGACCTTTCCAGCAAACCCTTCACAAGCTTTATACAATGGAAGTATTATGTAGATAGCATATTCACGGGAACCTTCCACGCCAATTTGGGAGGAGATCGTTCTTATGCAGTTAAATACAATTTTCATCTACAAACATTTCAAAAATCATTAGTTGATAACATTAAAATGTCAATAGCAAGAACAGGAAAACTTTACTGAACCTATCAACTAGTCTTGAACTCTATAGCTATAATAGATCTAAGTTGAATAAAAAATGGATGAAATGGGATAAACATTCAATCAAATAAATTCAAAACATGCGATGTACAAACCTGAAAATTCTCTTTTTCCATTGCTATCTTTTCCCAACCTCTTCAAAAGCGGTTTAACTAATAGTGACTGAAGGTCTTCATTCTCAGATGCTGTTGAAGATTGGGCCGTAACACTGGTGGAAAGCAGGAAGATCCTTTTCGCCTTTCTTGAACCGAGTAAATCAAAAGCATCAAGGTAAGAGCTTTGCTCGCAAGCAGCAAGCATCGACCATAATTTGTGCAATGGTGTCAGACTCTTATGTTTCGCAAATGAATGCAAACTGCATATTGAAAATGCAAGATTTTGAGTAATCATATTGCCACTCGCATCATCAATGACCTGTCCCTCAAGTTGCTTCAAGAAGGAAACAGCAACTGCAAATAGTCTGCTAGGATTGATAAGAAAAAGATTCTTTTGGATCATTTTCTCACTATCACCTTTGCATGCTTCAGATACAGCAGTAAAATACAAGGCCACAAGCCGACTGGAAATGTTACGCAACCCTAAATGAGGATGCAACAAAAATTTGCAGATCAATCCCCATATCTCCTGATGAAAAAAAAAAAAAAAACAATAAGATCATACTTATCATCTAATAAAATCCAGTTCTTCTATCATTTAAAGGTTAATAAGAAGAACATGCAGGTTTTACATAGCCAGTTAAGATAGAAAAAAATTGCAGTTTTAGACATTTCCCAAAGCAAGAACAGAGCAATAACCTGAGATCTCTACTTCTAAAAATTCTCTGCCACTAGAGCAGGATTTCATTTCCTTCAACCCATAGAAATTTCGGTATTATGTGTTCATGCATAGGTAGGATTTCATTTCCTTCAACCCATATTTTTCGGTATTATGCGTGCATGCATAGGTAGGTTTCCATTTCCATCAACCTCTTTTTTTTCTCTGCAATCACACGGGCATTTGTTTGTGAATGTTGAATTGTTTAGAAAAATTGGATGAAGGGAATGATTGATTATCGTTTGTGTTAGTAAAAAGGAAATGGACATTCTTCCGTGCAAACTTTAGGCACATGCCGGATTTGATTTACAAGCATAGTTTTCCAAAATCCATGCTGAGGCTTCATAATGTTTCAGAAATATCATTTTTCTTCTTTCTATTCTCCAAGGTAAGATTATGTTGAAAAACAATTACAATCAATTATTCTACACATGAAATTTCGCGGTTCAATTACTGAAGAATCAAGCCATACTAGGCTTTAACTCAAGCATGCAGCAAAGTTCTCGTTATTTTTGTCTTGTGTGCATCAAATGCTAGAAATTAGGTTGAGTATTGAAAGAGAATGCAAAGGTAAAATTCCTATAATTTGACATAGAACAACAAACCTCAAAATCCGATTGGAAATAAAGTTCTGAAAATTGAAGAAACATCTTCTCAATCATAACAAGTGAATAATAAGCTTCTTTCCAGCATGGAACCACCGGTTCTTTTGAAACTCCAAGTTCTGCTATATCAACTGCATCTACATAAACTTTCAAGATATTTCTAGCAGTTTGCATTATACCAATAATATGTCTCTTAAGTCCTCCTCTCCATACTTCAATCAATAACCCAATAACCTGAAAAATCAAACCCCATATACATAGATCATAGTCAAATAAAAGGAAAAGTTATCAGCAAGACAAGCAGAATTGTATAAGGCGTCTTTTCCTTTAAAGAAATGGACTAGTTCTCCAATCAATATCAGTAATTGGTATTGACACATTGAATAAGGAATGCCAATAGTTATTCTTCACAATTTTCTGAAATATAGATCGTTAATCACAGCCGAATCTAATTGTTAAGCTTGATGCATGTCATAATAGAACAACGCACCATGACAAAAGCTTATTTAAAGATATTCATAAAATATTATTTGAACGGTTAAAACAATTTTAAGAAACTGCATATCAGTTATTAAATGCATGATATTGATCAAACTCAATTTATGGATCTTATGAACCACAATGCAATGGTAGAAGATCTCCTTCAAAAAAAAAAAAAATGAACTTAATCGCTGAATAAAAGCCACCCTTCCTGGAGCCTCCTCAATGTGTATGAGAGCTTGGGAATAGTATATTTTCTTGAGCTAGATTTGGCCGAAGCCACTATTGAGCCCTATGTTTATTTGTTGGCATCCCAAACTTCTTTACGGTAAACATGAAGATGTAAGCTCCAATAATTTCAAGCATCATGGTATTTCACAATCATGCATGATTGTAGAATCAGTTTCATCCCAAAGTACAAACTTTAAGTCTTTTAGCTTCATAGGAGGATCCACCAGACGCTTTCCTTTCCTTTAAGAAACATCTTTATAATTTGTGACAACTCAAATAATTTCTCTCAATCAAGCAATCTGAGACTTGTAGCACTTGAAGTTATCCTTTATTCTAAATTTAATTATTCATGATGGGAAAGGAAGTCAAAGAAAACCAGAGATAATAAAAAATAATAATAAATCTCAACTAAAAGGAAGAATAAAAAAAATGCAAAAAAGAAGAGAACTCTAACCTCATTCTGATACCATACAGAAAATAGAAGTAGTTAATTGTAGAAAACTACTTGGAATTTCTATTGTTTTTTTTTTATATATATATACAAAGTATGCTGATATATATAGATTCTTCCAAGAGTCTTACCCTAAAAATAAGTGAAAGCTGATTTAAAAAAATTGAAAAATACTCCAAGAGGGGTGGGGGCTAGAGGCGGCAAATAGATTACAATCCAAGGGTCATGAGGAGATTGATCCAATGAATAGAACTCTTAATTCATGCTTTAAGGCATCTCTATCAAAATTGGTTAACATGTGAGTCTCATCAAGGTTGGGTCGTGTGTGGAAGCCCACGCGTGTGTAGGTTTGGACCCCATGATCTTCAATAGTTTATGATGCCAATTTAGGTTAACAAATCAGCATTGGGAGATATGCGAATTTATGAAGAGATAGCTATGTGAATGAGAAAGGGAAAGGAGCATGTCGATCGGTGGCTAGGATGAGGAACATCACAGCACATATCATAAAATCTTTGATGCAAATCTTTATCATGAATAACACCTTAGATTTATGAACTTTGCTCTAATATTGAGGGTTTGTTTGGTTTGCCAAACAAAAAAAGAATAAAAAGTTAAAGAAATGCATTGTAAAATAAATATGGTGTACTTGAAATATTTTATTGCTTGGTTGAGTGTAAAACAAATGCAGAAGAAGGTGATGGTGATGGTCAATAGCGGCAAGTAGCGATAATAATGATCGGTGTCAATCGATGATGGCCAATGGCAGTCGATGGTAGTGGCCAACGGTGGCCAGTGACAGTCGATGGTGGTGGATGATGGTGACTAGTGGCGGCGACAACCATGAACGGCATCAGCAGTGACGGTGGTTGGCAACAATAGTGGTAGGGATGGTTGGCAGCTATAGTGATAGCGGAGACAATGGTCGATAGCGGTAGCGGTGATGATTGGCAGTGGATGGCAGTGACAGTGATAGCAATGGCAATGGTAAGCAGTAGCAACGATAGTGCATTCAAAAATAGGCCAAAATGGACAAATTTTGGAAACACCAAAATGATCTGAGGTGTTATTTTCAAAGTCATCAAAATTTTTCTTTGAATTACTTTTTTATCAAACCAAACACCTATATTTTTAATACCTTCAGATTTTTTATACTTTATACCCAAAACCCTTCAAACCAACCAACCCCTAAAAGAAGTATTGGAGATGCAAAAAGGATAAGGTTATTAGAGAGGTAAAGATATAAGGGTACCAAAAAGGAGCGCCTTAAAAGTTCATAGATCTTCCAACCCTCCCTATTATTAAGGCTATATTGGTCACAAAATTACTAATAAGATTCACGTCAAATTGACTATTAACAGCTTAAAAAATAGGATAAGAAAGAGCAATTCAAACTTAAAATTATATTTTACAATTTTAACGTCAAACAACATAATTTTGCAGAAAGTTCTAGCAATAAAAGGGTTTTAGGCATGATAACATGATTGCGTGCCATATATTGGACAATAAAACTCACAAAGAAAACTAAAATATAATGAAGGAGAGAAAAACTAGAGCACAAATATACTGCAAGCAATAAGAAATTTCAATAACCTCAGCAGATGGACTCCATAAATATTGTTTCTTGCCAAAGTACCATGACAGGGTATATTCTAGAATTGGCTGCAGCATCTGCTGACTAGTCCGACTGATCAGTTCTTTTAGAACAGTTAAAACCATTGAACGGACCCTTTGGTCCTGCTCATTGGCTAAGGAAACCACCAGGTGAATGAAAAATGTCTGCACATGACTATCTATAACACTCCTAGGAAATTTAATCAAAATAGCATGAAGCATGTCAAGCACAGACTCTCTTCCCGATGGATGTTCATAGCTGCAGAAATTCCAGAGCAATAAGTAGATTTAAGAAATAAGAAAGAGTAAAAGTAATAGATCCACATAGTAGGCAGTATACCTAAGATTTGACAGCAGGAAATCCATATGTTGCTGCAATCGTTTATCAGAGAGCTGATACTCGAGAAGAAATTGTAAGAGTATCTCGCTGCATTTCCTGCGAATTGGTTCTGACTGACTTGTGACCATTAGTTCAGCAACTCGCAAAATGATGTCATAAATTTCATGAACTACTAGTTTTCGTGCAAAGATTGTCTTCAAAAGTGAGAGTGCTAAAGTGGAAGGGTTTGTTTGAATATCTATAAACATTGGAAATCGAATGATCATGTGAAGTTCGCCATGTGAAATTGAAATCCTAGGATTCCGTAATAGCATCGTAAGCAACTTTATACAGGATAGGGCCAATGAACTGCTTCCATCTCCAGATCTCTGAGCAATAGACAGGAGCAATGACTTGATCTTATCAGATTCTTTATCCATTGATGGCAGGGGAAGCTTAAACAATGGAGCAAGGCATCTGAATGTTGCGGCCAAAACACTTTCAAATTTAGAATTCAGACAGTAACCAAGCTGTTTGACAAATGGGTCTAACATTGATAGTAGCTGCTGGTCGTTCTTGTCCAACTTTATATTCTTCAAACGATTATGCAGCATTTCGAGGGCAAATCCAGTAATGAGATAAGAATTTTTCAAAAAACAAGCACTTTTGCGAAGTGGTTTTTCTTTGACAATAACATCAAAGCTTGACGTTTCATTTTCTGCAGTTTCAGACCTTTCTTTTCTGTAAGAGAGCTCAGCTGCAATATTGTCTTCAATAAGCCCATAAACAAAGATAAATAACTCAGCAGTTTGGGCAGATGGATTACTTTCAATTCCAGATGCAATATGGGACAATATTATCTCAAGTTTCCTTTTTATTTTTGGTGTGAGATGCTTCTCAATGTGATTATGTATGGGAGAAAGCAGTTTCATAGCATGCGTTCTAAAAGTAATGCTCTGTGAAATCAATTTGAGAGTCTCAAAAGATTTACTTTTCCTAGTCTCTTTCATTTTTGAAGCAATTTTTTCAACCTCTTTCTCCTCGGCAACATCTCCAAAAATGTCATTTTCAGCAATAGATACGAGTTCTTCTAAACAGTAATCCAAGCTTCCTGTTGATTTTCCTATGAGAATCTTAGATAAGATGAAATTCAAGCTATATCCTAAAACATGCATTTCATACCCTCGCTTAAGAATTGATTGCATGACTTTAATTATAAAATGCAAATATTCCAATCCTAACTCCTTGGCACATGCAGCCAAAGCAGATCGTGCTTCATCTCTCACGCTTTCAAGACGATTCTTTAGGAATGTACAAACGTGGTGAACGATGCTTGATAGTTGCGAGTCCATAGTATCCAATGGTAGCAGTTTCAGTAACTTCAGGGCAGCAAGACTAATATTAACGTTGACCTTTTCAGAATCCATAGTTAGGATCTTCTGAATTTGAGGAAGGACTGTTTTTTGAAGATAAGATTGTATTTCAGGAATAGCTTTAACAGAAGTACTATCCTGTAATGTCACTATTGCATTCCCTTGAGGATTACCAGAACAAAGAGCATCACAAGAACCAACTTCATCTCTTTCACAAGACTTAGAAGCAAAGAAATGAAACTTGTCCAATATAGCACATATCAACCTTACTAACAGTTTCTGTTTATCTGGACGAACAGTAATCTCACGGAAACATTTCATTAGGAAGGAACGATACGACTCCCATTGCATCTTATTTGATATAGAAGCAAGTGAATCCAAGCATGCTTCTCGTATATGCTCCCCTTTCCCATCTTTCACTTCAAACATCATACTTAAAAACAGAGGAACAAATATGCTTACAGCAATGTTCTGCAATTATGAAACAAAACCACCAAGTCATCTTCACTTCTGCTTAATTAAAAATACTCAATTAAACCATTGTACCTCTGTGAAATTTCCAGCATTAATGACATTTATAAACCGCATCAAGGCCCTTCTCCTCCTATGTATCTGCAGACAACTTACAATTTGATAAGAGCAGCATAAATTCTGTCAAAACAACTTAGAAGATCAAAAAATACCTGCAGGTGTAGGATATTGTTAAAAAAATCAACTTCAGGATCCTCGCTACATAAAGGTCTAAATGTGCTCAGAGCTGGAACTTCATGAAGATTATAAATCATATCACGCAACAGAGTCATCCATTCCTGAAAGAACGGTGAACAGATATCATTTAAAAAAGCTGAGGAACTAACCTTAAAGGAATATAATGTACATCATCAACATACTTTTTGGATGGAGATTTCCTTTGTCAAAGCTTCTTTCATATTCTTCAAAAGAACATCATTTATTATCCATAGAATGCAGGCCTTTGTCCAATTGGTTTCAATGCTTGTTTCTACAGCTGGACCAGATGATTGATTACATACAGCATCATGTGTGTAAGAATTCTTTGCATCTGTTTTTAGATATGAAGAAGCAAACTGAACAAATGCTTGCAATGATTTAGATGCACATTGCCGAAGGATTAATTCATCAGATGACATATAATATATACAATGCGACAGGATAAGTAATGCATGATTGACTCCAAGAAAAGAAAATAACTCTGGGTTAATTTTCTCATATGCACTGATTCTTGTATCATAATCAAACTCTCCAATATCCATAGAAGATACCGCAGTTAAGTCACGAAGAAGCCTAGCCTGTAAATTACACCGAGTAGAAAGAAATGTTACTTATACTGGGCACAATGATATTCTAATGATAAAGTGAGAAAAAATAAGCATGCTTGTATCAATATATCCTTCTTCGTCTCAAGGGTGGGGACAAAATAGAAAATTGCAACCAAGAAATCAAATGACTAAAGATCTGTACCAGATATGCTAAAGATGGATCAATCAGTGCAAGGCTATCAATAATATCACATACGCAGAGCTGAACATCTACTCCTGCAACTGCAAGGATTGGAAAGATAGACTTTAGAATCTTCCCTGATGTCTTCTCAACATTGACAGGTAAATACTGTAGGATCCCCTTCATAACATGCAAGGCTTCCAAGCAATCATCTGCAAAAATAATTGAAGAAAGATAAACTTTGTCGAACCACAAAATAAATTATGAAACAATATTTGTAGATTGGTGCCAGGCAAATGGTTCTTGATTACTCGTAAATTTCATTTAGTAGGCAAGCAGAATAGAAGCATCACTCACCAAAATCTAAAGCTTTCCTTTTGAAAAAAAAGGGAGTAATATATCCAGGAACGGAAGAGCTATCGATTGACTTTTCACATACTTCGCTATCAGTTTGAATATCCTCAGCTCTCTCTTTCCCGGCCAAATGGCAGATTTCCTATCATCAAACTAAGAAATAAGCAAAGAACTAGCATACTCACACTTTGCATGGTAACAGAACTTGAAGCAAGATGTCATGATGTAAAAAATCTAATTAATCAGGCATGTAACAAGCAAAAAACATAAGTTGATAGTGAAGTACACAAATGCTCCTCCAAATGATTAGATTTCTAACATTCTTCTTAACTAATACTTGCCTGAAAAAATGGATTGAATTCTTGAACTTAAATGCTTCAAGGATATAGCATTTTAACAATTTCTATGAGGCAATGGATAATGGCATCAAACCACATTAATCAAGTGTTGAATTAGTCAGTACAATGGAGCTACAATCAATGGTCATTATAAAGTTGGTTACATAGTCATAGAAAAGTGGCCGCCATTAGACATTACTTGCATGAAATAAATTAAAAAAATTTATCAGTTGAAAAAGTCAGTGGTGTCAGCTACACCATCACACGGAGAAAAGTTCAATTGGATTGCAAACATCAGTTCCACTTTGGAAACTTAAGTCCAACGTATAAGAATAGAAGATCGACAGCATGAGACTGCAACCAAACATCTCAATTCCAAAAGCTACGTGCATAGGAGAAGAAGAAGAAAAGAATTACCTGTGTGAATCTTCGTTGGACAGAATAAGTTCATGAAAATTCTTGACAAGTACTTCAAGATGAGGATAGAAAACTGCTTTTATAGAGTCATTCTCTAGATCAGAATCAGTTTCCAGGTTCAACAAATTCTCTATAAAACCAAGTACTGAAGATATAATGGCATCAGATGCAGTCCTTACAGTAAGAATTGAAAAAGATTGCAGGCACAAGATTTGCCTCCCTATTTAAGAATGATACAAGCACAGGGCTTCGGCTCATAACCAGAAAGCAAGAAAATAGTGAGCTTGGTTTTTCACTGCTAGAACCCTCATTCTTGAAGTTGTCTATTAGAGGTTTTACAGAATTGAAGAAAATGTCCCAGAACTCGCAACCAAAGTCATGGCTGTCATGCTTGCTCAGAGCTGAAGATAAAATCTTCAAACATAAAGATCGCAAATCCTTTAACTGTTTACCAGATGCGCTCATCTATAGAAAACAAACGTGGTTATCAGGAGTGGCAGTTATGACATACAAGAAAAACCATAGAATGAATCAGAACCAAGAGGCAATGATGTAGAATCTCACATGATGTATAAGTTTTCTAGTTTTAAAATCATAAATAAAACAAGAGATCATTTACAAAATTAAGCACATGAATAATAAAAATATGGAAAATTTACCTATAAACATTTGTTTATATAAGCAAGAGAAAGAACAACCCAATATTAGTTGACAGAAACAGTACCAATCTGAGAAAGATAAAGAATTAATTGTAAAATAATAGTGATGGAAGGCGGACACTTAAAAAACACTTCTATGGGATCATTATCCTGTCAGCCATCATGTTGAATACTAGTGCATCGGGACGCTTAAGGAAACTGATTTGGGCTAGCAATGTCATTTGAGTATTCTAAATTAATTATTTTAATGGGCTATTTGATTTGAAGTATAAGTGGTGTAAAGTATTCCAAACTTAATAGTTCTGAAAATGTTGATGTTTGGTTTGAAATAAAAGAAATGCAAAGAAAGATTTTCAAGTATTTGGAATTCACCCTCTTATTCAAATTTGGTGTATTTGGAAATCATTATATTTGACCAATTTTCAAAAGCATCGTAAATTCCATATCATTGCCCTTGCAACCACCGCCACCCGACACTATCGCTGCTATCTTCCGTTAGCTACCACCCGCCATGGCCGCTTGACATCACAGTTTGCTAGACATTGGTCGCCGACCACCAACCACCACCAACATTGAGTTTTACACTGCATTTAATTTTACTTCAAGCCAAACAAAAAAAATAATAATCACCTGCATTTATTTTGCACTCATCCAAACAACTCAAAACATTTCAAATACATTGCATTAAATTTTCCTCTCCATTCATTTTTCAAAAAACCAAGTCCCCTAAATGAATCTCCAATGTAGCTTGTTGGATGACTCTTGAATAGTGCAAGAAGCCCATGGACAAAAATTAATTATGCCACTGGAACATGTTTATATGTCAAATCAATCTTATTTTAGATTTTAACTATCAACATTACATCTTTATCATCCCACTTGATATCATTGTCACTAGCTGAATGCTTCAGTTGTGCGCTTGACAAGGGATTTTGATAGAAAACACCACAGTGCAGTAAATTGCGGAATTTCAGAGAAATTCAGCAAGTTTGATGCAAAAATTCCAAACTTAATAGAGAAAACAACAAAATCTCCAATTCAACAAAAGAACAAGAAAAACAGCAAACGATACAAGAATCTTCAATCCGAGAGGAAGATTCAACTTACCAAATCTCCCAAAAGCAAAATCCTAGATCTCAAATTCATATTCAAATTCAAGATGAAACTCTAAACCTCACAAGAGAAACTAATTAAAGCAAAGAGGACAATTACAAAATCCCTAAACAGCCCCTAATTCAAATTTTTCCTCCCAAAGCAAGGTTTAATTGAGTTGTGGACCCCATCTCTCCAGCCAGACTCCTCTCTCCCTCTCTCCCATGGTTCCGCCCACCCCTTTGGATAGATGCCTGTAGCATAGAACCAGTCCAGGTTGGACGATTCAGCCGGCCCAATGGCCAGCCTAAGGGATTCACAAATATTATACCATTTTCAATATCTATGGCATTAGTATTAGTTAACGGACATGCATATAATCACACGCATATGCTTGTTGTGTCACATATTCTTCAAGATTTTTCATGTCTCCATGTCCTGTGTTGGGGTTTGTGACACATCGTGGTACCTAAACCACTTAAATGTACTTTTAGCTTATAATACTAATGCTCAATTCTGATACACAAATTTGCAAGAATCAAATCATGTTATCATCGCTTTGTAAATAGATTAAAGTTCATAATCACCAACTGCCATAAAAGTGATTGATTTGAATGTTTAAAAAGTTCCGTCAAAATAATTGTCCGATAGGTAGATTTTTAACTAACCACAAGGAAATTATGTGCTGAATTTTCTGCAACATCAACCTCCAAATCCCCAGCAACACATTTTTCTGAAGCACAAATCTTTCTGCCAACTTCATTTTTGATGTTTGACATGCAATTCTCAAGAATCAAGACAACAAATGTCATTAATGGCCTAAGAAATGGCCTGATGTGTATCTCATCAAAGGTTTTAAGGACATCTTCTAATACATATAAGAATCCGTATGTCCTCTTCAATGATATATTTGCAATGGCTTCAGTGATTGAACAATTCAAAGGTATAAGCGACTGCCATTGGCCTGAAAATCTGCTGCATATACCATCAGAATAACCATCTAGAACATTGACTCCATGATGGTTCCATAACAATGGTTTCAACAGTAAAGAAAAGAAGAGATGAAGATCATCAACTTCAAGTTGTGCTAAAAAACAAAGGATTGCCCTTCGAATGTTCATACCTGCATGCTGAAAAAACACCAACAACAAGGGCAACTCTTCAGCTAGAGAACAAATAAACAGTAACAGACAACAGAAACAGCAATACGACAGAACAATGCATATCTGAAGAAGGGGCACAAGACAAAAACCTTATGTAATGCAAGTGTTTTTATCTTCCTCACTTTTGGTGCTAACAATCTAACAACAACAGGAATTAACTGAGCCCTGTGTTCTTCCTGAATATATTCAGACTCTTTAGAAACAGCCCAGGTAGTGAGTTCCTCACGAATATTCCTTGAAATGATCAGGTTTTTTAGATGCTGATCATATGGAATGAGGTAGTCATCCTTCCAGTTTAATAAACAATCTATAACGTTCAACTGTATATCAGGGTCGACTTCATCAAGAAGCCTGAAAAGGATAACAACGTATCATGAATCAATAGAAGTTCAAAATACAATATATCAGCACAGTTTAAAAAGAAAACAGCAATATTGGTATCAATATTCACACGTGTAACTTGCTCCAAACAAACCTGCTCATTAGAACATCCTTGAGAAGTTGACTTTTATACAAAGATCGGGAATTGTGCATTAGTTTCAATAAGCTCAACCATTCCTTGAGAACTGATCTCCATTCCTTTCTTTTGCACTTATACTCACTAAATGATTCAACACTGAAAAAAACGTAAAAAAAAAAAATAAAACTGAAAAATAAACTTCCAGAAACAAGGTGTTCACAATTATAATCAACTAAGGAAGAAAATCAAAGCACTAAAGGCTGTTCAATGGAGAAAACCTGAATTTGTCAACATCAGTATAGCCCAAAAATTTCAAGAATAGAGGGATAAGTTGGCCGGAATGAGATTCTGCGATTGCAGATATTTTTTGAAGAGTTTTAAGCAAAAGAGCCATCACCGTTATGCATGGTGTACTATCAAATTCATATTCTAGATACATGTTGAAGCACTGGACAAGAGCTGCATAACAAAGGATTGTAAGTAAAAAGTCAAATAAGTAATAGACTGTTGTAGATTACCTAAGGAATAAAAAAAATAAGTTTTTCACTGACACCAGTAAAGCAGAACTTGACTCACGAGTAAATCAAGCTCGAAGAGAACAGTTTTTAAGAGGGGGGGTGGCAAGCGTATTATCAAATAAAACAACACAAAAACAACGTATTTCCACACAGTATGTACAGAACTATCAGCATGAACAGCATTACATCTTCAACCTTCTCCCTGCACATTGTGGTTCTTTGCTCCCCTAAGTAAAAAGAACTCAACACAATCATCATCATTACACACTTCAACCATCCAATTAATTTACTTACCTTAGTGAATCCACATCAGTTCATTCTAGATGAAAGTTAAAGTCGATATTTAAACAAGTTTGTCAAAACCTTTCTACAAACTATTAGGCTTATTAGACTTCATCTACCACTCATCCTATTCCTGCCTTTCACATCATCATCATCAGCAGCAGCAGCAGCAAAAGCAAATCATCAAAAACAACAACAGCACAACTACACGAGATCGTGTCATGAATCCTTCTCCATCTGTTTCCAATTCAAAGTTTCATGTTGTATAAAACCAAGTTTAACTATATCCTCCCGCAAAACTGTATAATATGTTGAGGTTAGCCTTGTATTTTATTACTTAGCTTGATCAATCTCTCCCCCAAGCCTGCTAGTGGTTCTCTCTGATTACCCATATATCCAATTTATTTTGTTGATTCCTATCGGATTCTTGCCAAAACACAATTATTCCACTGTTTTCAATAGAAAACAGCCACCAAACAGTAGAAAAAACTGAGAGAATAAGGAGAAAACGTTGGAAAACAATAGAAAACAATTGTATTCCCTTAGTAGATGATCAAAACCAAAGCAAGATACAATGTTCTTCAATTCGAGAGGAAGAACAACTCTCCAACAATCTCCGGCAACACCAAGAGCCCAAGCAAGAAAACCTAGAACCAAAACTCTTTTCAAAATCCAGATCATAACCTAATCCCCCAAGAGCCCCATAACTCCCTATTAGTACAATCTAATTCAAATTAAAAGCAAAAGGACTTCTCTACCCCTCCTTCTCCCTCCAAAAACACTTAAACCATGTTTGAATTGCAAGTGGACCCCACCCCTTGGCCCTTTCCCTCTTCCGCCTCCCCTCTGTTCCGTTTCCGCCTGGAGAAGACCCGGACCGGCTGGGCCGGTCCAGGTTGGGCCGGTCCAGGCTGGACCGGCATAACATTACCCCCCTCCCAAAGTACCACCTTGTCCTCAAGGTGGAAGGCAGGAAACTGCTCTGCAATCCTCTCCAGTGGCTCCCATGTGGCCTCATAGTCTGGGAGGCCGCTCCACCTAATCTTCACTTCCTTTTCCCCCTTCTCATTGATGCGCACTCCTTCTACCGCTATAGGCTCCAGTGTCACTTCCATGTCCTCCCTCAATGTGCTGGGCAGCTCTGGGCTTACTGCATGCTCCCCCACCACTTTCCTCAACTGTGAGACATGAAAAACGGGGTGTATTCTGGCTGTTGGAGGAAGCCTCAATCTATATGCCACCTCCCCGATTTTCTCCTCCACTTCAAAAGGGCCAAAATATCTCGCTGCGAGCTTCTCATTTCTCCTTTGGGCCATAGTCCTCTGTCGGTATGGTCGGAGCTTCAAATAGACCTTGTCCCCAACTCCGAACTGTATATCCCTCCTTTTGCTGTCCGCTTGCTTCTTCATAATCTGTTGGGCTCTGAGTAAATGCCTCTTGAGCTCTTCCAACACCTGATCTCTTTCCTTCAAATGCTGATCCACTGCCGATACAGGAGTACTCTTATGGCTGTAGTGTACCAGATGTGGGGGGTCCCTACCATATAAACACCTTAAAAGGTGTCATCTTGGTAGCCGAGTGAAAAGAGGTGTTGTACCAGTATTCTGCCCAGGCTAGCCATTTGGCCCACTGCTTTGGTGTATCAGACACAAAGCATCTCAAGTATGTCTCCAAGCTCCTATTCACCACCTCTGTCTGCCCATCAGTCTGTGGATGGTAGGCTGTGCTCCTCTTCAATACTGTGCCCTGCATCCTAAATAGCTCCCTCCAAAAATGACTCAGAAACACCTTGTCCCTATCCGAAACAATGGACTCTGGTACCCCATGCAGGCGGACTATCTCCCTCACAAAAGCTGCTGCTACAGACACTGCTGTGTGTACGGGTGCCTTAAGGGAATGAAATGAGCATATTTGCTCAGCCTGTCGACCACTACAAATATAACCGTATACCCCTCTGATTTTGGAAGCCCATCAATGAAATCCATAGTGATCTCCTCCCAAACCTTCTCTGGTAGGGCCAGGGGCTGTAGTAATCCCCCTGGTGCCATCGTCATGTACTTGTTCCTCTGGCAGGTATCACACTTAGCCACCATCTCCTCTATGTCTTTCCTCATCCCCTTCCAGTACAATTCAGCAGCTAACCGGCTATAAGTTTTCTGCACTCCTGAATGCCCTCCTATGGCACTCCCATGAAACTCCTGTAGCAGTTGGGGAATATGAATGGAAGACCTAGGGATCACACTCCTTCCCTGATAATACAGTCTTTCTCCCACCACTGAGTAGCCTGGGTGGCTGTTTTCATCTGATAGCACCTCTTCTTTGATTCTCCTTAGCTCCTCATTCTGGATGCTCTCCTCTTTGATGGCTCCCCAATCTATCAGAACAGGTACTGATACCGCCATCCCCTGGAGCTCCTCCATACAGCGTGATAAGGCATCCGCTGCCTTATTCTCTAGTCCTGGCCGATAGTGGATCTCAAAATCATATCCCAGCAGCTTGGATAACCACCTCTGATGCTCCTCTGTGACCATCCTCTGCTCCAACAAGTACTTCAGACTTCTCTGATCAGTTCTGACAATAAAGTGTCTGCCCAATAAATAAGGTCTCCACTTTTGGATGGCCAGTACAATAGCCATCAGCTCTCTCTCATATACTGACTTCAGCCTAGCCCGGGACGACAATATCTGACTGAAGTAAGTTATGGCTCTATGGTTCTGCATCAACACTGCTCCCAATCCATAGCCTGAAGCATCTGTCTCCAACACAAACACCTGATTGAAGTCTGGCAGAGCAAGCACTGGCACCGTCGTCATGGCCTTCTTCAGCTTCTCAAAAGCCTCAGAAGCTGCTTCCCCCCATAAAAAATTATCCTTCTTCAGCAGCTCTGTCAGTGGTCCTGCTATGGTGCTGTATCCTCTCACGAACCTCCTGTAGTAGCCGGTCAGTCCCAAAAATCCTCTGAGCCCCTTCAAGGTCTTGGGGGTTGAGGCCAGGCCAGCATTGCCTCTATCTTGGACTGATCCGCAGCCACTCCCTCCTGTGATATCACGTGCCCCAGGTACTCCACTTGTGCCTGAGCAAAGTCGCACTTCTTGAAATTGGCCTTCAGCTGATGCTCCCTCAGCACCCCCAACACCACTCTCAGGTGCTCTAGGTGTTCCTCCTCAGTCCTGCTATAGATGAGAATGTCATCAAAAAATACCAACACAAACCTGCGAAGGTGTGGCTTGAAATTTCGGTTCATCAATGCCTGGAATGTGGCTGGTGCATTGGTGAGGCCAAAAGGCATCACCAGAAACTCGTAGTGGCCCTCATGAGTCCTGAAGGCTGTCTTCTGCACATCTTCCTTCTTCATCCTGATCTGATGATAGCCTGACTTCAGATCAATTTTGGTGAACAAAGCAGCTCCATGCAGCTCATCCATCAACTCGTCAATCACAGGGATGGGAAACTTATCAGGCACTGTCTCTTTGTTGAGAGCTCTGTAGTCAACACAGAACCTCCAACTCTCATCCTTCTTTTTCACCAGCAGAACTGGGCTAGAGAAAGGGCTCACACTGGGCTGAATGATCCCCCTTCTAGCATTTCCCCCACCAATTTCTCAATCTCATCTTTTTGCACCTGAGGGTATCTGTAAGGTCTCACACTGATAGGGGAGACTCCCTCTTTCAGGATGATTTGATGCTCCCGCTCTCTGTCAGGTGGGAGTCCCACCGGAGGTTGGAACACATCCTCGAACTCCTGTAGAAAGGGCTGAACCAACGCAGGAATGGGTTTTTCTTCCCCCTCCTGTTGATCCTCCAAGCTCTGCAACTCCACCAGGAAACCTCCTCCTTCCTCATGGATAATTTTCACCATCGACCTGAGTGACACTCCAGCTCTGGACAAACCTGGTTCCCCCCTTAGCTTCACCCTCTTGCCTTCTACCATCAGTTCCATCACCATGGTTCCCCAGTTCACCTTGGTTTCACCTAAGGTCTGTAGCCATTTCATGCCCAAAATGACATCGGTGCTACCCAACCTCAGGGGTAGGAAATCCTCCACCACCCTGATCTCCTGTAGGCTCATCTCCACCCCTTGCAGATCCCCGTGCTAGACTCAATCTTTCCTGTCCCCATCATCACCCCATAACTGCCTGTCTCAGTAGGCTCCATCCCCAGCTCCTCCGCCACCTGGGTGGATATGAAATTGTGGGTTGCCCCACTATCGATCAGTACTACTACCTCCCTCCCATGGATCTTCCCCCTTCACCTTCATGGTATGACTAGGAGTAAATCCCATCACAGAATTGAGGGATACCTCGGCCACCTCCAACTGGGGGTCACTCTGCTCCTCATCAGAGTCATCACCCTCCTCAGGCGCCTCGTCTATATAGACGGTGAGAGCCCGAAGAGCGCGATCCTTGCATCTGTGCCCTGGAACAAACTTCTCCTCACATCTGAAACAAAGGCCCTTGGCCTCTTCTCCTGCATCTCCTCCTCAGTCAATTTCTTGAAGCTTCCTGCAGTTCTAGTCACCCCGCTCTTCTCCTTTCCACTCTCTCTAGGGACACTAGGGCTTGGCCCTTTTGGAGCCAAGTAAGTGGTAGTTGTCCTGGTGGGACCTCCTGAGTGGTTGTTCCGCCAACTTCGAGCGTTGGTCTTCTGGTTCTCCACCAGCTGAGCCAACTCCATTGCCTCCCTCAGGTCTCTCGGTCTCATGACCTTCACAGCATCCCTAATTTCTGGCTTGAGCCCCTTCATAAAGTTCCCCCCCAACGTGTTGTTCGATAAGCCCTCCATGTCGCCCACCAGACTCTCGAATTTCTTTCTGTATTCCTCCACTGTCCCCTCCTGAGTGAGGGCATAGAACTGCTCGGAGATCTCCCATGGGCTGCCCCCCCTGAATCTCTCTCTGATGGCCTCCTTGAAATCCCTCCACGTTCTCACCGGATCCCACTTATCCATGTACTTGAACCAGGCAAAAGCCGCCCCTTCCAAGCACATGCTAGCAGCCATCAATCTCTCCTCCTCCATAAGCCATTCACTGCAAAGTACCTTTCCACCTTGTGGATCCACTCATCCACATTTCCCTCTTCGAAGACAGGCATTTTCAGCTTCCTGGCCCTCGTGTCCATCCCGTATGCTCTGTTCCCCCCATGGCCTCCTCTGTCCCAGGCAATGGGGTCTTCCCAAGTTCCTCTTTCTCCATATCGGGGCTCATCCTCCCTCCTCGGCCGTCGATAGCCATCTTCCCCTCACGCTCCGCCATGGTGGTTATGGATCCCCCATGGCCGGTCCACTGGGTCGGGCCTCTGACGACGCCAATCATCCTCTCTTTCTCTTCCCTGAAGTCTCTCCTTCTTTCCTGCTCTTCCCTCCTGATGGACTCCCGATGTAGCATTCTTCCATTGCTACCAAGCAGTTCCACCTCATCTTCCCCTTCCGGATTTGCCTTCTCCTTACCCTTGCTCCCACTACCTTCTCCTCTTTCCTCCGCTGGCACAGCTCTTGCTTGCCCTTCCAACAACTTTTTCATCATCTCCTCCAATGCCATGAATTTCCCTTCCATATTCTCACTCAACGTCGTCATCTTCTCCTCCAGATCCGCCTTAAATTGACCCACTTCGGTCTCCAAGACTTCTACACGTTTAGATGCCATGGGAACCAAAAAATGGTCTTCGGATCCCTTCCGAAAAGCAAAAATCTGCAGCGAAACAGTGGAAAACAGCCCCCCACCGTCCGGATCTTCGCTCTGATACCAATTTGATAGGTTCCACTTGAATATTCCAAGTGATTCCTATCGGATTCTTGCCAAAAACACAATTATTCCACTGTTTTCGATAGAAAAACAGCCACCAAACAGTAGAAAAAAACTGAGAGAATAAGGAGAAAACGTTGGAAAACAATAGAAAACAATTGTATTCCCTTTAGTAGATGATCAAAACCAAAGCAAGATACAATGTTCTTCAATTCGAGAGGAAGAACAACTCTCCAACAATCTCCGGCAACGCCAAGAGCCCAAGCAAGAAAACCTAGAACACAAAACTCTTTTCAAAATCCAGATGATAACCTAATCCCCCCATAACTCCCTATTAGTACAATCTAATTCAAATTAAAAGCAAAAGGACTTCTCTACCCCTCCTTCTCCCTTCAAAAACACTTAAACCATGTTTGAATTGCAAGTGGACCCCACCCCTTGGCCCTTTCCCTCTTCCGCCTCCCCTCTGTTCCGTTTCCGCCAAAAAATACCTAAGCAGTGTTTACACAGGATAGAAAATATCAAGACGATGAAAGATTTTTTTATCACCGTCAGAAATTAACACAATGATTCATGTAGCTGAACCCACTTAATGGGAGATAAAAGGTTTGATGTTGTTGTTGTTGTCAAAGATTAACACAAAATAAAACGAACCCTTCCATGAACAAGAGAATAATTATCATGCAGAAAAATCCATAGGGTCAGTGGGATAGAAGCCCAGAAAAGAAACAAGCATCTAAAATGCCAGGCAAAAGAAACGAACTTAATTAATTATGTATGAAGCTTCCATAAAGCATTGCAGAGGACAAAATGTAAATAATAATGATAATAACTGACTTAGTGCATAGCATGAGGGTATACTCTTTGGTTGAGGAGTTTCAGAATTCAATTTAGTCGCAGCGTTGTTACCGGACAGAGACTTCAGTTGGTAATATTCAAGATGCTGGACAAATTGATTCCAAACAATTCTACTATATCTTCTAATTAAAGTAGTAAGACATTCCAAAGCAGGATCCCAGAGAAGAGAAAATCTATTATGTAAGATGCCAATAACCCCATTAAATATTAGAGGAACATAATCATCATGTAGCTTTCCAGATGCAACGACCATCTGTAATCTGGAGATTAAGACGGCAACCTTTCGACTTGTCAACACAGAAATTGGAGTTGCTTCGATTGAAAGTAGAAGATCAACGACCTGGTAGACCAAACATTAAATTCAAAAAATCCAAGCAATTACTTCAGAGATTGATAACAAAAATCAGTCAAAAACATACATTTATGCATTCAAAAACTTTAGCTGAGTCAGATTCCTCGTATTTAACTTTCTTGAGAGGCCGATCTTCACTTGTAGGAGGCTCAACCGGAAAATTATAATGAGAAACAATTCTTAGGGTTGATATTCGAATTTCCTTATTAGGTAAGCTTAAGTTATCTGCAAAAATCCTGATTGAATCCTGAGCATCTTCAACGTCAACTTCAGCGAACATACGCTGGGAGACACCAGCATCATCTTTTGACCTGTCATTAAGTATATCTTCAGCTAACAAAGCACTAATATTCAAAAAGTCAAAACAAGAATATGAAGAAGCAATGGTATTACACCATAAGAAAGTTTCCAAATATTCAGCTACAGCAGACAAAATTCTGGGAGATGATTTGTGTTTTTTAGCCATATGCAGAAAAATGTATGCTTCTGAAGGCCCGCTACTCTCATGCAATAACAGCTTATGATAAGAATTCAAAGTAGCACCAAGTAGATCTTGCCAAACGGACATTGGAACACCTGCAATGCTATCTGAGGAAAATTCACAAAGTTAACTCCACAGGAAAAATCCCGAAGCAAATGTGTAACAACCCAAAACATGGCATACCAGCATTGACTTCCAAGAGTTGATCAAGAATTCCAATCAAATTCCTGATTAGCAATGGACTTCCCCCTGTACATTCAAAAGATGGGTAGCATCTTATAACTCCCCATAAAACAGCTAACTTGGACGAAAGATCTGAGACACTGTTGATAGTTGAAATGTCACTTAATAGGTTAGCCCAATAATTTAATGTCTCAATAAAGAATTTGCATGTCCTCCGTGGAATTCCATCAAGAATATTACTGGATTGTCTCTCAAAAAATTCAGCAGCATCAATACAAGGACTTCATCTGGTGAGGTCTCAATCATTTCATCAATGGTACTGTAGATGAAGCAAATAAATGCCACTTATATGACTGCTTTATGCTCATGATATTATAGAACAACAGATTGACAGAAGCTACCTGACTATATAAGTTCTGCAGGCAAGTACAACTTCAGGATCCTTATGAACGAGTCCTTTAACAAACATAAGCAAACTGCAAAAAATGCAAGAATAAATGTTTCAAACATGAGTGCACAATAAAATACTTGCAAGAAATATTTTCAGCAACTTCAAAGCTCTGCATAAACAAAAACTAACCATCCGCCAATACCTTGAATGTTCCAACTTAAATGCTGGGACTATTTCCATTGTTATGTATATATAAGAACTTTTTTGAGGCATGTCCAGCAGACAAAGCACTAACTGCAAAATCTTATTAGAAACGACAGGCACTGCAGCCTCAGAAGAACAGTCTCTTGAGTTAATGATTTCCGCAGAAACAAGAATGCAGGAATGCATGAGCAATCTAATAAGCTCTATCATTTTGTCTCCATCTAAGAAAATAGAGAAGAATGGCACATAATCAGAATATCAGCTTCCTGAAATAAAGATAAAAAATACCCACCAAACATCCCCAAAAATAAAATCAACAAAATAAAATATAGCAACATTCAGAAAAAATATAACTTAGTGGGAAAGAATGTACATCTCACCAAAGCATTTGCCACCCTTGCTAAGACGAACAGCAGTCGTTAGGAGGGTCAGTAACTGAACTAAGTGAGCCAAGCAACCCTTCTTTATGCTGCAATATATACTCTCAAATAAGCATTCAAATACAACCTTCTGCTCTGTGTGATCTATCTCTTCAAAGAATCTATGCAAAATACTATTTACAACATCAAGTACAGCTTCTGAACCTGTAAAAGGGAAGCCAAGGTGAGCAATTGAAACATCTACTGAATATAGCACAAGCCTGGAAAAGAAGAAAATTATACAAAAAGGGTATATAAACATACATATAAAGTTCGAGAAAATGATCAAAATGGTCCATTGATTTTTATGAAGGATCAAAATGATCTCAACTATATTAAAGGACAATTATGATCCAACAAGTCTTTAAAGATGAATCAAAATAGTCTCATGTTGAGACTATTTTAATTCCTCTCTAAAGACTTGAGGAACCAAAATGATCCTAAAAAAACGTTCGGACCTAGTTTGATTTTTCATAAGAGTCAAGGGACCATTTTGGTCATTTTCCCTATAAAGTCCTAATCACTGCAGGTCAAATAGTACACCCTCGACAGACGTTATCGACAAGTCTATCAGCGTAAGAATCATAGATCAATGACTATGATTCACAGTCTTTATTTTTGATGCATTTATGTATTGTAGTTTATTTATTTGCTATTTATGATTGTATCATTTCTTTTGAGTTTGCTTGAGTTGTGGCCCAAGGGGTATTTGAGCCATTATCATTTTATTTTCTAGGCCTACATATTGTGAACTCTTCTATTGTAATGGGACGATGAATAATTATCAATGAAAATTCAGCTTTCTTGTTCTTGATCTCTTTGTGAGTTCTTGAGAGGAGAAACCCTAGGAGAGGGCCACGCATCACCTATCAACCGTCGGTAGATTATGGGACTCGAGGTTAGTACTCGTAGTATTTTCTTATCGTTTCTTCCTTTCCCCTACATCCGACCACCTCTTCTTCTCCAAACAACCGCCGGCCATTTCAAGTCCTCAAGTCGCCGGTCAACCTCAACAAGATCCCTTCCACTTAACTCACACCCCTTCCTCCTTAGCCAAACGCCACCCAAACCCCAAACCCTAGCCGCCGGCCTTCCCCTCCCATGGATCCAAAATTGGTTATCTTGCCTCTTTCCAAAAGGGGAGCATGAAGATTAGGAGGGAACTCCAATTCAAAATATGATTTCAAATTCATATTTTGAATTATTTTCTAAATTGACATAATCCATATTAGGAAAGTGCTCAATTCGTGGATCCAATTTACCTAGCCCAAGTCCTTGGTCTCCGGCTTGAAGCCTCCAAGCCGCAAGCCAACTCCACCCCACCCACCACCCGTTGGCCACCCACCGTCTAGCCCGCCGGCCCCTCCCCCCACCAATTGATCAACTTTCATACCACCAATTCCCCCCATCCCCTTGCTCCAACGTCGGCCACCTCACCATTGTCTCCTTGATGATGATTTTAATCATCATTAACTATTGCCTTAATTAGCCTACTTAATGTGGGAGAGATTTTAATTCAATTTGAAATTCAAATTCGAATTTCAAATAATTTCACAAATTAGCTGTTTCAAATTAGGAAACTTCCTAAAATTAAGTCTAATTAAAATTTAATTAGATTGATTTATTTTATTCTTCCCTAATTTAAGTTTGTAAACTTGGAAACTTGGCTTTCCCTCCCAATTCCCCTCCCCCACTCCCCACATGCGGCCTGCCTCCCTATAGGCATCAATTGGAAATAATTTTGAGTTTCAAATTATTTCCCTCCACCCTTTTGAAATCTGAAATAGAATTTCAGACTTTTTAATTCATCCCATACACCACCCTAACCCTAACTTAGCCCAACAACTTCCCCTCCTCCTCAGCCGACCGCCACTCCTCCCCCTTCTCTCTTGAGTTTGCTTTTCTCATGAGTTGTATCTCTTGAGAAAAGAAGAACTCAACCTTTCTTCACCTTTGCTCATGGATGGCCGATCCCGATGTTGATCTAGGGTTCGTATATGATAATCAAGGAAGAACGAACATTCCTCGATCTACCTTCTTCAATTTGAACTTGAACGTCGACGACTCCGTGGAAGGTTACATTGACCGCATCACATTCACATTGGCACCTGCAATTGAGGAACACCTCCCAATCGGATCATGGTCGATTGTGGGACGCCCACAAATCCAACCGTCGTCGGCAACCTTTCCATCAACCAAGATCATAGGCTTCTTCTTCCAAGTGGTGATCTCTCTTCTAGTATGGAGTATCTTCTTCCGCTAACCCCACGAGTGAATGAGTGAGGAGGTCCTCAAGGTGAAACCTCTAATTATTAAATTGTGGATTTTATTATTGCGCTCATAACTTTACTCATGTCTTTAGAGTATGATTGAATTGTTATGGTTAATCTAAATTGTACTTCTTTGCCTAAGCAAGTTGAAAACTACGAATTTATAAAATCTTTCTTTGTTGTGAACGATAAATTTATATGGGAAAGCTTTAGACAATTGCTCTTATTAACTTATCGTTAACTCCTGGTGGTATCGCATCACTCAATATCAACTAGATCTTCGTTCGTTGGCTCACCCATAGTTCCATCAACGATGGAAAGAAAACTAAACTACCACCAAATAATTCATTAATTCTACACCTATCAATTTTTAGTATACTTTATCAGTTTCATAACTCCCCAAAAAATTAATCATATATTTTTGCCATTTCCTGTGTACTGGTTTGTATGACTCTCATGAAAACACAGAAATGAATATTACTGTACTTAATTAATTCATCAAAAAGACACTTACAGCTGATAATTCAAATGGTAAAAAGATATTTAAAATGTTTAAGAAACAAAAGCTAACCTTGACAAATATATCCTACATGAAGGACAGATTCTTCTATTAACAATATAGCAAAACTTGCTTTTGAGTGCAAACGTGAGAATGTTCCGCTCATGAAGCCGTAGTAGGAAAATGTATATATATATATATATATATATAAAGTCCAAATGAAATCAGAGCAACGAGTGCACCCTCAATATCAACTGGATCTTAGTGTTTTGGCCCGCCCATAGTTCCATCAATAACATAAACAAAACAAAACTACCACAAAATAATTCAATAGTTCTGAATCTATCACTCAAAATTAATCACATATTTTTGCCATTTTTGTGTTTAACAGACTAAATACACCATATGATGAGGACATCGTCAGCGATTTCGACACGTGTACGATCGGAGACACCGGAGATCGACGGCCACGATCAGGAGTTTTATTTTGAGTCAGTTTTACGGTTTTACCCTTATGGGTGGTGAGGTGGTCATTTGATATTGTAGCCCCGAGGGCATTTATGTCTTTTAGTTTTGTTTCATTTTGGCCTATTTATATGAGGTCTCATGCATTGTATGAGGGGATGATGATTATTGAAAATGAAATTCTTCTCTTTGTGTTCTCTTTGTGAGTTCATATTTTCTTGATCTCTTAGTGATTTCAACTTTCCTAGATCTCTGTGTGAGTTCTAGGAAAAGCCCAAAGTGAGGGCAAAAGCAATACCCGCCAGTCGTTGGAAGCGTCCTCGATTCATGGTTTATTTTGTCTTATTGTTTTCTTCTTTTCCTCCTCCCCACGCCAAGCCCTACCCGAGATCCAATCATCCACCGCTTTACCCACTAGCTTTCTCCACTACAACCCAAGCTCCATCAAGAAATCCTCAAACCCAACGGCAAGCACCCTCTTCCTCCTTTGGCCGCCGGCCACTACCTTGCCCCAAGCCATGATGAAGATGTCAATCATCGTAATGGCTCCTTGATTGTGGCCTAGCAATAAATAAAGGAGTTACCGATTTTTGAATTTCAAAATTCGAAATTCAAAAACTTTCCATATTTGCAAATTCCAAAAAAGGAAAGTTTTGAATTTGATCCAATCCAAATTTCATGACATGTGGAATTATTATTTTTTTTATCCTATGTGGCATCAACATGATGGGAAGGTAAATGATCAATCTCTAATCCCCCTCCCCTCTCTCCATGCCGCCGGCCTAACCTTGAATGGAGCCCCATTCAAGCCACCAATTAATGCCTTGATTACACATGAATTTGAAATCAATTTCAAATTAATCTTTCCCCTATTTCATTCAAAACCTGAAATTAATTTCAGGTTTTGAAAAAATCCCCTCCCTCTCTCTATTGGACCCGCCGGCCCCCCTCTTGATGGGCTTCATTAAATGCCCATTAATCCTCCTTAATTCTATTTGAAATTTGAAATCAATTTCAAATTGTTTCCCTCCAAATTTACTCAAAATCTGAAATTAATTTCAGATTTGAGTAAACCTCATTCTCCCCTCATCTAACCTAAATCCCTTCACCCAAGCCACCCGCCCCCTCTCTCTCTACCTTGGCCGCCCCTCTCATTTCTCCATCCCTTGTGAATTTGGAAGCCAGGAGAAGAAGAAGACGACGTCCTTCCACCTCCTTTCCCCTTGGGTACTCCTTCAACCCTTGGCGAGAATGCATGGCGGAACCCGAATGGAACTTTGAATTTGTGCATGACGATCGAGATCAAGTCGACATCATCCAATCACCATTCTTTGACGTGGGCTTTGATTTCGATGACACCATTGAAGAATACTTCGACCGTATCCATTACACCTTAGTTGACGTGATCGACGAGCAAAGGTCAAAGGGACGTTGGATCATCATTGGACGACAATCATCCTCCACCACTCCGACCACCTATCCAAGAACGACGATCCTAGGTTCCTTCTTCCTCGGAGTGACCTCGATTCTAATGTGGATAATCTTCTCTCGCCAAAGCTTAGTGTAGTTGAGTGATCAATCCCCGAGGTGAAACTCTCATTATTAAATTGTGGATTGTTAGTTAATAGCTCTTCGTATTGCTACTATTTTTGTTTATCTACAAGATTTGGTTAATCTACATGTGCTCCTTCGCCTAAGCAAGTGGAAAACTAAGGTTCTTTATTGAATTTCCTTGTTATTGCAATAAGCTATTGAGTGGAATTACATTGCCAATTTATTCTTAAGTTCATTAATGAGCTCCTGTGCATGTTGGTTTCACATCACCATAATATGCTGGTTTGTGTAACTTTGAAAAAAGACTAGAAATTCAAACAACTTTAACTCAATTAATTCATCAAAAAATGCTTATATTCAAGAAGGAAAGAACTTAAAATGTTTAAAAAAAGAAACGCTAACCTTGAGGAATATCTCTCGCGCTTAGAACAGATTCTTCCATTAACAATAGCAAAACTTGCCTCGCTTTTGAATGAAGTCGTGAGGAGGTTCTGCTCAAAACATGCCATAATAAAGCCGCAGCCCCAAGTTTCTTTGCAGCGGATGAACCTTTCACCACGTCCATTATTATTTTTCTGATCCCTGAAAATATGAATAAAAAGCCAATCAGTCACTTCCTCAAAAAATCAATGAAGATACACTAAAGTGGTTCACATTACCATTTTTAAGTTGATTTAAAGGAGCATTCCGTAACAAAAATGAAACAACCTCAGCCATAAATTCTTGGACATAATCCTTTGGATAGTACCTTAGTTGGGCTGTAATTCTGTTAAAGCGAAATTAAATGATGTGAGACCATTAAATATATATATACCATCATGTTTAATTTGTTCAATGCAAACACCGGTCTATATTTTGATTAAGTGCATGGATTGTATGCTAGATTGGTATCTTTCATCAATTTCTTTTCAATTCTAGCAAGAGAAGTGTACTTACTTCAGGAAGTTGACAACATCCTTTACAAGATTCTTTTGCAAATACATAACGATATACGACCAAGCCGTGAAGACCTGCAATAAGAAAACCACTTATAATTGAACGCACATTTGATGTCATTAAGTTTCATTATAAATGCAACAGGTTAGCAAAAAAACCTGCTCAAGGACTTCAGGATCACGATCTCCTCCGCTAGAAAGAAGATTGGTTAAAGAGCTAGCAAACCTTTCCAAAAAACTGTCACAAGCATAAAGGTCTGCCAATATTTTAGTACATAGTTGTTACAAAATATACGTCATACATGTTCTGAAAGTAAATGATAGGTTAACTGACTAAGTAATTGCACCCAGCACTAGAATTTAGATGTTTAAGAGTCATAAAGAAAAATAGGAATACTTAAAAACACATGTAGAGCTATATGAATAGAAAGCCAGATTGGAGGGAAAATCTCAAAATCCCATACACAGAAACTTACGGCAAAAATTCTTCAAGGACATCCCTTGAAAAAGCAACAATCAACCTGCAAGTATAATAAGAGATTTTAGCAGGATCAGCTCTCACACTTTACTAACAAATTTATTTAGTATAAAGTAGAGATCAAACTAGAAAAGCGGACATGGTAAACGAAATTCTCACAATATACAAAAAGAAGAAAAGGCAATGGCTTTGCTATTATGAGGTTGATACCATGAACGAGGCTTAGCACATGAAATAAATTTGAAATATGCCATCAAATGCAATAAACAACTAACCAAATTCAACCAAAAAAAGAGGCTGCTATACCCTCGTCTGAACTAGAAATTTTAACTCATAAAAGAAATAATTTGCATGTGAAAAGTGAAAAGTTAAAATATAAAGCAATGACTAGTTTTGCCTATGTTCAATTAATCCAGGCGGCAACTCCCACATTGGGCTTTGCAAACCAGGTTGTATGTAACAGGCATGAAAATTGCACAGAATGCATGGAAGCACGCCAAGCTACATAGGAGGTCACACAAGAACTAAATCCTTTTTCTAATAAAAACACTTTTTTATCTTCATCTTTAATACATTTCACTTGAATTAAATCCTTACTACTCATATCTCTTTGTTTAGCTAACTTATACATATATCTTTCGCCCTCCTTAGTATCTACTCTATTATATAAATCATTAAAAGCCAAAATATTTGCATTACAAATTGTTTACTTAGACTCTTTATGGGCATCTTCATATATTTCTTAATTATCAGAGTTTTTACAGTTAAACCAATTTTTTTAACAAATCTTCTAATTTTTTATATTTTCTTGCAGATTTTAATTCCACCCCCAACTATTTTTACTATTAGTAGCTTTTCTCTTTGATACTTCAAGGACATCTTTACAACATTCTTAATATCACTAGTTACTTTTTCCCACATAATATTAACTTCCTTATGCACAGAAAAAATCTGAAGTTCTAGAATCTCACTCGCAAAAATCTTTTTGTTAATATTCTTTAAATGCCCCCATCTAATTCTCTCTATCATTTAAAATGGATAAAAAATAATAATCTAATTATTATTATTTTCTAAAATATATAATCTTCGCTCTTATAATCTCATATTAATATATTTAAATTTATATAATGAATTTGCACTTATACATACATATTTATATCATTAAATATTTTAATAATTAACCCAAAATATAATTATCCTTATTTCCAATTAGCTAATATCATGTTAAATTTAATTTTGATTTATGTAGGCATAACATCTCAAAATTTAAATTTAAATTTAATACATTTTAATTAATTATATGATATTGTTATTAAATTTGTCAACTGCTAAGTTCCACTAAATCTAAATATCCTCTCTATATCTCATAATTTATATATTTTTTAAATTTTTCTCATTATTATCTTTTTTTACAATCAATAATCAATCCCAATAAAGTCTTAAAATATACAACAATTATATCTATAAATTGAACTATAATTAAATTCTTTTCTAAGAAAATTAATCTTCCTTTCACAAAAACATCCTTACCTTCTTCCCTTATACGTGACTTCCGCTTGCCCTACTCGTCAAGCTTGTTTCCTCTCTCTCTCAAGCTCACTTGGTCTCACTCCTCCCCTTCTTCTCCAAGTTGTAGAAACAAAGCCAACGATGTCACCAAACGACGAAATCAACCCTAACCCTTCGGCATCCACGACACCAAAAGACAGGAGTGGGCTCTTCATCTTCACGCAATTTGGATCATTCAGCTTCTGCAACACCGAATGTCTTCTTCGTCTTCCCGATGTCCTTTGATTTCCTCAACTTCATCGATTTCTAGGTGACACAAAGCCACATATGCGCTTCGTATTCGACAGATGATTCCTTCTTCAACTCCTACACCTTTAGATTCATATGGCTCCAAGCTATGAAACAATCACTTCCGCCTCCTTTGCCTTTCAATCTTCCTCACCACCTTTGGTTTATTCATGTGACGAGATCTCGAGTACGGAATATTACAATGCTTCTCCATCAAACGTCTTAATAAATGTATTGCTTCCATAGTAGTAGACCTACCCAGCATGAATCCAAATTGATTTTGAAAAACATTAGTATCATGTCAGAACCTATGCTCCATAACTCTCTCTCTCATAATTTTAAAATATGACACATTAACTTAATTCCTCTATAATTCGCACAATCTTGGGCATCACCTTTATTCTTAAAAAATAAGAATCAACACACTCATTCTTCACTCATCTGGCATCTTTTTATTCTTCAAAATAATATTAAAAAGTTTAGTAAGCCAAGAAATTCATTCATCTCTTAAGCATTTTCACATCTCTATCGGAATATGATTAGGTCCAAAAACTTTTCCACAGTTCATTTTCTTTAAAGCCTCTCTAACTTTGGTTTTACTAAGATGTCAATAAAAAAAAATCTTTATTTTCATTTAGGATGCTAAGATCACTAAAGTCAATCATATTCTCATAATCTTCATCGAAAAATTTAGGAAAAAAAACTCATCCACCTTTGTTGAATATCCTCTTCTAATAAAAGTATTTTTTTAATTCATCTTTAATACACTTCACTTGAATTAAATTCTTACTACTCTTATCTCTTTGTTTTACTAACTTATACATATATATTTCGCTATCCTTAGTATTTAATATATTATCTAAATCATTAAAAGCTAAAATCTTTGCATCGCATATTACTTTCTTAAACTCCTTACGAACCTCTTTATGTCTTTCTAAACTCTCAGAATTTTTACATCTAAACCAATTTTTCTAGCAAATATTCTAATTTTTTATCTTTTCTTACACATTTTAATTTAACCACCAACTATTTTTACTATTAGTAACTTTTCTCTTTGATTCTCCAAGCACGTCTTTAGCAACATTCTTAATATCACTAGCTACTTTCCCATATATCAATAGCTTTCTCATGCACAAACAAAATCTTAAAATCTAATATCTTACTTTCAAAAATATTTTTTTAATATTCTTTAAATAAAATTGTTGTTGATTATACCATAATATTCTTTAAAGAAAATTGTCGTTGAGTATACCATAAACAGCTTAGATATTTATGATCTTCAAGTTACTTTGGTTTTATACCATAAACAACTCAGCTAACTAACTTTGTGATCTATTGCTTGGCCCCACATACATAAGAAATATTCAAACAACGCTAGAGGGTACTCAAGATATCTTGTTAAATGGAAGAGAAGGCTTTCAACTAAGGATTCACGGGTGCAGTTCTAACATCTATAATACCCAATGCAGTTGAAGATGAGTAGGATGCTCGCTTAGGCAGTGGCTAGGTGAGGCCATAATGCCTCACAAATCCGTCATGAAATCATCATTAATAAGGTGTGCCTAGGTGTTCCCCTTCACCTGAGCCATCGGGTAATAGGGTTAAGAGTTTAACTCGAAGATACCTTGATAATTAATTTGATTTTGAGTTAAGGCCAAGCCAAAAAAGCTAAGTCAGGAGCCAAATTTGTGGCTCGGACGAATTTGAAGTCGATTTCAAGATGGACTTTAATTAAATCAAGCTGGCTTGCAATCAACTTGAAATAGAAATAATATATCTATACTTTTATTCTCAAAAAAATAAAAAATAAATAAATTCAAGCTAGCTCGATTCATAATCAAACCAGCTCGAAATCGAGCAAATTTGAGCCGAGCCAACTTGAACTTAAATCGATTCAAGTAACAAGTCGATTTCATGCGGGTTTATATAAGTTTGATCAAATATCAGGATCAGCTCGAAATCAAATCATTCTTACCCCTATTGGGTAATAAGGAGCATTAATAAGTTGATGCTAACACTTCCAATTTTGAAGACAAATTTGTTATTTTTTTATGATAACTTGAGATGAGATGACATGAAAAGAACATAGATAGCCGGAGAAACAATGAAGCACTCTTTGAAACATGCTGGATCAAACATATATGCATATCTTTAAGTACTAATTAATCTTAAGAATAATGAAGAAGAGTCTGGTGATATAAATAAACAAATGGAGGGTTATAAATGTAGTAGTAGAAAGAAGAGCACGGATGATGGATAAATTGAATATCAGATTATCCATGCGCTATACGTGATACAAGCTTCAACAGCTTAATTGTGTGCACATTAGATAAACCATTTGCCTAAATTATTCAACTTTTTCATGCAATATAACCAAAAGATTCACCATGTAGTCCAACATAATTTCATATGATGACTTATTTATGTCTCTATTCTCTTCAAACTGATTCCTTACAAATAAAACAAATTTATTAAAGATAAATATGTTTCTTTTACTGGCCCACATTGCCCAAGCAAATGCCATATATGCTTAACAATTCAAAACCTTAGGCATTAAGCAATAGTATTCATTTGAGGGTGCATTGTCATTATTAGTTTAAAGGTGTTTGGTACTTTGATAAAACTAAACAACACATATACCCTAACAAGTAGTTGAAACATTAGCAGAAACATCTATAGAGGCAATTTCCACGCCAAGGAAATTGATGCAAAAATCTAAATTTAACGCAACAAAAAAATCCAATTAATTATATCATGTCCTTCTTTGAATTTGAGTGATATTTAGTGAGTCTAATATGTATTTTTGATAGTCTATGTTAGGTATTTTCAATTGTTTGTGTGCTTATCGTAGTATATTAGTTGAGTAGCATGGTTTTCAGTTAACAAACCTTAAAGTCCTCCCCATTGGAGCTAGACTAATGAAAAAGGTTAATAAACTTGGTTTCCACTCCTTAGGGGGAAAGAGGTATGAGAGGGTTGGGGAAGAGAGATGGGATAAGGTTTCAATTTAGATAAGATTACCATGACTAATAGCATGGCCGAATAATTTTTAGAGAGTGGAGGTGAATTAAAGGGAGGGAGAGATATAAGATTACCATGACTAATAGCATGGCCGAGTAGTTTCTAGAGAGAGGAGGTGAATCAAAGGGACGGATAAAGCGAGAGAGATATAGAAAAATATAATAACATGAATTTAACTTAAATTGAATTGAAAATATAGTTTACAAGAGCTCCTATGTATAGACAAATAAAACGAATTGGAACCTGAATACAAATTTAATCCATGAAACATGATCGATCCTAAGATGGATGGGGTTGGCACAGACAAGCCTGCCCTAGCTTGGGTTGGTGTGATTCTAACTGTAGGTCAGCCTGCATCAATTTGGCCAAGTGTTGGAGAGACTCTCAAACCAAAAACCTAACTTGCACCTAGGCACTCAAGCTAAAATGTAAAACTCAGCCCCAAACTTATCGGCCTAAACAAAAATATGCAGTCAACACAACTGACAGGATTATGTGAGCAGTACTTGCATTAGGATTGGTTCGAGAGACAGCTTTGCTCCCATTTGCAATCTCCCAACAAGTTCCGAGAATATTAACTCTTTCTGCAGTATTATCTGAGGCAAAGTTTGGACTAATGGCATCATCTCGTCATAAAATGATATAAAGTCCTCTGCTGTGTTAAGCTCCTGAAATTCAAAAGTATCAGCAGGTTAGTTCCACCTCTCAACAACTAGAATTCAGCAGGGAAATAGAATGAGAATTGGAACGAACTTACTCTCCAGTATAATAAAGCCTCCCGGAAGAAGGAAGAGCCATCCTTGGGTTCGGACCCAACGTGTTCCAGGCTACGGAATACATCGATATCAATTTCCTCCACTCGCTGAGAAAAAGTCTTGAACTGCAAGCAGCGATAGGAACCAAAACGAGGGTATCGGTATCAGAATTTGTCGAAGAATGCATGGTTGAGAACGAGAGAAAGGAAACTAGGGTTCTAATCGTGCATACCACAAAACGCCGACCGTTTGTCGAGGTATTGAGGCATTTCACCGCCTGGGACTGCGAGGTCGCCATGTAAACAGCAACCCCAGCGCTCCCGTTCCCTCTCCCTCTCTCTCCTTTTTATGTTCGGTAAAAAATTTGGTGTTTTAGGGGCTGTTTGGTATCGGATTTACAGCGGGATTTAAGTCGGATTTAAGCTAAATCCAGCCAAACGGTTTTTTTGCGCGCGTTAAATCCCGGCGAATCCCTCAGTTCGACGGATTTATAGTATTTGGCCGAAGAAGCGCGCGAAAGGGAGAACCTTCACAGCCAGCAAGCTCCCGTTGATCAAAATGTCGTAACTTGCGATCCGACAGGAAGGGAAAGTTGTCGAAGGAGCGAAGTCGAACAGCCACGAAGGAGCCGAAGTCGCGACCCGTGCAATCTCTACACCTTCGCACTGCGAATCAACAAACCGAACAGCAACTACGGAAAGAAAACATGAAAGGCAAACCCTAGACCCCTCTAAGTTATTATTGATTAACTTAATTAATATAATTTTAAAAAGTAATAAGTAATTAATTAATTAAATAATTAATATTATAATTAGTACTTAAATTAATTATATAATTTAACTTAATTGAATAATTAATGTTATAATTATTAATTAAATATTAATATAAATAGCTTAACTAATATAACTTAAAATACATATTATTAAATATATAATTAATAGTGAAAATAATAATTAATAAGTAACTTCTACTTAAAATATTATTAAATTCATAATATATTAATTTTTATTTTTAACTCTAGTAAGGCCCCTCAACTGTTTACGATACGGATATCCAAACATAACAAATTTTACGAACGCCAGCAATTCATGTACACCACTAACGCATATCGGACTTATATATAGCTCGTACTAAAACAAAATTTGGCGGGCTTCATGGCATGATGGGCTGGCCTTTTTTAGACTTTTTCTATATTAAAAATTATAAAATGAATAGGAGATCATGTGGGATTAAATTTTTATTTTTGCATTGTTTTAGCTTTAATTTATTTATAATTTAATATAAAAATAAAATATATTTAATATTCAAATAAGTATTTTTTATATTTATTGAATATCGAATAAGGCATTTATGGTGGCTAGTAGTAATAAAGAGTCTTGGGATTAAATTTTTATTTTTGCATTGTTTTAGCTTTAATTTATTTATAATTTAATATAAAATAAAATATATTTAATATTCAAATAAGTATTTTTTATATTTATTGAATATTGAATAAGGCGTTTATGGTGGCTAGTAGTAATAAAGAGACTAATAATCTTCGTGACGATAGTGGGTGATAATTGAGATTACTTTTATTTTTTTAATTAAAAATGCTTAAAATTTATTTTGAGTATTTTAAAAAATAGTTTATTTCTTTAAAAAGTAAAAATATTTAAAATAACTAAAAAACTATTACCAAATATATTAAGAAAAATTGATCCTAAATATCTCATAGGCATTTGCATGTACCATGATCATACAATTGAGAATTTGATGAATTTGGAAAATATTGGTTAATTTGATAAATTTGGAAAATAGCTACATGTTAGAAAATATATATTCTCAAATTTTAATTTAAAATTAATTAGCACATTTTCAAACAATTTTAAAAATAAAGATTTTATATATATTATAATATTAAAAAATAAATATGCATCGAATCATGTTGGATCCATGATTCGATTTGTTAATAGCTTATATCACAATGTGTTTAAATGTGTTGGACTTTCAAGGCCCTTTTTGCCTCAAAAAGAGAAAGTATGTTTGCTATTTTCTTAGGTATGTAGATAACAAATACTTAGAACAATTGATCCAAAAAAAAAACACCAAAATTTAGCCACTAAAAATAAAAGTATGCCCATTTATATCCTTCATACTCTATTTTTTTATTCTCTCACAACTTTGTCATGATTATTATCCTCAAAATATTTTCTTTGTTAAGAAATTTATTTTGATGGTTAAGGCATTTTGAAGCCAAGATCTAGTCACTCATTGCAACCATCATGGTGTTCATTGTAGATTAAACAAATGGGTCAGCTGGTTTATGAAGTCAAGCTGGTTAAATACAGTATATTGATAGGAAGGCTAACTAACTCAACGCCAATCTTTGGTCTGCTCAAAACTCAAAAGAATGCTAACTCTCATGTTTTAATTCTTATCGAACATGAGCAAAGCTTTTGCTTTATTTAGGTTAAATCTTCTTGTATTGCTTTTTCTTGAGCTACCTTGTATGGATTTTGCTTGTTTCTTCCCTTAGGCTGTTATGGTTGATCCAATCGCATCATAATGTTCTCCTTGTACTAATCAATATATCTTTTAAGTTACTCTGACATAGGGGTGTCAATTTCGGGTCACGGGTCGGGTTCGGGTCGAACCCGAACTGACCCGAGTTCAAACGGGTCAACCCTAACCCGACCCGGGTAGACAAACGGGTCGAAAAACCGAACCCGGACCCGACCCGGCGGGTTGCCGGGTTGACACGACCCGACCCGGTTTGGGTGGCCGGCGCCAAAACCGCGGCGGCCGACGGCGGCGGACGCGAGCGCGACAGCGCGGGCACGGTCGGGCGCGGGCACGCGCGGGCGCGAGTCGGGGCGAGCTGGGCGCGGTCCGGCGCGGGCACGGTCGGGCGCGGTCGGGCGCGGGCAGTCGCGGGCACGCGGGCGCGAGGCGGGCGCGGTCCGGGAGCGGGCGCGGTCCGGCGGGGGCGCGGTCGGGCGCGGGCACGCGGGCGCGCTGGGGGCACGCGGCGGGTGCGGGCACGCGGGCGGTGCTGGCAAGCACGGGCAGTCTCGCGCGGCGGGCAGTGCGGGCGGGCAGCGGGCAGAGGCGGGATTTGAATTTTTTCGAATTAAACGGGTTGGCGGGTTGACCCGGCAACCCGCCGGGTCAACCCGAACCCGACCCGTTTTTTGAAACGGGTCGATTTCTGGAACCCGAACCCGACCCGTTTTGAAATCGGGTCGGGTTCAACCCGGATTTTCCGGGTTGGGTCCGGGTCGGATTTTCGTGTCGTGTCAAATATTGACACCCCTACTCTGACAAACAATATTGCAGCTTGGGCACATTGATATCGAAGATATCATCCTCTACATCCTTAATGGTTTCCCTCATACATATCAAGGTTTCAAAACTATCATTTGCACCAAACTCACACATATCAACCTCAATGCCCTTTACTCACTTTTAAGCAGCAAGGAAATCAATATCACCAATGAATTAGCAAAGGACACATAATTCATTTCCCTTAACTCATTCTCAAAACCAATGCAATTGAGGTTGCTCACAGTTCTTAAGAGGATAAGGTTGCAACTCAACCATTTCCCTCAAGCATAGAGACTATGCCTCTTTCTCAAATAGGGGAGGATGACATTTCTTAGCTATCATAAAATGCAAAAATTCTGAAATGATTGGACATTCTGCTACTTCTTGTTGTCATTATACCAATCTAAAGTCTAAACTACTTACCACCCAATCCTCCTCTCAATTTCTATAGCCCTTCTTGCCCACACCAAGTAGCCCTCCCTCTGATTGGACATTAGACTTCAAGGTTGTGTCGCACCTCTCTTCCAAGCATGATTTATAATCATGCAATTATAGGTCCGCCTTAAGGCTTGTCTCATTGTAAATTTTTTTTTTTTTTCAGGCAATGAAACAGACACCTTATGCTTGCTTGATGAGGCCTACACCTCAAACCAGGTGAGGTATGCCTCAATGCAATTTTAGCACATTTTAAAAGGTGTAAACCTCAAAAATTAGTGTTTATATATTTTTAACTTTTAATGTTATAAATAATGAACATATAATTAAATCTATTTATTATACCTCAACCAATCCAAACTTTAGAAGAACCACACGTCCCCCGAATCTGCAGCAGCATGATGCACACCACAGTATCGGCATGCTATCATTGCTTCTTCTTCTCTAACACCTCTTCTCTTATTGCTAAAAAACCTATCTCCTTATTTTTAGTATGAGGGAGTAGAAATTGAGCTATTAACTATAATGATGTTTATGTGAAGATCCTCTAAGTGATAAAAATGAGGGAGGCTTTTGAATTCGTAACTTATGACCTTAAGTTATGATGTCAATTTTAATATGCATGATTTTACTATTCTTTTAGTGCTAGTAGTTATGAATACCATAGCATTGAGAAACAATATCAATCGATGATCAATTTCTTATGGACATTGGAGCACCATTAAAATTATAGTTTAATAAATAAATAAATAAAAGTTTTGAAAGATTATTTTAAATTATAGTCATTTCCAAATATAATCAGAATAAAAAAGGTTAATATATAGAACTCCATATAATTGTTTCATTTGGTGAAAAGAAATCATAACTTTATAAATACATATTATAGTGGTTGCATGTTAGAAATAATATTTGAATGATAGTAGAGTTTGAGTTGGTATGTTGTCTCAAAGTTGAATATCTTGCATATAATTAACATAATAAGATTCTAACATACCAACTAGTGGATTTTGTTTCCAAGAAGATCCTCTAACACCCAAGTATGTGTTGAACTTTTATTTGGTCCGGTAAGAGGACGTAGCTCTACGTTCGGCCGCTAGTAGAATCGCGCCACGCATTCTAACTATTATTGCTCGGTATTGCTAGGTATTGGTCGATTTTGCTCGGCAATAACCAATACCGAGCAAATACCGCGCAAATACAGAGTTGTACCGAGTTTTTCTAGAAAAACTCGGTACAACTCGGTATTGCTCGGTATTACTCGGTATTGGTCTTCACAGAGCGGTATTTCTCGTTATTGCCAAGCAATACATAGCAATACCGAGTAATACCTCGCAATAAGCGAACATAACATTCCCGGGTTCCGGTCCGGGTCAAGTCGTCGGGCCGCGCGGTAAAGAGTAAGAGCACGTGGCGACATGTTATTGGCGGCCGAGCGTAGCTCTACGTCCGGTCAGAGGATTTAATAATTGTTCAGTATGTGCTTGTGCTTGAAGATGAATAAAAATTAAACTAAGAAATTCACTTTTTAATTAAAAAATTAGGGCTTGATGGAAAGTCCTCTTCCTTTCATAGGTCATCATAACAAATCATCATAATAATATAAATAATATTTTAGAGAAACAATTATATAAAACTAACACTGATTTTGTTAATATATTAATTCAATTATTAATTTATTATCATTTTCATCAAATGACCCATGAAAAGTTTGTTTACAATTATCAACAAAATCTAAAAATAAATAAGTTCAAATTCTAACGGTACTCAATCAAGATAATCTTAGTGCCCACAAGAAGCAAACCCGCCGCCCACCCCCACCATGTCATCACCCCTTTCCCCTCCTCTCGCCCCCCAAACCCTCGCCGCTCAAATAGAGCGCTCCGGCTCCACCCACCACCACCTCCTCCAGCTCCACGCCGTCGCTTTCCGCTCCGGCCACCACCTCCACCCAATCGTCAACCTCAAGCTCCAACGCTCTTACTCCGCCATCGGCCGCCCCGATCTCTCCCTCTCCCTCTTCCGCCTCACTCTCGATCCCAACGTCTTCCTCTGGTCTTCCATCATCCATTCCCACGCCTTCCACGGCCTTCACCACTCCGCCCTCCTCCTCTTCTCCCAAATGCTCTCCTCTCCATCCTCCCCTACTCCAAACGCTTTCACCTTCTCCTCCGCCCTCAAGGCCTCCCCCCTCAACCTCGGCCGCGCTCTGCACGCCCTCTCCCTCAAGCATTCCCTGCTATCCGACACCTATGTCGCCACCTCCCTCCTCGACATGTATGCGCGCGGCGCCGATTTGTCCTCCGCCCAGAAGGTGTTCGACGTGATGCCCATGCGTAACATAGTTTCCTTCACTGCCATGGTCACTTGTTATGCAAAAGCTGGTCGGCTGGAACTTGCGTATAAGGTGTTCGATGCAATGCCTGAGAAAGACTGCGTTTGCTGGAACACGTTGATTGATGCTTATACTCAGCATGGCCGGCCCAATGATGCAATAATGCTTTTCCAGCAAATGCTGAGGTCTGGCTTGAAGCCCAATGAGGTGACTTTGGTCTCAGTTCTGGCCTCAGTAGCTCAGCTGGGTTCGTTGTCGACGGGCAAGTGGGTGCATTCTTATGCAAAGAACAACAAGATTACATTCACTCTGCGTCTTTCCACAGCTTTGGTCGACATGTACAGTAAATGCGGGAGCATTCAAGAAGCTTTCTTGGTTTTTGACAGTATCCCAAACAAGGAAGTTATTGCCTGGAACTCCATGATTATAGGCTATGCAATGCACGGACAGAGCTGGGAAGCTCTTAGATTCTTCTCAGAGATGCAAAAAACTGGAGTTCAGCCCACTGACATCACATTCAATGGCATCTTAAATGCTTGTAGCCACGCAGGTCTTGTGACCGAAGGGCGAGAATTCTTTTCCTCTATGGTAAAAGATCACAACATTGAGCCCAAGATTGAACACTATGGATGCCTGGTTGATCTTCTTGGCCGCGCTGGGTTTGTTGAAGAGGCCTATGATCTAGTCACAAGCATGAAAATCAAGCCTGATCCTGTGTTATGGAGCTCTCTTTTGTCTTCCTGCAAGCTTCACAAGAACATGATACTTGGAGAGAAGATTGCAAACTTCCTACTTGCAAATGGCCTTGCAAACTCGGGAACTTTCGTGCTCTTGTCGAACATTTATGCGGCTTTAGGGAAATGGGAGGAAGTGGCTGGAATCAGGAGGTTGATGAAGGAGGGTGGAATTCAGAAGGAGCCTGGTTGCAGTTCCATTGAGGTTGATAGAAATATATATGAGTTTATGGTGGGAGATTTGAGCCATCCAATGAGCAAACAGATATATGCAGTGCTGGAAGAGTTCAATGTGCTGCTAAAAGCTCAAGGCTATATTCCTCAGACAGACCTGGTTCTTCATGATTTGGAAGAAGCACAGAAGCAGCGAGCGCTCGCAGTGCACAGTGAAAAGCTGACTATTGCTTTTGGATTGATCAGCACTCTACCTGGGACGACGATCAGGATTGTAAAGAACCTTCGAGTTTGCAGTGACTGCCATACATTTACAAAGTTCATTTCTAAGATTACTGGGAGGAAGATTGTTGTGAGGGATAGGAATAGGTTCCACCATTTTGAAGATGGGTCCTGTTCTTGTGGGGAATTTTGGTGATTGAATTTTTTTAGTAGGAGTTGTAACATTGCCACACCTGTAATATTGAGTTGTGTTTTGCAATATACTTCAGATATTGTTGAAGCTGGAATGAGTCTAACAGTATAGATATTTGAAATGCTTTTGGTGATTGAGGTTTCGTTTGGGACGGCTTTTCGCTTCTTAAGCTTTTTAGTTCAAAATTTTTAATATAGTACTAAAAAGTTGCTTTAAAAAGCAGAATGGAAGCCATCCCAAACTAAGCCTGAAAGTAGAAAACGGCCAAGGATATCAGAGATAAAGAAACCTTATCCCAATTATTACAATTAAAACTCGAATAAACCAAATTACCATACACTGTAATTTTAATATTCAGATTTTAAGCAATTTACATGTACAGATGTATAAGATACAGTACAAGTATTACTTAAAATCGTTTAAAGCTTCAACATTTAGAGCAAAATTGTTAGGGATTCGTTTTAAACTTCGTTTGTGATAGCTCTCTTGTTACTTTTTAAAATATTTTTTTAGTATAAAATTTTCTTATCAAATTTTTTTAATTAAAAATTTGTTTTATAAAACAGTATGAAAGCTGTCCCAAATGAAGCCCTAAAACTACATTTTAGTACAAACTTATCTTAAAAGTAGGAAAAAACAGTAGTATAAAGTTATCACAAACCAAGACTAAGGCTTCGTTTGGGATGGCTTTTTTACTACTTTCTAAAACGGAGCTTTAATACAAAAATACAAATTTTTGTATTAAAACTCCGTTTTAGAAAGCAATAAAAAAGTTGTCCCAAACGAAGCCTAAGACTTCTTTGTTTGGGACAGCTTTCTTTCTGCTTCTTAAAGTAGCTTTCTACTACAAAATTTTTTCATTTTGTGCTAAAAAACTGCTTTAAAAAGTAAAAAAAAAAATTGTCCCAAACGAAGCCTAAGTATTCATTGAATTATCTTTAAATTAGTTTCCATAATACTTTAGGTTTCAACTTGGTTTTGTTTTGAATTACTTCACAAGCGAAAATGAGACCGATCTATTACATTGGGTCTACGTTTTGAGAAAGTAAAATCAAACAATGTTGATGATAATTGACCCAAATTATTATATTAGTTCATGTCGGATCGGTTCTTTGTTTCTTCAGGTAATTTTGTTCACCCTTTGTATGGAAATATATATTTCTGAGTTTTTTTTTTATTTGGATATCAAATGACACCAAAATTTGTAGGTTAAAACAAATGATTTATTTTATAAATGAATTAGGATGTAGATGATAATATAAATTTTGGAGCTAATGCGTGGTGGTTAAGATGAAGAAATGTCTTCACATAAATATCTCATTAGAGAATATCATTAAAATTTAGGCTTCGTTCGAGACAATTTTTTGCCACTGTTTTTGAAATTCTTTTCTACTAATACGCTGCTTTAAAAGTAACAAAAAATTTGTTCAAAACGAAACCTGAGACAGCTTCCTTATTATCTTTTAAATAGTTTTTTGGTACAAAATTTTTTTGAATTAAAATTTTTGTACTATAAAGCTGTTTTAAAAAGCTGTAAGAAATCCGTCCCAAGCTAAACCTTAGGTTTCATTTGGGACAACTTTATTGCTGATTTTTATGGAGTTTTTAAGTACAAAAAATCTTAAACTAGAAATTTTGTATTAAAAATTTACTTTAGAAAGCAACAAGATAGCTGCCCCAAACGAAGCCTTAAAAGATTAATTTTATAGAATTGTGGTTAGTCCATCTATGTTAGGAATTTTTATTAGGTCTTGACACCTGACGTAGCTCTACATCCAGACGTCAATAACATGTCGCCACGTGTTCTTACTTTTTACCGCGCGGCCCGACGAACCGACCCGGACCGGAACCCGGTATTGCTATGTAAAACAGAAAAAAATAGAGGTCTAAAATTGTCCTAAATGAATCTTTAATTAAAATAGTTATTAGATTCTCTTATAGTTTACGAAGTCTTTTTTATCCTATTATTGTTAATTGCGGATTCTAATTTTATTAACGATCTTGAATAAGATTTGAACTTGATTTTTAACAATAGATAGGTACAATAAGTTGTAATTGGATGTTATCAAAAAGTCTCAAATGGTGGTTACCATAAAGTCCTCAATAAATACTACTAATTGTTCTAAAAGAAAATTACCGAAAAAATCTACAATACATACATGCTGCAAAAAACTTTGAAGTGGTTCATCAAAAATGTTAGAAGGTGAACTCTTCATTGCATAAATTAATGTAATCCTCTTATATAGATAATCTCACAACAAGAAACAACAAAGAGAGAAGAGAAAGAGAAATGATCACAGGAGAGGAGTGCCATCCAAGAAACAAAGGAAGAAGTATTTTGGATGATTGCAAGTGGAGTTCTTCGGCTTTTTCAAAAAAGAAGTCTTAGGTTTCATTTGGGACGACTTTCATACTGCTTCTTAAAGTTGTTTATTAGTACGAAAATTTAATTTTTATAATAAAAAGCAGCTTTAAGAAATAAGAAGAAAGCCGTCCCAAACAAAACCTTACCCACTTCTTTGTAGAATGTCTCTATATTCTCTCAGCTAGATAAACTGATATTTTGTCCATACAATTAATTTTGTAAAAAGTGCAACTCTTCATATAGCTAGATTAGAATGTGACTAACCAATCTTTTTTTTTTCTTTTTTTTCTTTTTTACACCTCTTCAGCTCTTCTTCCTCTTGTAGAGTTTCAGTTAATGTGCATGAAACAACTTTACACCATAAGGGAAAAACTTTCTAATCTGCAGGTTACAGATTCAACTAAATAAAAATATAAACTTCTATTTTATGACAAGAAATAAGACTGTAAGTTCAATGGAAATCCCCTCTAGGATTCTTAGATGAAAACAAAATAGAGTGAATGACTAATTCAGACACTGAGCTCCAACATGCATAGGCTTGTCCCTTTTATCATTCAATTTTCTCATTTAAGTTAGACTGCTTCCAATGTTCCCAGAGTTGGACCATTACACGCTTGAATTCTAACACCTAATCAATATACTGGAAGAACAGACAGAACCTGATAGATGGGAAGGAGGAACCCCACTGGAACCACAGACAGAACCTGATGGATGGGAAGAAGGAACCCCATCTTACTACAGTTTGCGACAGTCTTGCTTCTGTTCTTCTACATTCTAGCAAGTGGAAGTCATTTTCTAAGTACATCAAGTAAAAATAATACTAAAAGAAAGTACAGAAGATTTTAAATGATTAAACTGATGGCAACCAAGGGTCATTGTATACCCTTACTAGATTTTGGCTCTTGATCACTTTCCTTATGTTCACCTACAGAACCTTTTTCTTTTTCTCATTTTTCTAGCATCTTTGTGTTAAGTGTGGGAAAATGCAATCCGGAATCAGTTAGGCGTCAGCTTCCTTCAACAGGTAGGAATGCATACATTGAACCACATGAAAAAGGTTTTCCGTGTTAGGATAGCAACAACATTTCCTGTAAGAATTAAATAGAGACAAAAAAACAAATATTGCATAGACACATAAGATTAAATAATCCACTAAACTTCAAAATTTTGTACATTAAGGGCATGTTTGGTAGCACACAAGATTTGATTTAAGTAGGATTTCGTGAATCCGCTAAATCCGGATTTCGGAAATCATAAGGGGCCTAAATCTTGAAAACAGTTTGGTAACATTCATAATAAATATTATTAAATCATGTGTGACTGGTTGGCTATAGAATGGATTTAATGAGTGGACTCTTACTCTCCAGCCAATGAATTTCGGAATCCGGAATTTAGCATGGAAAGGCGGAATTTTCCGTCTACGGCGGCTTTCATTTGCCGTGAGATCTGGTTTTGCATTTTAGGCCGTTTTTCTAGATTTTGCTCAAATCTGCCTCAAATCCGGCCTATATCCTGCTACCAAACAGCCCCTAAGAATATATCTTCATATAAAGACGGAGATAGAAATAAAGATACTAATTTGCCTACAGTTTTCTTCTATTCTTATTTATGAGTCCAAATGAAAAAGCTTCTTTTTTTGAATGCAATCAAAATTAACAATAGTTTCTTCGTAAAGAAATGTAAGATCTCTCTCCTGCAAGCAAAAAAATGAAAGACCTTATTTCTTTATTCTCTGGACTGGCAGCCTCTCTCTCTCTCTTCCTCTTCTCTTTATATGGATTTGGGGCTATCAAACATTAAAGATATTTAAAAGCCAATAGAAGATCTATTTAATATACAATACCTCAAAAACTATTATCTCATCCCATAAAAAATAATTTAGTCAAAATATTATATTTTAAAAGAAAATTCAACTATATGAATATTTTATTATATAAAATGTTGTCTTCACAGTTGAAACAGTTTGCTCTAGGTCCTAAAGGCATAATAAAGATGCTATTGTAAATAGTGTGGTAAATGGATAAATAAATTTGCAAGGTTTATGATCATTTGGTTCACTGTTGTTCTCCTAGAGAAACATGAGATGCTCTGCAACTTTGCTGCTCATGACCATAAAGTATTGAGGGAATGCATGTGCAGCATAGCATTTTTCTTGATAGAACCTTTTCTCACAAATCAAAGTTGAGATATATCTAATTATTGAAAAGTAAAGCACCTAAAAAGTATTTTCACATGAAACCAAAGTCTTCACTAGACTTGAGTATGGATCAGGTGGCCCAACAGACCAGATATGAAACATTACTGGTTGGAGAAATATTTTCAATTGAGACCAAGTTAATGCGTTTGACTCGACCCAACCCAATCAAAGCATTACAAGCCAAGTTTAAGCCTAATATATATGTTTGACTTGGCTCAACCTCTAAAACTATATATTTTCGTTGGTTTGAAGAATGAACTTGTTAGGAGATCTAGTAGATGCATTAGATCCAGCCTATGCTAAGAAAGTTAAAGGTAGATCTAAAAAGATTTGATTAGAAAATATAAAAATGATTTTTTTTATTATATAAAAATAAGAATTTGACTATGTAGCCAACCCCACGTACATTGTTCTATAAAAATGTTTAACTTAATTTGACCCAATACAAGTCTAATTTGAGATCCACCGAATGCCCACTGATATTAAGGATTTATTGGGGACAGACTTTTGAAGTTTTGATTTCTAGAAAGCTGTTACAATTCTGTTTCGTCGTAAATTTTTTTGTTATCTTTTCAAAACAAAATTGCAGTGAGAAGTTATTTTTAATGTTTTAGATCTGCGGAACTATAAGAAAATTGTTTTTTCAAAAAATTTCAAAAGAAATAAAATATAATATCCATAACAACTTTCAAAATTTTATTTTCCTCGTATTATCCTTACAAATATTTTTACAAATGCCTACTGTGCTCATCACATGACACAACATAGCTCGATCATGAAGTGCTATGTGGCACAACTTGATGCACAAAAAACAACATGGTGTGAATTATGTTTACTATTTTGTCTATTAATAAGATTTAATAAACATTGACATAAAAATTTGAATAAAGAGACAAATGTGGCACCACCACAAAATAAGTCATCATTGCATGGCTATCATTTCATATATAACTAAGAAGATATCATATCTATATTACAATGACATATACCTAAATGATGTAGACTTTCAAAATGTTGGGTACAAAATCATGTGGAGGAGAAGCCATTCTTTTTCTAAATTGATGTGGAAGACTGATTCATCAACTATTTACACCTTTGAATTGTATCAAAAGTAGGTTCTGCATCAAAGCTTACATCAGCTCAGAGCCAAAAAAAGTAACTATTGGATAGTACTGGGCTTTCAGTGTCTTCCCACTCAAGAAGTACAAGTGGCTATTAAAGCACTTGCCAAGAGAATATTATTCTCTCAAACTCAATAAAATGTGCTTGCAACTCATCAAATTGGAAACAGAATATGCCAATAAAATATAGCACCAACTTTGGATGGTTTGCATCGCCATTATTGTCACCCATGTGGGGATCTTGTCATGCAGAATTATACCGACAATACCAGTAATTAGAGCATCTTCATTGCTAGAAAAAGTTTTTATGTGAAATTCATTTAAAATATTGGTAGTTTTTATGAAAATTGATTGTGTTGTTGCCTCGGACCTCAAGTCATTTTCTTGTGCTCGCCGGGGTGGGGGGGATGGGGGGTGTTTTGGGTTCGAGTGCTTTGCAAGCAATTTTTTTTTGTTTTGTTCATGCAACACCTCAGCATTGTGTACCTGAACCCCCCCCCCCCCCCCCCCCCCCCCCCCCCCCCCCCCCCCCCCCCCCCCCCCCCGCGGCGCTCGTTGTGTTCTTGAGCACCCCAGAGCTGATCGGCAAAGAGCGAGCACCGCATCACTCTAAATTTGGCACAGCAGGGCTATGTATGTCACAACTCTACGAGTTTGAGTGCCGCAACATCATAATGATAGAGACTTGAATGTCGCAGTGCTCAAAACTGGCACTACAACTCTTCGAGGCAGACATGACAAATTTCTTTCTCGTTTTTTGTTTTAAGGGTTGTTTCCCTTGGAGTTATTAACTTGACTTTCTCTTGTATTGTGAGTAGTTAGAACAAAAGAATACTGATAATGGTATAAGAGAGAAGAGAAGCAAGGAGATAGTGAGAGAGAAGAGAGATTTGTACTTATTTCTCCCCATTTTCATAATGAATTTCTTAGTGTGGTGTGGCTTCGTGTTTTTTTTTTCTATTTTGAATTTTTTCCACATTAAATCCTGGTGTATTTTTACTTTCCATTGCTTTTTTACTTATTTGTTTGTTTCATACCGGTGTTTTACTTCCATCCCCAACAAGTATTATATAAAATGCTTCTCTAATTCACATGTAAATGCTCAGAACTAAATTTTCTACGTAAATTTGACAAATTATGGTAATAAGGATACTTTTGAAGGCTGCTCAAAATTATACCAACGTTGGGTACTTGTTCTTTGGTAATAATACACATCCTTGTTTCTTCCAACATTATAAAAGAAATCATTCAATATTTTGATGTTTTTCTCAACTTAAAGCTAACGTTGTTTGCAATTCACAAAAACTACATACAATAAATGTGGATGATATACTTCACAAATATTAAGTTCAAAATTTATTTATAACATTTGAATCAATAGAAGCATTATGACATGGAATACAACTTCATGTCTTCTTTTAGATGGTGCGAAGTATTGAAATTAGGTGAAATCTAATCCAAATCTTCAAGAGTGAATAAAACAGAAAAATAAAAATCAAAGCACAAACACATTGAGAATAAATTCACCCAAATGATGATTACAATATGATGGTAGAGTTTTATAGTCTTAATTGTAATTCTAATCTCCCAGGTCAATCATCTATTGAATTTGCATAAGATATTTCTCCATAGAATAAAAATTAATCCTACAACTTAACACAAATATAAACCTTTTTTTTTGGAATGGGGTATCCACCCGCTGCCACCCCCAAAAGGGTGCTTGGCGGTGTGAGTCGTGTGACTAATCATCAGCTGACCTAAAAGAGGCACCCACCCCAGAAACATCCTGGCCCACGCTTGATTGGCCCCACTTAAGAGGTATTGCCGCCCGAGAGGATTCAAACACTGGTTGGGGATTCCCAACCGTACTCGCCTACAAAAATAAACTTTGATAAGAACTTCAACTATGATAAAAAAAAAGCACCATTTTAGAACTAATGCACTGTCAGTGTTCCTGACCACTTCTGCTCGGTCCTTTCCATCTCAGCTCTTTTGAGTTTTTGCTCAGCTTATTGATAGTAACCACATGAAAACTATGATAAATAACTACTGATTACTTTAAAAAAAAAACAATTTTGAAAAAAATTTGGCCATTGAATTAGAGGTGGACAGATATGGATGGAGTGAGTGGAAAAGTCATAAATGCCTCATTGAATTCTCTCTTAGCTGTGACCAATAGCAGTATTTCCTATGTCCCCATATGGTCCAAATGATTAGTAATGTAAGGAAACAAAGCAAGCAACATAACAGCCTCTCCTTCATTGTTCATTGAAGCTTTAAAGGAGTTTCCTTTCATTTTTTCTCAAATAAGCCATCAAGAACTTGGTAGAACATGCTTCTTGCCTGATTTTGAAGAACAGACTTCAGCTTGCAATAAAGAAAATGCAGTAGAAGGAATACTTTTATTGCAGGAGGGAATATAAGAAGTTTAGATTGATTGCTGATATAATTATTAGTAGATTCTTAACCTTGTATCATAGAGACATGAAAGAGAACAACAAAAAGCCAGTTTCTCTTAGCAAAAAGGATGAGCAGTATTTGAGGATAGATATGAGCAAACATAAATCATGATATGAACATTATCATTGGAATTACAAACAAACACCACATTGTGGCCATAAACAGCTATATAAAGTATCCCATGCATTTTTTTTTTCCTTATCCCCTACCATAGTTTTTTCTAAGTAATACTCAAAATCATCATCATTAGCCTCATCTTGATCATATATAATTGATTTTATGTATTCTAATTTCTATTACTAAATTTTATAAATAGGACAACATTTATTGGTAAGATGATTTATATAGGTTATATTTCCTTATTATATATAGCCATATGCAGATTTACGAGAGTCACCCTTAATTCTACAAATGCATGCACCCACCGTTGCTTAGCTTGGTTGGTGGGCGAGTACAGTTGGAAACCCCCCAACTTGTGCTCGATTCCCCTCGAGCGGCAGCACCTCTTAAGTGAAGCCTAATCAAGTGCTGGCCAGGAGGTTTTTGGGGTGGTTGCCTCTTTTAGATCAGCTAAAGATTAGTCACGCCGCCAAGTGCCCTTTTGGGGATGGCATCGGGTGGATACCCCATTCCCATATATATATATATAATAAAAGATATTTCACCAACATATAAAATGTTTTATCAAAAGATATATTTTATTTTAAATAAGATATTTTACTTGAAAAATATAATGAAGTGAAATTAATTACATTCAGGTTTAATACCTTGGTATTATCTAAACTATCTTATTATTTTTCTATATACAACAGATCAGACATGAAATAAGAAAGGTGGTACTATACCTATTTAAAAAACATCACATCAAATGTCATAAAAGAATGAATGATACCAACTAAAATGTGAACCTATTGGGTGAGTAAAGCATCTTTCTTTCCTTTTTAATTGAGCCAATACCATTCCTCAAAGTCCACAAGAGTTCAAATTCCATTTTCATGTGAAGCTCTTCTCTCACACTATTCCTCTAGTTTAGTTGCAGAGAAGACAGAAATGAGCAAGCAACAACAAGAGAAGACATCAAACAACCAGCGATTAGCATCACAGACTAAGGATTATGAAGAAGAAGAAGTCGAACAAGTCAGCAATGGAAAATCCAGAAAGTGGTTGGAATTAACACTTGGAAGAAACATGTCATCAGCAATGGAGAATTCTTCAGATTCCCAAAACAAACCTTCTCCTCTTAAGGTGTTTTCCTGCAACTTTTGCATGAGAAAATTCTACAGTTCACAAGCTTTAGGAGGCCATCAAAACGCGCACAAAAGAGAAAGAGGAGCAGCTAAAAGAACTCATCAGTCACATAAGATGATATTGAGCCTACCTTTTTCACCTTCCTTAATTCATTCACTGACAGTTCAGCCTCACTCAGTTCAACCTCACTCTGTAGTTAATAAACTAAAGGTTGAAGGAGGTATGGCCATGGCAGCAAGATTCCAAGATGTTCAGATGATTTGGCATCCTATTGCTCTTAAGGAAAGAAGAAATATTTCTTGGCCGGGTAGTTTCCAGTTGAAGTCACAAGATTCTGAGAAGCCATCAGAACTCCATCAGATTGATTTGAATCTGAAACTCTGATATGTTTATTCACTTCCTTCCATTTTTGCATCCCAAGCTCTCTTTTTTTCAGTCTTAATGATCAGTTGATGCTGTCTATCTTATCAAACTAACTTCAGAGCACCATAAATATTGTTCTGTACAGGGAAGAAACACTAGTATTAAAAAAACCAATGAGTTTGAGATTGTCGTGTGTATACAGATTATTCCAGGGAGTTTGATTGATTGATTCACTGGCACACAGCTATGCTGGTTGATTTCTTTATATCTTTCAAAAATAAATCTTTAAATGATATTTTGGTTTATCTTACTCTTTCTTAAAATTGCTAATGTCCATATGATAGGCTGTTTGATGCCCCAACAAATTACAATAAAAGTAGGAACATCAATCGTTCAACGCAAAAAATAATTTAAACGCATTGAATTTCAATAGATATCTTGGGTCTATAGTTCATAGTGATAGTGAAATAGATGGGGATATTATTGGTAGAATAAAGTTGGATGGATGAAGTGGAGGAATGCATCAGGCTTGTTGTGTGATAGAAAAGTATCACTCAAACTTAAAGGAAAATTCTATAAGATGGTGGTTAGACCTGCAATGTTTTATGGCGCAGAATGTAGGTCATTAAAAGAGAAGCATAATATTAAGTTAAGTATTGCAGAGTTGAGGATGCTCAGGTGGATGAGTGGCTTTACTCTTAAAGATAGGATACGAAATGAGCATATACGTGAAAAGGTTGGGAGTAGCTTCAGTGGCATATAAGATTAGAGAGAGAGTCACCTTAGACGGTTTTGGTCACATAAAAACGGCGGCCTTCCGATGACCCGGTTGTAGATGTATTATATTTATCCTTTCTTAAGAAGGGTAGAGGTAGGCCTAAAAAAGACTTGGTTAAAAATATTAGAAATGACCTTTCTTTATTAGATCTAAATGAAAATTTGACTCTTATCCGAACCCAATGGAGAAAAAGGATTCATGTAGCCGACCACACGTAGTTGTTGTTGTTGTATTGAATTTCAATAGATATGTACACTATTATTTTACAATATTATGTAGATAAAACGGAATAATGAGTTTCCAGTAGCTAAATTTTCCCATGCAATACTTACCATAATATGATTACCTGAAATAATGGTTGTTTGTAAACTAATAGGTATTTTACCTATAGATAAATTAATCTGAAATCAGCCTGCAACATTTCTGGGCTATTTTCAGAGTGGATAATATACTTGAAAAGGTGAATGAGACCATTTTCTACTTATATCAATAGAAAATTTTGCAAACTTGCAAGTCCTTCTTCCCTATCATGGATGCAAGAGGTGGAAACTTGCAGGTTCTTCTTCGGTTCTTCCCCATTATGGATGCAACATGGGGACCTTTGAAGCTTCTAATTCATTAAATGGGTTTTTTTAAGCTTCAATCTGTGTTAATGAGTAAGATTTGACACATCTCACCTTGATCTGTTGGGTGTGAGCCAAATCTGATAACCAAGAGGTTTGAGTTCAAAGATTGCGTATGTAATATGTGTGAGTTTGTCTTAATTGACTCAAAAGTCCAAAGAATTGAAACGAGAATGATCCAACTTGAATTTTGGCAAGCAAAACACAACCCACTTATTAAATACAGAAATGTAAGTGAAAATGTTTGTAGTTTAGTTGTGACGAGTTAGTGTTTATGATATGAGATAGACATAATGACTTTACTAAATACTTAACTATCACATCATATATGTTATTATTTTTGCATTTAAATTTAAGTTATAAATTATAATTATTTATTTAAATAACTAATATTAATTCATGTATATATGCTTAATATTTTATTTAGTGGCAAATTATATTAATTTTGGCAATATGGTTTTTTTTTTACTTAAATTGAAATTTGTTGTGTGCTAGAATAAACGCGGCGGTAGAGTTTGTAAATTTGCGTCCCAGCGTTGTACGAGTATTCAGCACACAAACAAAAAAGAGAAATGAACACCAAGGTTTTACGTGGAAAACCCGAAAGAGGGAAAAAATCACGGGGCCTCGCCCAGTTGTAAAGTTCCACTAGTATTTGTTTGAAGTACAAAGGTTGATCCGTCTTACAAATCAAGACGATCAGTTTACAATCAACTTCTCACAAAGATACAAAGTTCTGCAAATTTCCGGCGTTTCCCAAAAATCCGGCAGAGTTCCAGCGTCTTCAGGCGGCGGGAAGAGCTCCGGCGGTGGTCGAGGAGGAGCTTCTTCCTTCTCCTCTTTCTTCTCTTCTTCTTCTCTCTCTTCACTTGAGTCCCCTTTGTGAAGAATGAGGGCTCTATTTATAGTTTTTCTGGAGTGGCATGGCTTGTAAATAGGTGTGAGATCAGGGACGAATAGGGAGTGGTTTGAATGGACGACCGATATTGAACCCTTTGATCATGCACCGTTCGTTGGACATTTGGAGGCCTTAATGATGTCGGAATTTGGCGATTTTGGGCTTGTTGGATTAGACTCATCGAGCCACTCGATTCGAGTATAAGCTCGTTAAAATCGGAGACCGTTTGGTAACTCAAATTGCGGTTTGAACCTTCAATTGGCGCTTCAAGTCCTTGATTTGGACCCATTTGGACTCGGATTGGGTCGAATTTGGTGTCATTGGGTTCGTATTTCCGACACGCTCAGTTTGACTATAAGCTCGCTGAAATCGGAGTTCAGGTGCTCCTGAATTTAATTTTTGAAGTTTCAGACTAGCTTTTTGCCTCAAGATTCATGCATGATAAAGATAATTTTGTGATGACGCATCAAAATTAATTAATTAATTTTTGGGCCAAAATGCCTTTTTTTCTTAATAATTATCTCTTGATTTGGTGTTAGGTGATCATCTTCCAATGACTTTGAGTGGCTAACTCCACTAATGTCAAAACAGAAGAGAAAGAGGAAAAGAAAGGTGGGAGTGACAAGAGAGGGCCTACAATCTTATGATCAACAAGGGATTAGATCATTCTTCAACGATCTTTTTTCAAGGAGGTCGAGCCACTTACTCCATCGATGTCTAAGAAGAAGAGGAAAAAATATGCAAGATAGAGGCAGGAGAAAAGGTGCTTCATCTAACATAAATGATTTAAGAAGCAATTTAATATAGGAAATCACTTGAAATATATGATATTAAAAGTAAGATAAGAGGATGGGTGGTTTCTAAAAAAAAAAAAAAAAAGAGAATAAAAATTAAGAACAAAGTAGAGCGGCATTTGCATTTTTTTAAATACTCAATTAATGATTATGTCAATAAAAGTACCTACATAAATCATGAGTTAAACAATGAGAATTAAAATGGAGAGTTTTTAAAATACCAAACTTATATGAAGCATAAGAAAAATAGAAGGGACTTGCATGATATTTATCCTTTTTTTACTTTATAAGTTAAAAAGTTTCACTTTAAAATAAAATATTTCTCCATTTTTTTTAGTGTTAATATAAAAAATATTTTGCTAAAAAAGACATGCTTAGTTATTAGTGTGCATATATCATTAAAATGTTAACAGTTTCAATACTCAAAACTAACAATGTTTCCAACACATCAGAGGGTTTTTATAAATAAATAAAATAATTAGAACAAAATATAACTCTAAGTCACATGTCATTCAAATAATCAAAAGGGAAGACAGTGCGGTTACCTTGAACCGAAAGCAGCGATCACGTGAGAGTGTCCTTAAAACCCTAGCTTCGTGCATCTCCAATTCATGCGATTAGCATTGTACTTAATGGTGTTGTTGGTTCTCATGCAAATCCAATGGGGAATGGGCCTGTTATGCCTCATCTTCTTTGCCAGCTTCTTCTTGATCCGAAAAGTCTTTGATGCAGAGCATTTTAGTTATAATATTCCTTAAGATACTACAGGAAAATCACTCATTACCGGCGATTTGTTCCGGCTGTTATTATAAGCTTTCGGACAGTTTTGAAAAAAACCGGCGGCTTTTCGGCGGTTCAAAAGCCGCCGGTAAAAACCGCGTAGAAAATAGTTTCTAGCAGTCTTTTTCCGGCGATTTTGCGCATCGACGGCTTTCTAGAGGTTCATACTGCCGGTGATTTTCGGTGGTCATAACGTCAGTGACCGCCAGTTATTTACCGGCGGCATACCGGCTGTTTAACAGTCGGTTTGGCTGGATTTTTCCGACGGCCAAACCGTCAGATTATCGTCGTTCTAACAGCTGCGATCGCCGATAAATCACTGGCGGTTTACCAGCGGTTATACTGAAGGAATTACCGGCGGCTCAACCACATGCGCATCGCCAGAGAATAGCCAGAAATCGTCGGCAAACCGCCGGTAATTACCAGCGGCTATAGTGAACTTCCGGCAGCTCTGATTAGCCGTCCGGTATCTATGTTTCCGGCGGCCAAATCACTGGTTGGCCGTTGGAAACCTATAGCATTTGAAAAAAATTTGACAGTCTACCATCTATTTTACTGATTTTCACCCTGAACTCTAAACCTGCATATAAAATACAATAATTATCACAAATATAGGCAACACGCCACTATAATCAATCACAACAATTATCACAAATATATTCATCAAAACAAATAAACTCATAATAAGTTCATAACCAAATAAATAAGTCCTCGCTTTAACACAACAAGTTCATCAAACTAAATAAGTTCACACATAAGTTCATCAAACAAATAAGAGTACTAATCCTCCTCCATGTCCTCGTTGTCTGGTGATGCATATGGCTGCTCTTGCTCTTGCTCTTTCTTCTTTTTATTTTCATCTCTATAGGATCGCAGGCTCGCAGCTCTGCTTGCATCTCATTTTGAACCTTTCTCAAATTTCTTCTATCTCTCTCATCAGCGTTGTAACCATCTGGCTTACACTTTCTTCAGCTCCACTATGATCATAAAATGCTGAGATTGATGAACTGCCCTCATAAGCATAGCCTTGCGAACCCAAGCCATATACTGTGACGCCCCAGGCATCCATAGTGAAAGGATTCGTCTGACATTCTGATCGAACTCCATTCCAGTTGCCTTGCTCGGACCTGAAAATGTCAACCACATATAATGAGCTTAAATAGCCCAGCAGGTCACCAAAGCCTACAACTGAAATCAAAGCACGGTACTGCTATCAATATGCATGTCAGTCAATCAAATCCATAACAGTCAATGGTCAATGAGTCTATGCAGCGGAAATCAAATCAGTAGTCAATACAGTACGAAAATCAATAGTCGATGAAATCAATAGTCGATGCAGCGATAGAAGAACCGATAAATCAAACTCAATCAATCAGTACGTCAAATCTCAGAAGAATCCGTCGATCAGTCAAATCAATCGTATCGAATCAATCGATCAAATCAAGTCAATGAAATCGATTAGAAAAGCAGTACAATAAAGCTCAATCTATACTAGCAATGAATCAAATGCAGCAGGCTAATATGGTGCAGAAGCAATAGTATCAATGAGTCTATAAGCAATATCAATAAATCTATAATATCCAAATTAATGTCAATAATCAATAGTATCCATGCTCAATGATCAATCAATGAAATCGATGAAATCGTATAATACAGTAAATCCGATCAAATCAATAAAGCAGTAAATCCATAAAGCAGTAAATCCGTATGTCAATACAGTAAACATGCATTCAATACAATAATATTGAACTAGTACAATCAACTGGCTATGTTGCTGTTGTAGAATCCATATTGCTGTTGTAGATATCAATACGTTGGTTTCAATAAAAAGAGTCGTCACTCTATTGCCCGTCGGCATATCTATAAGAACTCCTTATGACTCCATCCATATATCCATAATCAATGTTTAAAGGAAAGCCCGTCGGCCCACCATCCTGTACAGGTCAATTCAATCTCCAACCAACGTTCAACCAGGTTTCACTTGTGTTCCAGTATCAATAATCAATCAATAATCAATTCAATAGTCAATATTAAAGGAATCATATCAATATTCACATTCATATCTATTCAATCTATCAATCTCAGAAAAATCAGAAATCCTTTGAAAATTCGGCAGAGTAACGACAGTCTACCGATTTACACAAAAAAACCTGCAAAAAGCACTAATTTCCAAATTCACACAGAACGTTCACAACATCAATATAAGGCTATTGTTCTACTGAATCCATATCAAATAACATCCTGATATTTTTCTATTCAATTAAAATCATGTAGAACCAATTCCGACCGGTAAAATCATTACAGAAAATACTCAAAACGTGTAGGAAAATCATATCAATAATATATCAAAAGTTGTGCGGTGAAAGTTTCGTCAATACAAAATAGTGCGCGTTTTTCGGTAACGAAAACATAAATTTGAGCACAAAACGACCAAAAATCAACATCTTCGAAAACAGAAATAGGATTCGGAGTCCTTACAGCGAGATAAACAAATTGCTCAACAGCGGCGACGGACGAAAAGCGCTCCGCGGCCTCCGAGAACGAACTTTTCCTTCGCTTTCCTTCTCTTTCTCTCTCCTCAGATATTTTCGTTTTTATAAAATGATTTTATCTCTCCTCAAAACGAGCTGATTTCCTTATATCATAAGCCTAATCGGCCCGGCCGATCGCCACATCGTCCTGGCCGATCAGAACAAAATCCAATCGGCCCGGACGATTCCTCAGGCCGATAATTAATTTGCCAAAAACCATTGCTCTTGGGATTTTGCCATGCACTGATCGTCCCAGGACGATCCAAAATCGGCCTGGACGATCCAGTCCAGAAATCATTCCAGAAAACACTCCAAAAATCAGCCATTTTCAATGCACTGATCGGCCTGGACGATCTCAATATCGTCCTGGACGATCCTGGGAGAAAAATCAGATTCATACAGCAAATCGAAGGAACGAGCTCTCACATATACCCTCCCCCTCTGCCTTCCTCTAACAACATCTGACCATGTATGAAACTCAATATACTGGGTCGATCCTAAAAATGATCCCTCACCAGTGGACTGGCGACTTTTCCAAGCTCGTACAAAATCATCCTACGAGAATAAATCTATACAATATATTTATATTAGAATGAGTTTTATTATAATAAATTTATATTCCCAAACTCCAAAAAATTATACTAACATGAGCTTTTTTAGCCTTTTCATCAACCCATTGATGGTCAGCTTGATGTTGGTGAGTCCTTGTATGCAACTCCAGCGGTATCGGCTCCCGGCCAAGAAACTATTTCTGAAAAATAGAAGATATATTTAAAATAATATAAATATATTTGTTAAACTAATTCAAATCTTTTACCAGTCGTCGTCTATGTTAGTATGAGGAATATATCAAAACTATCTTTTGATTTCCGTGTAGCCTCCTTTCGAAATGGTGGTCAAAGTTAATGTTCATGTGATTAAGAGGCTATTAAAATATGAACCCCATTTAATCCCTATTAACTCTCTAACTCAATTCCTCTTGATATATGAAAAATCACATACAACTTGAAAATAAAAAAAAAACAAAAAACAAAAAAAATGCAAACTACGGTTACGGTTCGGACTGGGACGCCGGTTTCACTCAGGATTGGGGACGAGATCTTCGGACGTGCTTTGATGAAAGAGTGGGGGCGAGATCTTCGGACGTGCTTTGATGCAAGAGTGGGGGCGAGATCTTCGACAGGAGGGAGCTTGTCAGCTGCCAGAGGGAGTGTCTCGATCGCGAGAGGGCGGAGGAGATGGAGGCGACTATTTGTAGGTAGATAGAGGAGGATGCGAGTAAATAAAATGGAAGGTTGGGGACGGCTAAATTTAGGGAAATTTTCGGAGGCTTTCCGGCTATTTTGACTGCCGGAAAAAAAATTCACTTAATACCGGCAGACTAACCGGCGGTTATTTGACCGCCGCTAATTCTTGTGGCGGTAAATTACATAACCGCCAGTAAACACCTGCGGTCTAACCACCGTCAATACCAACGGTTACATAACCGCCGGTCCAGACCGCCGAAAATTCATGAATTTCCTGTAGTGGGAGTAGTTTATTTAAGTTTGTTACTAATTTCTAGAATGTTCTTAAAAATGCTCCTTATGACTAGCTTACTATAGTTTGTTAAATATTTCTAGAATCTTCTTAGTAGTTTATATAAGCAAGATTTTGTAAGGAGGGGATCATTGATGAATATTATGACATTTTGAAACTTTGAAGCTTGTGTTTATCTTTGTTCCCTAAATTGGGATTACCTTCCTTCAAACATCATCTTCTTCCAATGATCCAAAGAACCTCCCCACATCAATCTTGAATAAAGGCATCTTCAATGTCGCTCCAAAGCGAGACGACCGATGTCGAGAAACCCTAGCGCAAGGGAACTTATTATATTTGAATGAAATAACTTAACTCTTCATGAAATATAAGAAATGACATAAGGGATATGATATGAAAATCCATATGCTTAGTTAGTTATTAGTATATGAAAGTTATTTTAGTCAAACATTAGGGTGCTTTATTTTGGATTCAACATTTAGTATGTAGTTGAAAATACTTATTTGTGAGTCAAAATGCTTATATTCGAATGAAATACCTTAATTCTTCATGAAATATAAGAAATGACATAAGGGATATGATATGAAAATCAAGAATTCTCATAGAATGCATAATTTTACACTAATTTTATTTAAATCTTCTTAAGAAATTCCTAACACTCTAAATATTTTATATTTAAAATGAATTTGTTGATTCTTGTGGCACAAGTTGATGATAACATAAAGCCAAATATATTAATGAGACCTTATAAGTTGTACACATATGGATAAAATATTAAAAAAAATAAAATATAAATTTTCTTAACTCTTCAAATAAGGATGAACCAAGCATCATGCTATACCTAGACTTTGATAATTCACCAAATGCACTAAAAGAGCCACAATAAGAAAAATAAACAGGCAAGTTTAAGTGGTTTAGAATCTTTAGATTGATAATAACCTATACATTATGGCGAGGACCAAGAGAAATCACCCATTATTATATGAGAATATAGAAAATATAAAGATTTTATCTTATCGATTATACTAGGGCCGAGAAAGAGAAGAAAGAAGCAAAGTGTTTTTATCCATCTCTAGGTGTATAAGTATTGGTCTACAATGTTATACATTGCCATTTTGTCCCCCTTTTTAGTTGTCTTGACTCTTGACTATGATAATTATATTAATCCTTGCTCCTAGAAGACAAATCGAGTTGGCTATTAAGATATACATCAAAAGATTTGCATCATGTGTAGGTGTCTCTAGGTGCATAAGCCTGCCCTCGCTTTGTCGGATATCGCCTCGCAACCTCACTCACCTTCATAGCCTCTTCGCCTTGCCCTTGCTCACTTGATCGCACTCGCAGTCATGGTTCTGAAAAACAGATCGGATGGGCTGGTTAAACCGTGAACCGGTCATATGGTCGATTTGGCCCTCATGAAAAACCAGTCCGACATCGATCAAACCAATTAGAACAATTGATTCAATTAACAAATCGGTTTCGATTAAAAATTTTTTTTTTTGATTGGTTCGATTCATAGTATATTTAAATAATTTGATATAAATTTTATTAAAAATGAAATTAATTTAAATATAACATATTTTATCTAATAATATCCAAAAAACTTTAAAACATTATGTATTAAATACTACCAAATCATCACCCCATATAGGCTCATAGCCCATGAATATTGCAAAAAAAGTTATATAAGCAATAGAATAAAAATTTCCCAAGTGATGTGAAATTAAACAGCTATAAATTTCGACATTGTGTGCATGAGGAATTTTTAGAAAAAATTTGTACAAAATATTCAAAGAAAAAAATTATTATAATAATTTTAAATTTCTTAAATTTATAATTATTTGTGTATTATAATTAACTCAAAATTAATTAAAAATTTTTAGGATCTATTTTCAATATAATTTTGATTATGATATACTGATAAACTTTTTTTTAACTATATTCTTTCTAAATATGAAATAAAATGATAACATGAAAAATGAAAAATTTAAAATAAATAATGTAGAATTACTTTATAAATACAATTTTATAATGTGAATTTTATTATATATATATATATATATATATATATATATATATATATATATATATATATATATATATATATATATATATATATATATATATATATATATATATATATATATATATATATATATATATATATATAATTTATATGTGTAAATTATATCTAAATATATAACATAAATTAACAATTATTTATACAAATTTTTTTATATATTTATACAAAAACTAAATTTCTATTAAGTATGAAATTAAAATTGAAGATTAGAGATATTTACATTTAAATTTAAAATTAGTAATTACTTATATTTAAATATATAATATAAATCAATCATTATTTATATTTAACTTTTAAAATTATAGAATATATTATTTATATATGAATTTATTTATTTTTAAATCTCAAAATTATATTATTTCATAATTATTGCAAAGTTATTTCATTATTTAAATATCATTAAAATATTTTTAATATTTATTTCGTCATCCAGTTCTACCGCAATTAAACCATTAAACCTTGAACCTCTCTCTTTTCCAGGTATATATGTCCATTCTGAGTTTTACAACATTGCTCACAGGTCAGCGGGTTGGTCGGGTTGGTGCTAGATCGGGTTAGAGTCTAGATTTTTAATCAATTTGAACAAATGAGTCGGGTTTTTGTCGGACATGTTAAGAGCAGGTCAATTTTGGATTTGACTCGAATCCGATCCAAAAACCTATTTTGACACACCAACACATGGTAGACTTTTAGCTTCTCATTGGAAATGTAGCTGGCAGGTTCAAGCTTAGTAAAGTTAAGCTGTTATTAAGTCCATCAAAAGAACATAGAGTTTCTCCAAATTATTCATAGAAATGTAAAAAAAAAAAAAACCCAAAATGATCCAATGATGTTGCAGGTATAGAATTATATGATACTAATACTGGTAGATCTTCAAGGCTCTACAAAGGAAGAAGCCAACATGATGGCAAAAACTCTGGATGTATTGGCCATAAAAAAATGAATCTGATTTGAGACAAATCTCTAATCTACTTTCTCTAGAAGAATGAGGTGAGATGCGAGTAAAAATATCATTTTCTTAAATGTAAAATAGATTTGACTATGAATAATTAAGGTTTTATTTAGGAGTGTCAATTCGAGTCAACGGATCAGGTTCAGGTTGAATTCGGAATTGACCCGGCACTATTCGGGTCAACACGAATCCGGCCCGTTTTTAAAAACGGGTTAGATTTCCGGAGCGAACCCGACCCGATTCGAGTCTGTGTCAACCCGACACGACACGAATGACCGAAGTTGACATAAAATTGCTAGTTTTCGGGTCAAAAATCGGGTCAATATTCGATTTTAGGGTCAAAATTGTGTAAAAAACAGGCCAATCTTGAATTTCCGGGTCAAATAGGAGTTTTCATGTCAATTTCGAGTCATTTTCGAGTTGCTGGGTCAACCCGAACCCGACCTGATTTTTAAAACGGGTTGATTTGTTGAACTCGAACCCGACCCGTTTCGGGTCCGGGTTGACCATAACCCAGATTTTTTCGAGTCGGGTTTGGGTCGTGTTTCGGGTCGTGTCAAAAATTGACACCCCTAGTTTTATTTGAGATAACTTTCTTACTGCTTTTTAAGCGAGATATTGTCAAACAATACAAAAGACTAGAGGTGTCAAAATGGGTTGAAGAGTCAAGTTCAGGCCTAACCCGACCCGAATATGATCAACTCGGTCCCAACTAGATAACCCTTTTAATTAAGAAATATTTTTATCAGCTTAACAACCATAAATTTAAAAAGTTATTTGATACCAATAAATAAAAGAAATAAATTCATAAAAAAAGAGTTCATTTTGGGTCAAAATCGGGTTGGCATGTCCAAATCCAACCCCGTTAATAAATGGGTCTAAATGCATGATTCGAATGTGACCTATTTAGTAAACTGATCAATCCGAATTCAAATTTTTCAAGTTAGGTTGATGGATTGGATCATTTATTGACACCAAAAAAAGACCATTTTAAATACAATTGACATTAATTTTATAAATTAAAATTATTAATATATAATGAAATTAGTTATATATATATAATTAAGCAATTCAAATAATCTTAATAATTAATATTAGTCAAATCGAACTTTATTATCTTAAATTAATTAATATAGCTTATAATTTATAATGTAATTTATTTAAATATAAGTTATTATATAATTAATTTAGTGATTTACTAATTAATCAGTGGTTGACATGTTTAATTAGATTAATGATAACTTAATTAGTTTTAAAAAATATATAATGAGATATCAAAATCATATAAAATTAAAAATAAATAATTTAAGAATTGCTTATTTAAATTAATTTTAATATTTATATTCTATCATAATAAATAATTTTTAAATTTTAACCTATAAAAAATTTATTAAATCCGGATTTACAGCTAAACATAGTCGAGCAGCCCCAAAGCTGACGTTCGATCATTCTCGTTCTTGTTTCGAAGTCGCTAGAGGGAATAGGGAGGCCGAAGCCAAGGAGAGGTAAAGGAAGATATGATCTACAGAAGCTGGTCGTTGCTGTCGTCGACGGTGGTGATCTGGGGAGGAGTTGCCTCCCTAGGCCTCGCTCAATTCTTTCTCTTCGGCGGAAAGGTGTGTTCTTTCTGAAAAATCGCCTGTTATTTCTGCTTCTAAATACCCTTTTTTTTCTATTTTGGATGGAGCTAAGAACTAGGTTTTCTTGGATGATTCTTGTAATGAAATTTATATTTTTCTACGATCAGTAGTTTTTTAACGGCAGATCATTACAGGAAATGAATAACCCCTAGGGCGAAGGAGTTATTTTGTTACTAAAGGAGCATATTTTTTGTTTCTGTTTTTGAGTTTTTATCTGCGTTTGCTCTTAGCTGATTCTTATGCCCATTATCGTAAGAAAGTATTTGCTTCTAGTTTTCTTTGTGTTACTTCTATCTTTGCAGGTGAACCCCATCCTTTTGAAATTACTTTGAAATTTAATATGCCTTTCATGTGTTCATATAACAACTTGTTCTGGATGAACTTTCATTCCAGCTGAGTTTTATTTCACTTCCTTCATTGCACTTTTTGCTCTTGTTAGACGCAGTTACCTGTTCTCAGTTTTTTGGTATTATTATTGAACTGCGCCTGTTAGTTGCTAAGATACGTGATCATGTAATTATTTATGACAATTGTACCCAATAGTATATAGCTCACCTATAGAACCATGGGTGTTTCAAAATAATTTCTATGGTGTTTTCACTAATACTTATGTATTTTGTTGGAATAAATGCTCTTTTTTCTGTTGGGAATTTTGTGAGGACCAAAATTAAATAACTGAGAACAAATAAATGGAATCGAATAAACAACACAAAACACACCAAGAATTTTTATACAAGTCCAGCCAATTTTTATTGCTGCACATTTCAAGATAATGATGATAAAGGTTTTACAAGAGAGGTTTATGTGTAGAGTATGTGTGAAGCATTTCTTCGTAGGGCGCTAATTGAACTTCACAACTCAATGGTGACTTCCCTTCATGATTGGTTATGAGTTGACACACAGTGGCGGATCCACTTTCAGGCGAGGGAGTTGCCCACCCTCAAAATTAAATATGATTTCATTTTATAGCCATTTTGATTAAAGTCATAGTGATATGCAATAGTTTATAGACATTTAAAATTTCAAATAAAGTTTGGAATACTCCAACAGTGCTGACACCGGGAATCGGAAATTTGGTCACAGTTTTCAAAATATCTTAATCTTTTTTTTTTCTGACTGGTTGTACACTTCAAAAAACTTAATCCATTCCAGCTTTATGAGAAAATCCGGAATAGAAAATGAATTATTTTTCTTTACAAAGGATTGTGTCATTATAAAGCTCTTCTAGGTAATCTTACCATTTTATTTGTTATCATATTTTAATTCTTTTTCAATAAAATCTGTTGGATATAATTCTATCTACATATAATATTCTTACTTTAGTTGTAGTATTAGCTCAGATAGAAGAGGGAAAAGTTAGAGGGAAAAAAACCTGCAATGAGCTCCTATATTCTAGTAGATTATCTTTGGGATAGCTTTTTTATTGCTTTATAAAGCAGCTTCTTAGCACAAAAATTTTTTAAACCAATTTTTATTTATTAGGAAGCTACTTTAGAAAACATTAGGAAAGCTGTCCCAAATGAAGCCTAAATGTATTAGGATTATCCAATTAGGTTGATACGCTACATGAAAATAACCGCTTAAGCAATGTGAGCAAAATTATATAATAAGTAGGAGCAGACCTATAAAAAAGCTCAAGATAGGCAATTATCCACTATGAATTTTTTTTTTTGTAGAATAAATGTTTTAACTATTTCTTCTCACCCCTTCCTCAATAAATATATTTGCCCGAAATTCTAAAAAAAAATCTTTTTTATTTAATGCCTAAGACTAGATAACCTCAAATCATATTTTGCCTACCCTCAAAAGATATCCTGGCTCCACCCATTTTGCCACATCCACCAACATCGTGTTTCTTGTGTACTTTTTAATTTTCTGAACCTTTCATGATTTGAGGCCAACGACATCATTATTTGGATATGTGCAATTTTAAGACATCAATTTTTACTTCTATTTAAGTGTTAAAACCTAGCCAGCCTCCCCACTCTCTTCCCCTTGCATCCAGTGAAATCTCTAGTAGGATATGATTAATTATCTTTTTATTTAACTATTTCATTGCCCACAATATATAGATCCTGATTCCCTTATGTTTTAATATGTCCACTTTACCATAAATCATGTAATCATTTAACAGTTTTATACTTTTAGTCAATTAAAATCTTATACAGCATTACATGCTTAAATTTAATCATACGCAAGTTTATGAAATGATGGTATGCACTTTAATCTCCATGTTACATCTTTTATGATATTTCATGTCAGTTTCTTTTTACTAGGAAAAAAATTTTGTTCCAAAACTGCTCAATGTTAGAAGCTTTGCACTTCTTAATCATTGGCATTCCATTTTACAAAGCTAACTTAGATGAAGGTTTGGCTCATGAATTTGTTTGAGTAAATCCTAGATTGCTAAGAATCCAATTCTTTTATTCCTCCAGCATTGATCCAAAATCCATCAAGATTGGCTTTTGGGTACAGCTTTCTCAATGAATGGGATCATAATACAAGTAGGTTTTTTTTTTGGTAGAGATAAGAGTACTCTCATTAAAAAATGATTTGCTATAAAAAAAGAGAATGTAATATGGCTGGGAAAAAAAGTAATTCTTTGGCGAGGTTGTGAGTGAAATTTACATTTTACAACCTAACTTATGTGAAGAATTTGCTTAGAGGGCTAGGATAACCAACCAGAAATGCCCTAGACCTTCTCCTCCTTGTATGCTTGTTGTCCAAATTTGTTTTACTCTTATTTTAACATAAAATAGTGAATAGATTAACTGTTTAACACTTATAGAGAACCAACAGCTGCTTCAAGTCTCAGGTCTTTCATGGCTGGATGCAATCAGTGATTGAAAGTTTGAAACTAGAGCTGCTATTTTTCCTGCTTTTGCAGCACTGTACTCACTGAAACAACGAGGGATATAGAATTTTATTATATAGGGAAATTTACATACATACCATTTTATACCATTCTATTTACATATCTAACATCCAAAACTTTAATATTACACACATATCACCCTATATTATATTGATATCAAATATACCATTCATATAGAGAGGAGAGGAGAGGCTTAGATGAGTTGAATGAAAAAAATCACTTCCTTCATTGATTCTAACTAGCAAACACAAAGGACTATTTATAGTCAACATGTAAGCAAACTAGAAATTTAAATAAGCCATACAAATAAGCAAATCAACTAATATAATTAAGATCAGCAATTTTCCATGACAAGCCCTTATATTATTGCTCTTCAGAATGTATTTACATAATTTAAAAAATTACCTAGAGAATGTTCCTAAGAATTGTCCTCTTTTGATGAGAGCGGTTAGGAGAGAAAGGGGGATTTCTATGGAGTGAATTATGGAACTTGAGTTTACTTTTTTCCCTCCTTTTTTTAGGAAGTCCTCTCCTTTTTATGAGAGTTAGTTGAATTTTCTTGGTACTACTCTTTTTTGTTTTGAATTTTCCTCTGAATTTCTTTTGGCTTTAACCTCTATATGGGGATTTTGAATTGGTAATTTTGTTGTAAGGTCTGCCATCTTTCTTAATTTGCATTCCATTCTTAGTCCTTTTGTAAAAAAGTAGGCTTGATAATGGAACCTTTCGAATGCTTATAGAAATACTAGAAACTTATTTATTTTCTAAATTTAAGGGTGCCTCTTGGATCAATAAACTTGAAGAGTGTCCTATTATCAGGAACTTCCAGATTACGGCTCCCTTTGTGCTTGAATTTGCTCCTGCAAATGGCTCCTCTCATATTTTCGGTGTACCGTTTTTCTTTTTTGTGTTAGCAAGACATTATTTTTTTTTCCCTCGGTGGTAGACTTTTCTTCACTGGATGTAGTTTCAATTACTTATCTTTTCTAGTAAAAAATCTTTTTTCCTTTTGGATGACTTATATGTGATAATGCAAGAACTTGGTATCTTTATGGTTCTTAATTGATTCTAACATAGAAAAGTTGGATGATTGTACTTTCTTCTCTTGTTAGAAAAGTTGTACATAAACTTTTCCTTGTATAGATTTTACAGAATCAGAAGAAAAGATGGGGAACTTGTAAGCAAGAATACTTCATCCTCTTTTACAAATCTTCATTTTTGCAATCTTCTAAAAGAGATGACATCCCTTTTCTACTAATGAAAATTCCTTGAATAATGCGGCATACTTCTAGTATCACTTCACAAGTTTCTTCAACTATAAAATTTTTAGTTATAACAAACCTGATGGTATTCTTCTCTCTTTTGTTGATCCGAATCATGAGTTTAGGTTTGGGATGCATGAGGGTTAGTCTTTAGTCCAAGCTTTCGCACCAAAGCTTTTGAGATTAAATTGTCTAGCTTCCTGAGCAAAAAAACATTTTCACCACTTTGCTTGTTTTACACGTTCAATTGGAAGAGCTCCTGTTTGATTCGCTCCTTATTTGCATGCCCATTTGGTAATTTTTGGATTCAAATATTGCATTTTCTTAATTTCAATGGCCTTTTGTAACATTTGTCATTGATTACTTCATGCTTCATGCATCCCTTTTGACATAAAGTTTAAGGTGGAGCTCACTTAAATATGATTAATTATCAGTTTTCTGATCACGCTTTGACTCGTTTCCCTCCTCTGGCTTTTTTGCTTGGTTTCTTTTGCAATCCAAAGTTAGCTTTATCTCTTTCTTAAATTACAATGGCCTTGGAGCTAACTTCTGTAATATGGTTGATGTTGGGGATGTGGAAGTAAAACACTGCAATGAAACAAACAAGAAAAATCGAATGCAGCGAAAAATAAATGGCTCTAGGATTTCAAGTGAAAAAATCCGAAATCGGGAAAAATTCACGGAGCCACACCACACCAAGAAATCCACTATGAAAATGAGGAGAAATAAGTATAAATCTCTCATCTCTCGTTCTCTCATTTCTTGTCTTCACTCTTACACCGTTCTCACACAAGAAACATAAGAGAAAGAAATAATAATTAATAATACACCAAGGGATGCCACTCTTAATAAAAATGAGAAAGAAAATTGTCTAGTCTGCCTTGAAGCATTGCAACATTAATTTGGAGCGCTGCGGCGCTCAAACCTTTGATCCCAATATGTATGACAATGTTGTGGCTCTCAAACCCGTAGCATTGCGGCTCTCCGTTCTCTGTCGTTTCTCCCAACAAACTTTGCTACGCTGAGGTGGTCGGGTAGACAACGCCGGGCGTTGCACGAATTTTTTTTTTTTTGGCCAAGAATTACATTCTCTCTATCATATGAAGGTAAATCCAACTTAAATGGAGGTTTGTGTCATGGTTGGACATGAATATCCTCATCTTCATCTGCCTTCTCCCATGTATCTTCATCTGCCTCCTCCTGTGCATCTTCACTCACCTTTGTTTTGGAGAAGTTTTACTATGAGGTTTAATTGCAACCCCCTTATGTTTATGAGAAGTTAAAGTCAGGAGGGTCATTTGCTTTATAAAATTGTCCATAAACCTTTCTAATGTTTCATGTCTATCATCTCTACCCTTTATGATAGAAGCAATGGCTTATATTTATGTAACCGGTGTCTCTCTAGACTCAACACGATCTGAATTCAACCTTTTAAGTTGTCCACGCATTTCCTAGAACTAGGAAAATCTACAACCTTATACCAAATATAGATCCATAGTGTTGACCTCTGGATCAAATCCAAAAGAGCAAAAAAAATCCAACGTGCATACCTATAAACCGTTGAGTCCCCAAAATCTGCCCGAAATCCTCCGCAAATCCTGTTGATCGGCGCCGTCTGCGTTGTTTCTCCGTAAAATCTGCCGAAACCTCGCGACGTTGCCTCGATCGAACGACCACTCGCGTCGTTAAATATCGCACGAACGTGAAGGCTCTGGGCTCTCTCCCATTTGCTACCCGCAAGCATCCGAAGCCTTGCCCGATCTCCAGCCGGCCTCTCTGCCTGTGCCGATCCCGATCTTAGAGAAGCCGAGAGAGAGAGAGAGAGAGAGAGAGAGAGAGAGAGAGAGAGAGAGAGAGAGAGAGAAAGAGAGAGAAGCCAAGAGAGGAAGACTTACCTAGCCGAAGCCTCCTCTTGAAGCTCCGATCTCCAGCCGACTCCAACAGCCCGCGCCTCCCCTGCCTTTGTCCGATCCCTACCCAGCTCCGACGCCTGACTCCTCCATACTCCCGCTCCCCTCTACCTTGGATCTCCCCTAGCCGGTGCCCCCTCTGCCAGCTGGATCGGAAGTTATAACATTTTGATCGGGAGCAACCGAGAGTTTGGTTGCAGTGAAGGTAACGGCCTCCTTCTCACGCGCTTCTCGGCCAGATCTCGTAAATCCCCTAAACCGAGAGGTAGAGAGGGGGGATTTTATTTTTTTTTGTTTTTTTTTTTTTTTATAATTATTATTATTTATTATAAATTGATTATAATTAAATTAGGTTTAATTATAATTAATTATGTTTAATCTTAATTAATTATAATTAATTATAATTAAAATATAATTAATTCAGTTAATTATAATTTAATTATTATTTTTAGTTATAATTAATTAATGATGATTTTTAATTAGGTATAATTAATTAAATTTAATTATAGTTAATTAAATTAAATTATAATTATTTACCTTAATTTTAATTAATTATAATTAGTGATAATTAAGTAAGTTAATTTTGAATTAACTTTTTTAATTATAATTAATTATTATTAATTATAATTAATTTAAATTAATAATAAAAAAAGAAAAAAAATGCTTGCTCCTCCCACTCTCCTTCCTCGATATTCGCGTCGGACCGGTAGACCACCTAAGCACGCCTTTGGTGCGCGTGGTAGGAGGGAACCCGGTGCGACACCTACGACGAGGGAGGCGAGTGACCCCTCGATCCACGTGTCAACCCCGACAAACCCCGCGGAGGTATGAAATTTTCTAAACTCAAAACTCTGTTTCAATGTTCGTGGCGAACCGGAAAACCGCCCCAAGCACGCCTTTGGTGCGCGTGGTGGGATGGGACCCCGGTGCGGCACCTACGGCGAGGCGGGGTCGCTCATAAGTACCTCCGAGCGGGGGGAAATGTTAAAATTGCTATCTTAATAAAAATGCTTTTTAAAACCCCAAGCACGCCTTTATTGGCCGTGGTGGGAGAAAAATAAACAATACAACCGTCGCGGTGTCTTACAAACACCAACCGTGCACGCCTTTGGTGGCGTGGCGGGTAGGCGGCCTTTTGGTTTTTTTCCCTTAACGGGGGAGACGCCGGGAGGCTGCCGAAATTTGGATTGAAAATCCAAGGACTTGGAATAGTTTGGGACCATTGGACTTGAATCAAATGGGATTTGTACTTGGACTTTTGAACAATATCTAAGTGACTTAAATAAACTTGAATCCAATAAAATAAATGTGCAAATGACAAAGAACTTGAAACTTGTACTTGTGGACATCAAACTTGAACAAGATATGGACCGCAGGGGACTTTGATTTTGATTCAACTTGAACTTGCAAAATGAACTTTTACATTAAACTCAAAGCTTGTAGACGTCGAACTTGAACAAGACATGGACCCAAGAGAATTTGATTGAACAACAGGGGATTCGACGAACGAAGGAGGAGCCTGAACTATACTTGAACTCAAGCATAAATTTGTGGACTTGGACTTGGGTTCATATTTGCACAATAAAATGACTTATAAAATATTTGAACCTAAGTAAATTAAGATTTAATACAAATTTGGGCTTGCAACAAATGACTACAAGAACTCAAACTTGGAGCAAAACTTGAACTAAACAAACTCAAACTTGAGTTTGGACTTGATTCTGATGATGACCCAAAGAATTTCAAATGAATCATATGAGACCTAACTTGTATAGATTACAAGTGGTAAGCTCCAACTTAGATGCAAATGAACATATATAAGAGACTTGTGATTCCTACCTCCCATCCCAATCAATGTACTTGCAATTAAAATATGAAGCTCTCAAATGAATGTGGAAGAATCTTCATCTAGATATTAATGAATGAACAAAGGTCTACAAAGGAGGTCCAAGAGCCTACAACAAATAAAGCTTCTTATGAATGCATGTAATGAAGAAGATAGTTGGTTTACAAGCATGAAAGAAGTGCAAGTGAATATAGTGGCTTGCAACCAGTAATGATGGAAAGATTGTGAATGCAATGATTTCCCTTCAACCAACATCGATGAGTCAAAAGGAAACTTTCATCCACTAGCAACGATCAAAACAAATTCACAGCTTGACTATAAGTAATGGCATGAAATCTCTGATGCATCTATAAACAAGATACAATATAAATGGCATACAAGTGATGAACATAAGTGAATAAAGGAGATCGACATACAACGAATGTAATGAATTGTGATGCATGCAGTAGATCTTGTAAAAGAAAAGTTTCCTTACATTTGTAATGCATACAACAACTCTACTAGTGACATTATAGGAGTGGCGATGAATATAATACTCCTACAATTAATGTCAATCTACTCATGGGAGAATATAATAGTTCTCTGCAAATGATGACTGCCAGCATTGCATGAAAAGATTGCTGGCGGATGCAGTTCGACCAACATTCAATAACATTATGCAAGCAAATGTATCAGTCTCCTACATAAATGAGAGGATCGATGTGCAGCAAATATATACACATATGAAAGAATGAGAATCAACAACCACTTAATATCAGTCGAAAAGCACCAGCTGCCAACAAGTAGAAGTTGACAATATGCAACAAAAGGCAGATTCCTATGAGCTGCTGTAGGAAGCCTATTATATACTTAATGTGTCGTCTACAAGAATGATGCAATGAAACTGTAGATAACGACATCTATTAGCCAAGGCAGGAGATTAGTTAGTGCACTACGATCCACCTACAGAAAATCAACGAATAGTGCACGACAGTCTACCTGTACAAAGCAGCGAACAACTCCATTCAGAAGCTGCTACGCCACGCCACCGGATCTGCAATCTCCGTACAAGCAGACAGAAGGCGTCTATTCAAAAAATACCCCTGCATGTGCACTATAAATTGTATACACATAGGTACACTAAAGGGGAAAGTACAATCTCAACCCGTATGGGCTCCGGCGAGCGTGTTATTGATACACACGTGACGTCTAGGAATGCTGCGCGGGTTGACAAGTGAATTCAAATTCGAATCTGATCCTTCTATACGGGTCAATAGAAGTCGACAGGGTTCGAACCATTAAACAAATATATGGCCATGACGACCAAAATATTTGTTTTAAAAATATTCATATTAGACCTTCCAGGCCTACAATCAAGAGAATTCACTCTCAAAAGCACGAAGCCTACAAAATCCGATCCTCTGCCAACAGCCCGACAGAGTTGACAAGGTTCAATCCATAAAAAGAAATGACCCCCAAACACCCCGATGATGGCCGTGTTGAATGCAGATCTCAACCGGAGGGGTTTCTCAAATATTTTCAAATATCTTCAAAATATCCAAAGTCCACTCCAAATACTTTTAAATTCCACATAAATACCCAAAGCTTCTCAAAATCCAGAAAAATCCAAAAAAAACTTCACAAAATCCCAAAAATCCCAAAAATATTTAAAATGAAATAAATCCATCAACGCGCTTAAAGCAAAATCCATCCGCCCTCCGCAACAGTTTGTCGAGGCGGACAAATTCAAATAAACTCTAGCTCACAAAGAGCCAAATGCCTAGTCAAAAATATTACTAGGATCCATTCTCAAACAATCTCTTGCCAGTAAGGACGTGGTACGTGTCCTCTAACCGGCAGTTTCGCCGCAAATGGCACTGCAGGTAAACGGTTATGACCCGGGGCCCTCTGAACCGAGTGGTTTCGCCGCCAAATGGCACCACAGATAGCGGTTATGGCCAGAGCCAATACGCTCCTTAATGGCGTTAAATCCTTGAGATATGAATCAATAGGATATGATTGATAGGGCACAAAGCCCTCTGTAAGCTAAGGTGGATTTAAATTTGTCCCCTTAGACAAACATTCAACCTCGGTCTACAAGGTCCCCTTGGACGAAGCAACCCATGGCTGCCGACAAGGATCCTTCTGTCAGGTTGGGTCGACTACCTCCTCTGACTAAGTAGACCAGGGACCATGATGGCCCGGGACGACGGAACCATGGGATCTTGATCGGGTCTATCATCCATTCCCCCACCATCCGCTTTAAGTTCCAGATGGTGAAAATTCCAATTTTAAATATCAAATTTCTCAAATCTTTCAAACCAAATTTCAAATATATGAACCTTCAAATTCTCAAACACTCAAATCTTCAGATTTCCAAAATTCCATATCCATTGCTGCTACTATATGCCAGATAACACGTATATTCTATACGAATCTGATCGATGACTAGCCTTAATCGAAAGTTCTCTCTCGTGATCGGGAGGGGTAATTAACTATAGGGGCTTGCGCCTATAGGAAACCAGAACTCAGATCATAAAGTCCTCGCAAAATGAGGGCGAAATCTCTGGGTAGTGTCTTATCTACAAACCCATCTGCCTTCCAAAATTTACCTCGGAACTTAGTTCGTTAAAACTCCCTCGCCGAATAAGAAAAGCGAGCGGAGGCCGGGGACGAATTTTCGGAGCCCACACATAGTCTACCAAGGTAGACTGTAAATCTAGTCTTCTAAGGTCACTGTACAAGTGCAAAGATAGGATAATCTCAATCAGGAATTATTTGTAATTAAAAGAGTGCATATAATGTGATTTCTTCTTTTTCTCATGTCATTTGAATCTCCAGATAGAAGAGCACAACACTTATAGATCTAAACTTTTCCAATAAGGAGAGTGCTTTGGGTTTTTGGATCTCGTATGAAGCATATTGTTCCGTCCACTGCCTTTAATTTCACGGCATACTCTAAAAATACCAAATTGGTTCCTTCTTCATGTAAAAAGAGTAGAGGAACTAGAATATAAAATGGGGTTCTGTGAGCACTTGTGATCTCATTTGGGACAAATTTTTTATTGCTTTTCTGGTAGGAAAACCATCCCTTAAAAATACTCTGTTTGAATGACAATTTTTCTCAATGAGATTTAAAAAATTTGCCTTTAAAAAGTTGCTTTTGAGAAACATGATAGAAAGTGTGTCAGGAAAATAGCTTTTAACAGCAAAAGTTGATAGACATAAGTGGCCCCAAACGAAATGTAGATGAAAAATTAAACACATACCACAAGTATCATTTGTAAAGTTATCTTTTGAGGTGACGGCCTCCGCTAATAAGAATGCTATTTTTTTTTGTGGCATTTAGGTCAATTAAGACAGATTCACACATACATCGCATACACAAAACTCGAATTCAAGACCTTTTAATTGGTAGCTTAAGCTCCCAACCCACCGATCAAATTGAGTTGTGTAGAATGCTAACTTGGTATAATTGCAGGAGAAGCTCCATGAATATTTGTGCGTGGAGGGCGAGAGGCTGCGGCAGCTGGACAAAGCTAAAATATCTGCTGAGAAGCTGGCCTAGCTGATTTGAGAAAAGTGCTAGCCAAAACAACTGTTATAATAATTTCTTTGTTGTCTGGAAACTTGAGGGTTTTCTGAAAGGCTTGCAATGCTATTTGCAGCTGACATTTGTTATTTTTAACACTTTCATCATCATCATCATCAGCAGTAGCTTCCTTCCAACTATTTGAAAAATTATTATGTAAAATCAATGCAGTGACATTCCTTAATATGGAACTGTTTGTTTGGTTGCAATTCAAAGTGATTATGCGTTCTCTCATGTAATGCATGACAAACATACAGAACCGCTCATGTGAAATCAAATTTTATGCTGAGCATTTAATTCAGATATAATAATATATAATTTATGTAAAAAAAATGCTGACTATTAATTTTATATAGTGATAATTTGTTTTTATTTTAATGATTGTTAATGAAAAGGAAAATGCTGTCATATTTTCTTTCCCCCTATGTTATAGGAGAGATTATTACGTGCGGATACCGAATACAGAGTGCTGTTCGGTTTTGTCTCTGTAAACAGTTGGACACTAAAAACACATTTAATGTTCATCAATGCACGTTTACTGTTCACAAAGATAAAATTGAACGATTCTCTTTGTCTAGTCTCTGAATTTAATAATCTCTCCCATTGAGGGTCATAGGGTGTCTGGCTCATTTGTTAACTAATGCGTTGAATATGATCATATGTTTTAGTCAAAGAAAAATATCAAATTCAACCATTAACTTTAAAATAGTCATCGAATTTATAAAATTGTAAATTTGATTCAGTGACTGTTCAAATATGATTAAATTAGTCTTTTTATGAGATCATTTAAATATTTATTTTAAAAGTTAATTGGCAAAAATGAAAATTTTAAATACTCGTGTGTTATTTTGGCCCTTATCTCTCTTTAGTCTCCATCTCTTAATGAAAATTTTGTAAAACATATCTAAAATTTAGTATGTATATATATATTTTGGTTAAAATAATATGAGAATTAAATCATATAGTGTTATATTGTGCTAATTGTGTTGCCTTGCGTATGGCGAGGTCTTGAATTTGATGATTTATTATTTTTTATTCAAAATAATTAACAGTTTTCGTTTAATTGATATATTTATTTTAGTTTATATTTATAAATAATCCATATAATAACAACAAAATAAATATATAAATACAAAATATTAAATATTAATGAAAATAAACCAAATATGAATAATAAACAAAATATTAACAAATCAAACTGGAAGGGAAGTGGTGGTGGAGGGAGAATCTTTTCATTGATCAGCTATCAATTTTCCTCTTTCTGCTGGACTCAACAAGCTGCAGGTTTTTGTCTTGATGGGAATAACTTCATATGAATACAGGCTGCAACAAAATTATTTCTGGGGGCTAAAAAAATAGAACAAAAAATTGCTGGAACCTCTCTAAAATCCTAGTGTGAGAAACTCCGCTAGGGTTTTTTTCTTTCCTTTTGGCCTCGCGCTTTTTTCCGCCGTCGCCGGAGGGATCCTATGGATCCCTCCTTTCATCCTTCATCTTTCCCTCCTCTTCCCAACTCCTCTCCTATTTCTATTGCTGGAACCTCTTCAGCTTTGCCGTGGGATCGTGTTTTCGCCAACCCTCCAGCGATCGGAGAGTTCACCATCTCCACCCTGCCAACTCCGGAAGAAATCATCGACTTTCCTACATTGGATATTGCCGATGCTGTTGAAGAATGGAATCTAGCCTTGGTTGGATACTCTCTGGGTAAACGGCCTTTCTACGAATCTCTTCTTAATGCCGTTAAAAAGCTTTGGGATCTCAAAGGTAATATCAAACTTATCTCTCTTAGTGATGGGTTTTTTCTGTTCAAGTTTTCATGCCGGGAAGATTTTGAGATGGTCTGGAACAAGGGCGCTTGGTTTATCTTCGGTAAACCTTTTATTTTCCGTAAATGGACTTCGCACTTTAGTCCCAAAAGAGAAGAGTTTACCAGTGTGCCTATCTGGTTTAAAATTCATGATCTGCCTCTGTGTTGTTGGACGCTCGTTGGAATTTCTAAGATAGCAACGAAAATTGGAACCCCGGTAGCCGTTGACTCTCTTACCGCTTCCAAATCCAGACTTACTTATGCTAGAGTCTGTGTTCTCGTTGATGCTTCCGCCACCTACCCTGCTTTTGTTCCGATTACGGTTGAAGGGAAACTCTTCAATTTAGTTATTCAATATGAATGGCGTCCATCTATATGTGATTTATGCAAATCCTTCAACCACTCTTCTGAACTTTGCCCAACAAATCCAAATCCAAGTTCCACTGTTGTTCTTCCACCAAAACCTCCTCGCGGCAGGAGCACAAGCCGCAGGCCCAGACCTCCTTCAAACAATCCTACAGGTATACTTCCTTCTCCGACTCCTCGAACTTCCTCCTCCCCTGGGAAATCCCTCTCTGTGCCGCATAATGTGACTCACACTGCAGAACAACCTGTTATCCAACCTCCGATTTCCACTAACCATCTTCCTATTGCTACATTGCCATCCTCATCTGCTCTGCCGGTTAATCAAACAGGTGAAAACTCTAATCCCTTTCCCACCACTGAAAATATCCTTACAAACCATCCCCCACAAACCACAGCAAGTATCCCAAATCTCAACTCTCCCAACCTTCCTTCCTCCTCCACTTCTGACCCTCCACCAGAAATACCTTCTTCCTCAACACCTAAATGCTCTAATCTATTGCCAACTGTCCTATCTCCTCCGAAACCTTCGTCTCCTAATAAATTCAATCTCCTAAATCTCTTGTCTGATTCTGAAGGAACCTCAAGTAACATTTTGGAAGCATGTACCAATGACCACTTGTTGGCTGACTTGGCCAACTCTCCTTCAGGGAAAAAATCCTCCTCCACCTCTTCAAAGCCTAATGACCAGCCACATAAAAACACTAGAGGGAAGGGCTCCAAGAAAGGCCCTAAATCCAACAATAAGTCATGATCCTTCCAAACATTGCGGTTTGGAATGTCAGGGGTTTCAATAACCCTGACAAAGTTTTTTGCTGCAAGAAGATGGCTTCTGACCATGATTTAGACATGTTTTGCATACTTGAGAATAGAATTTTGGCTTCTAATTTGCAAGACCCTTGGTTTTGTAAGACCCACACAATTTTTGAGAATGAACTGAGCTCTAATAATTTCCATTTGGCTAATCCTGGGCGCATTTGGATTAAGTGGAAAGCTGACAAGATCTCCTTTGTTGTTACAAAAATCTCAAAGCAGGCAATCACCGGCATTGTTAACTTTGGATCTAATTCTACCTTTATTATTTCTGTGGTATATGCTTCTAATTCATTTGATGAAAGAACTACTCTTTGGGACGAACTTAGAAGTTGTTGTCCTAATAATGGTATGCCTTGGGCTGTATTTGGTGACTTCAACTGTTGTCGATTCAATTCAGAAAAATCTGGTGGTGCGGACATAAATGTTTCTAGGATGGCTCCATTCAACTCCTTTATTTTTGATTGTAACCTTGTGGATCTTCCTTCCTCGGGAAATTATTTCACTTGGTTCAATCAAAGAGCGGACAATCCCATTCACTTAAAGCTGGATCGTATCCTCATCAACGACAGTTGGTTATCATCCTTCCCTAATTCTCACTACTTTGTTGGAAACAGCTTGGTGTCTGACCACACTCCATTACTTCTAAAATCTAATAATAAGAGGGCAAGCAAGAAGAGGTTCATGTTTAAAAATTATTGGTGCAAAATTCCAGAGTTTTGGAATTTACTTATTGACATTTTTGCTTTACCATCTATTGGAAATCCCATTCACAGCTTGTATCAAAAGCTCAAGGCGCTAAAAGAGGGGATTAAGGAAAAAAATTGGGAATCTTCTTCTTTCCTAGAGGCAAAGTGCATGGAATTATCATTTCTACAAGAGCATTATCAACACCTTGTTGATCTGGATCCTCTCAATCCTCAACTTTGTGGCAATCTTAAAAAAGTTAATCTTGACCTTGCTCTTTATAACTCTTTAAGAGCCAAGTGGATCATACAAAGAGCCAAGGTTAAATGGCTAAAGCATGGTGAGGAAGATCTCAAATTTTTATACTCCAAGATTAATTGGAGGAAATATCATAATAGATGCATCCTCAATTCTGCTATTTGTGGTGATGCTCAAAATGCTGATTTTAGTGGTATTGTTCAACACTTTCAGAACCTGTACAATTCCCCTCCTCCTTTGAGTAACAATGTGGAGAGTATTCCGGTTGGGAACCGGTTGCCTGAGAATGCTAAGATTATGTTGATTCAACCTGTGACTAATGATGAAATCCGGGAGGCTGTTAACTCTGGCTGCTCTTCCTCTGCACCTGGGCCAGACGGGTTTAATGCAGAATTTTTCAAAAAAACCTGGCCTATTACTGGACCTTCGGTCTGCCTTGCGGTTAAGTCATTCTTTAATAAATGCTATCTCCCTCACAGGGCTAAAGCTACTGCAATAGCACTCATTCCCAAAAAAACTCATGCTGATACCATTCAAGATTTCAGGCCAATATCTCTTTGCAACGTTTTCCACAAAATTATTGCCAAGATCCTTGCCTCTCGGCTCAAGCCGTTCATGTCTGAGTTAATTCACAATAGCCAGGCTGCTTTCATTACCAATAGGATCTCTACTGAGAACACTCTACTTGCGACTGAAATTCTAAGTTTCATTTCAAAGACACAAAAGGACAGATACTTTTGTGCAAAATTTGATATCATGAAAGCTTTCGACACTGTGTCTAGGGATTTCCTTTTTGCTAGGTTGGCGCAAAAGGGGATTCCTCCTTTTTTTATACAATGGATTAAAGCATGTATTAGTAATATCAATTTTTCAATTACTATTGATGGTGGGCTTGAGGGGTTTTTTTCTTCTTCCTCTGGACTTCGGCAAGGCTGCCCCTTAAGCCCATTTCTCTTTTGCTTCATCATGGACGCTCTTTCTTGCCTCATTGAAGATAATAACTCCATGAACAATTTTGAAGGATTTCATCATGCAGACTTCCATTTGACTCATCTTACTTATGCTGATGATTTGCTTGTTTTTGGCAAAGCTGACACTCACAACTGTGAAAAGCTTATGGGCATTCTTCAGCAATTTTTTGGTCTCTCCGGTCTTAACCTTAACCTCAACAAAAGCTCTCTTCTATTTTCCACCACTGCCACCATCTCTCCCTCCATCTCTCAAGCCCTTCACATTCCTACTTGCTCTACAACAATTCCTTACTTGGGAATTCCCATTTCTTTGGGAAGAACCAAGCTTGCTGATTTTTCTCCTCTCATTGACAAAATTACTAATCTGCTTTCCGGATGGAAAGCTAAATTTCTCTCTTTTGCAGGTAGAATACAATTCCTCAAATACACTATCACCAATCTTGTGGCTTATTGGATTAGGGGATCAATTATCCCCAAAACAATTTTGAAGGCAATTGATAAGGCTTGTTCCAAATTCCTTTTTCACAGTGGAGACCATTCTAAGCGCCTGCATCTCATATCTTGGAAAAATACCACTAAGCCTCTTTCAAAAGGAGGCCTTGGCATTGCCTCCTTACATGCCCTCAGATTTGCTTACAATTGTGATACAATTATCAGGATTTACAATGTAGACTCTCAACTTTCTAGATGGATCAAAATTAGATACTCTTCGCCTTGGAAGCCTCCTCCTAGACACAGCACAGCTTTTTGGAAAAGTCTGCACAACTCTGCTATATTGTTTAAAAGCAATTTTACATTTAATGTCCTGGCTAAAAGTTCCATTAATATCCTTTGGGATCCTTGGTGTTCCAACAGCTCTATTCTGGATTCCTTTCCTGACTTTGATTTCGGTTCTATCATTCAGGATAATGCCTGTCTTGCTAATTGGATGGCTGGATCCTCTTGGTCTCTTCCGACCTCTATTAATTCCCAAATTCTGGAGTTTATTAGTTCTGTCCCTATATCCACTGGAACTAACAAACATTTATATTGGGAAAACAATGAAAATGCTTCATTCAAAGACTTTTATAAAGAATATTTTTCCTCTGAGAACGATGTTGACTGGGCAAATCTGGTGTGGCACAAAAAGCATTCTCTTAGACATTCAGTTTACTCCTGGATGGCTCTATCTAATGGTCTTAAGACTTCGGCTGCCTTGACTGCGAGAAATATTGATGTTGGGAATACTGCTTGCTCCTTTTGTCAAACTCATCCAGAAACAACGTCACATCTATTATTTGAATGTGATTATTCTTTCCAAGTTATTTGTAGGCTTATTCCTCAATTCTCTTGCTTTCTCTTTAGACCAAACTTAGCTCAAGCCTTTCAGTTTATTACTGGGTTGAATTTTACTAGGGAGGTTAAGAATGGTCTGTTGCTGATTTTAAATATTGCTGTATACTCCTTGTGGGCTGAGCGAAACTCTAGGAAACATAATGGGAGGATGGCTTGCGCCGTTACACTTGCTAAGAGAATTTTCAGAACTGTTTACCTGAAATTAGATAGCTGGAAATGTGGAAATTTGATAAAAGAAAAACTAATGGTCTCCTACCATTAATTGGCCTTCTGTTGGGGCTTTTCCTTTTCAATGACAATGCTGTAAATGAGAGGTTGGGAATTTGCTGCTTGAGCTTGGAAGTTTGCTGCTCGAGCTTGGATGCTGGCTGCTTGTTTTGGGGCACTTTCTATTTGTGCTGGAAGGGTTATTCGAAGGTTTTCTATACAGAAGTTTGTTCTTTCTGGATGAACATTTGGTTTTTGCTGAAGTACTGGGCATTTACTGGAAATCTACTCTTTCTGCTGTGGCGCTGGACGGTATTTTTTTGGCAGGCCATATTTTATAAATGGATTTGCTGGTGGCATAACCTTGCTGCCCAAATTCTTTTGCTCTCGCTGATTCGTCGGTTTCGAGTTTTTTGGGCAGGCTTTTTTGAGGTCTTGGACGATGATGAACCCTGCCACTCCTTTTGGACGGTCTACGGGCAACCAAAGGAGAATGATCGCCTTCATGATTGGAATATCTAATTCTGAGTCCAGGCCAGACAGGATTTCTGTCTGTTTTTTTGGTTATTCTTTTTGGGGTTTATAGTTGATTATAAATTCAGTTTTGCTGGTTGCCCTCTTTTTGTAATGGTAACCTTTTCTTTGAATTTATCTTTGTAATCATCTTGGTTCTTTTTAATAGAATGGGCTAAGCCCTCATTTCACCAAAAAAAAAAAAAAAAAAAAAAAAAACTGGAAGGGAGCTCCATATGTTTCTACTCCTGTCGTTTTTGCTCTTTACTTCGCAAGAAGGGCTCGCATAGGTTTGATGTGGTTGGGTTGACAAGACAGATTAAAATCGGGTCGGTAGTCAAAGCAAGCAATCCACGTCAGCAAACCCTGGTGTCCGGACTCCACGCAGAATAATTTTTCCTGGTGAAAGAGCGAAAGTTTTAGTCCAGATAGCCACACACCTGAACTCGAGAGCTGATTTCATGCTGTCAATCAATCTATTCTTTGAATCTTATGGTTTTCAGGTGTTATAGTTGATCCCTTATCTATAATATCAAACTGTGCAGTACTGCTTGGAGAGAAATTTTTATGTTTTTCTTAAGGCTTTTCATTGATATTGAACAAAGGATACTTGGAACTGGATGGCATGGAAAGTGCTTGTATGAGCAAAAGTTAGATCAAGTAATTGACTAAAGCTTTATTCGGAACATATTTTTTGCTGTTTCCTAAAGCAATTTTGTAATACTTAAATTTCAAATTCAAAAAAAAAATTATATTAAAAAACTATTTTAGAAAGCAATATGAAAGCTGTCACAAATGAAGCCCAAGGCTTGGTTTGGGACAACTTTCTCTGTTTTCTACATCAATTTTATAGTACAAAAATTTCTTAAAATCAACCGCAATCAACATGCATAATGAAAACTTTAGTGTTTATCTCTTACAACTTGATAGTATTGCCAGCTATTTGTCAACTAGTTTTTCAAAGACATGCGATTGAGTTTGCACTTATAATGTGGCAAAGAATATCACGACGAAGTTCAAAATTAATATTTATGATTAGGAATATCACTTGGCATTCAAAGATTATAAAAAATTGAGTTCTTTAGATATTCTTAATATCTTATATTGATCATCTATCATATTATTAAGTTTGAAATACACACCTTTGATGACGATCCTAATGGTGATGTTAACATACATAAGATGATATGAATATGTAGAAAGTTTGATGTTATGGTTCTTTGATGTCAAGAATATGTATTGGTAAAACCTACAAGTGATCTTCGAAAGAAAAATAGAAGGATTTTAAACGGCGAAAATGATGAAGTCCAATGTAGGTGTAGCCTATGTAGAGTTAAATGTCATCAAATTTGTAGCGTATGGTCAATTGCTCATCGCCTTCATAATAATATTTTATTAATTGTAATTCTTAATATGGTGTCAATGAATGATTTTGCAATGGTGTAATGTTTATTTTTTTTATGTGTTATGAATATTAGCCAACTTCATTTTAGACATATAGTTGAATTTGTTATGTTATGTATGCTATAATTACTCATTGTTGTATATATCATATTTGAACCTATTAGAACAATGTTCAATTATATCATACGATTTATAAACTCATACACATATCACATATACGAGACTCAAACCCAAAATTTCTTGGTTGGAAGTCAAAGCTCTCAAACAATAGATCAAACCAAGAGTAGGCCAACTAAGAGATCAAAATGAGTTGCATAATTTAATAGATTTGAATTTATAGAATTTATTAAATCTACTTGAGTTAAATCCTACTCGTATGAGTTGTAAATATACCTAAAATTCATCACCACATCCCTAAAATCTGCAATTTGAAGCAGACTAGGCATGCTAAAATCGGGTTTTGGGTTATGTTCAGGTCCAACCCGAAACTTACCAAGCAATATTTGCCCTGATCCGAACCCGTTTTTAAAAATGGGTTAGATTATTATACCCGACCTCGACCCGCCTTGGGTCCAGGTCAACTCAACATAACTCAGAGTCTAGCTAGAGGCTGCAGAAGCTGAGGCTATAGAGGTTGTGGTGGATGGAGGAGATGGTTGTGTTTGGTGTTCGTCAGTTACGACTGCGGCGGATGGCGGCGACGACGGAGGCTACAACAGTCGACAGAAGTTGCAGCATTAGTCCGATAGAGGCTACGATGGCAGACACGATGACGGGCTGACTCGATAACAGCCTTGACGGGTTGATTGTTGGACACGATGAAGGGCAATCTTCGGCAGAGGCTTGCAGACGACGGAGGGGCTCACACTACACCGACGCGTGACAGACTGATGCGAACGCGACTTGAGTTTGACACGACTTGACGCTTGATGTGAGACTTGACACAATTTCGGTGTCAGTTCGGGTCAATTTCGAGCTTGCTAGTTGACCTGGACCTGACTCATTTTCTCAAACCGGTCGAATTATGAACCTAAATCCTACCCGTTTCGGGTCCGGGTTAACCTTAACCCGAAATTTCAAATGGAATTCAAGACAAATTTTCGGATCGTGTCTTGACACCCTAAAGGAGGGGAAATTATTAGGTACGGATACCAGACCTAGAGATATGTCTGAACATCAACTAAAAACTTGACACGTGGAGTGCACTTTAGTTGCGCTTTTCTGCGCGCTTTACTTGCGCTTTACCTGCACTTTACCTATGCTTTACTTGCGCTTTACTTGTGCTTTAGTTGCGCTTTTGACGCGCTTGGCTAAAAGTTCTACGAACACATTAAACATATTGAATATCCACATGTACACGTCACATATCGATATTTTATTGACGTCCAAACCTATCTCTTTGTTCCATATCCGGAACTAATAATTTTCGCTGAAGGAGAGCGGCCCTTCCATTCGGCAAATTATTGGGTTAGGTGACCGGACGCGGAGATAGGTCCGGATATTAATAAAATATTATCTTAAATTAAGTGCAGGTAAAGCGCTAGTAAAGCGCAGTAAAGCACAGGTAAAGCGCAAGTAAAGCGCAAGTCAAAAAGTGCAAGTAAAGCGCAAGTCAAAAAGTGCAAGTAAAGCGCAGGTAAAGCGCAAGTAAAGCGCAACTAAAACGCAAGTCAAAAGCGCAGGTGACGCGGCAAATTTTTATTGAATGTCCGAACTTATTTTTCACCTCCGATCATCTGACCCAATAATTTGCCCTCCCATCCGAACCGACTTTATGAAATATCGAATATATACAAATTGGAGCATTATAGGACCTAAAAAGTAAAAAGTCTTTCCACTTTCCTTCATGATTGGTTATGAGTTGACACACAGTGGCGGATCCACTTTCAGGCGAGGGTGGGCAACTGACCACCCTCAAAATTAAATTTGATTTCATTTTATAGCCATTTTGATTAAAGTCATAGTGATATGTAATAGTTTATATACATTTGTAATTTCAAATAAAGTTTGGAATACTCCAACAGTGCTGATGCCGGGAATTGGAAATTTGGTCATAGTTTTCAAAATATCTTAATCTCCTTTTTTCCGACTGGTTGTATACTTCAAAAAACTTAATCCATTCAAGCTTTATGAGAAAATCCGGAATAGAAAATGAATTATTTTTCTTTACAAAGGATTGTGTCATTATAAAGCTCTTCCAGGTAATCTTATCATTTTATTTGTTATCATATTTCAATTCTTTTTCAATCAAATATGTTGGATATAAATCTATCTACATATAATATTATTACTTTAGTAGTAGTATTAGCTCATATAGAAGAGGGAAAAGTTAGAGGGAAAAAAACCTGCAATGAGCTCCTATATTCTAGTAGATTATCTTTGAGATAGCTTTTTTATTGCTTTATAAAGCAGCTTCTTAGTACAATTTTTTTTTAAACCAATTTTTATTTATTAGAAAGCTACTTTAGAAAGCATTAGGAAAGCTGTCCCAAATGAAGCCTAAATGTATTAGGATTATCCAATTAGGTTGATATGCTAAATGAAAATAACCGCTTAAGCAATATGAGCAAAATTACATAATAAGTAGGAGCAGACCTATAAAAAAGCTCAAGATAGTCAATTATCCACTATGATTTTCTTTTCATTTTGTAGAATAAATGTTTTAACTATTTCTTCTCACCCCTTCCTCAATAAATTTATTTGCCCAAAATTATAAAAAAAAATCTTTTTTATTTAATGCCTAAGACTGTATAGCCTCAAATCATATTTTGCCTAACCTCAAAAGATATTCTGGTTCAACCCATTTTGCCACATCCACCAACATCGTGTTTCTTGTGTACTTTTTAATTTTCTGAACCTTTCATGATTTGAGGCCAGCGACATCTTTATTTGGAAATGCGCAATTTCAAGACATCAAATTTTCTTTTTATTCAAGTGTTAAAACCTAGCCATCCTCCCCACTCTCTTCCCCTTTCATCCAGTGAAATCTCTAGTAGGATATGATTAATTATCATTTCATTTAATCATTTAACTATTTCATTGTCCACAATATATAGATCCTGATTCCCTTATGTTTTTATATGTCCACTTTACGATAGATCATGTAATCATTTAACAGTTTATACTTTTAGTCAATTAAAATCTCATACAGCATTACATGCTTAAATTTAATCATAGGCAAGTTTATGAAATGATGGTATGCACTTTAATCTCCATGTTACATCTTTTATGATATTTCATGTGAGTTTCTTTTTCTAAGAAGAAAATTTTGTTCCAAAACTGCTCAATGTTAGAAGCTTTGCACTTCTTGATCATTTGCATTTCATTTTACAAAGCTAGCTTAGATAAAGGTTTGACTCGTGAATTTGTTTGATTAAACCCTGATCTGAAGATTGCTAAGAATCCAATTCTTTTATTCCTCCAGCATTGATCCAAAATCCATCAATATTGGCTTTGGGTACAGCTTTCTCAATGAATGGGATCATAATACAAGTAGTTTTTTTGGGTAAAGATAGAGTAGTCTCAATAAAAAATGATTTGCTATAAAAAAAGAGAATGTAAGATGGCTGGGAAAAAATTAATTCTCTGGTGAGGTTGTGAATGAAATTTACAACCTAACTTATGTGAGGAATTTGCTTAGAGGGCCAGGATAACCTACCAGAGAAGCGCTAGACCTTCTCCTCCTTGTATGTTTTTTTTTTTCCAAGTTTGTTTTACTCTTATTTTAACATAAAATAGCGAATAGATTCACTGTTTAACACAAATATAGAGAACCAACAGCTAATACAAGTCTCAGGTCTTTCATGGATGGATGCAATCAGTGATTCAAACTAGAGCTACTATTTTTCCTGCTCTTGCAGCACTGTACTCACTGAAACAACGAGGGATATAGAATATTATTATATAGGGAAATTTACATACATATCATTTTATACCATTCTATTTACATATCTAACACCCAAAACTTTAATATTACATACATATCACCCTATATTATTTTGATATCAAATATAACACTCATATAGAGAGGGGAGGAGAGTCTTAGATGAGTTGAATGAAAAAAATCACTTCCTAAATTGATTCTAACTAGCAAACACAGAGGACTATTTATAGTCAACATGTAAGCAAACTAGAAATTTAAATAAGCCATACAAATAAGCAAATCTACTAATATAATTAAGATCAGCAATTTTCCATGAAAAGCCCTTATATTATTGCTCATCAGAATGTATTTACATAATTAAAAAAATTACCTAGAGAATGTTCCTAAGAATTGTCCTCTTTTGATGAGAGCGGTTAGGAGAGAAAGGGGGATTTCTATGGAGTGAATTATGGAACTTGAGTTTACTTTTTTCCTTCCTTTTTTTGGAAGTCCTCTCCTTTTAGGAGAGTTAGTTGAATTTTCTTGCTACATTTTTTTTTTTCTTTTTGAATTTGAAAATTTCCTTTGAATTTCTCTAGGCTTTAACCTCTATATTTGAATTTTGAATTGGTAATTTTGTTGTAAGGTCTCCCATCTTTCTTAATTTGCACTCCATTCTTAGGCCTTCTTTTGTAAAAAAATAGACTTGATAATGAAACCTTTCGAATGCTTCTAGAAATACTAGAAACTTATTTTATTTTTTAAATTTAAGGGTGCCTCTTGGGTCAATAAACTTGAAGAGTGTACTATTATCAGGAACTTCCTAGATTAGGGCTCCCTTTGTGCTCGAATTTTCTCCTGCAAATGGCTCCTCTCATATTTTCGGTGTACCATTTTGCTTTTTTGTGTTAGCAAGGCATTAAAATTTTTTCCTCGGTAGTAGAGTTTTCTTAACTGGATGTAGTTTCAATTACTTATCTTTTCTAGTATAAAATCTTTTTTCCTTTTGGATGACTTATATGTTTTCATGGCTTACTAAACTTTTTAATACTATTTTGAAGATTAAGATGCCAGATGAGTGGAGAATGAGTGTGTTAATTCCTATTTTTAAGAATAAAGGTGATGTACAAGATTGTGCGAATTATAGAGGTATTAAGTTAATGTGTCATACTTTAAAACTATGGGAGCGAGTTTTGGAGTATAGGTTGCGGCGTGATACTAATGTTTCTCAAAATCAATTTGGATTCATGCCGGGTAGGTCGACTATGGAAGCCATACATTTATTAAGAGGTTTGATGGAGAAATATAGAGAAAATAAGGATGATCTACATATGATATTTATTGATTTAGAAAAAGCATATGATAAAGTTCCAAGAGAAGTGCTATGGAGAGTTCTTGAAAAGAAAGGAGTCAATAATGCTTATATTCAAATCATTAAAGATATGTATGCAGGAGCTATTACTTGTGTTCAAACACAAGGTGGATTGACCAAGTATTTCCCTTTTTCGGTTGGGTTACATCAAGGATCAGCCTTAAGCCCATATCTTTTTGCTTTAGTCATGGATGTTCTCACTAGACATTTGCAAGAGGATGTACCTTGGTGTATGCTTTTTGCTGATGATATTCTTCTTGTTGATAAGACTAGAGAGGGAGTTGAAGGTAAACTTAAATTATGGAGGTCAACTTTAGAGTCTAAAGGTTTTCGCTTGAGTAGATCTAAAACGGAATATATGGAGTGCAATTTTAGTAGTAATAGACCTAGTGAGGGGATTGTGACTTTGGGCGATCAAGTCATTAATAAGAGTACACGTTTTAGATATCTTGGATCTATTGTTCAGAGTGATGGTGAAATAGATGGGGATATTATCAGCAGAATTCAAGTTGGATGGTTGAAGTGGAGGAATGCATCGGGCTTGTTATGTGATAGAAATGTACCCCTCAAACTTAAGGGGAAATTCTATAAGATGGTAGTGAGGCCTGCAATGCTTTATGGTGCCGAATGTTGGCCTTTAAAATAGAAGCATAATACTAAGTTAAGTGTGACAGAGATGAGGATGCTCAGGTGGATGAGTGGCTTTACCCTTAGAGATAGGATACGAAATGAGCATATACGTGAAAAGGTTGGAGTAGCTCCAGTAGAAGATAAGATTAGAGAAAGTCGCCTTAGATGGTTTGGTCACATAAAACGGCGGCCTTGCGATGACCCGGTTAGGAGAGTAGAGGTATTAGATTTGACTTATGTTAAGAAAGGTAGGGGTAGACCTAAAAAGACTTGGTTAGAAAATATTAGGAATGACCTTTCTTTATTAGATTTAAACGAGAATTTGACTTTTAATAGGACACAATGGAGAAAAAGGATTCATGTAGCCGACCCCACGTAGTGGGATAAAGGCTTGATGTTGTTGTTGTTGTTGTTGTTGATGACTTATATGTGATAATGCAAGAACTTGGTATCTTTATGGTTCTTAATTGATTCTAACATAGAAAAGTTGGATGATTGTACTTTCTTCTCTTGTTAGAAAAGTTGTACATAAACTTTTCCTTGTATATATTTTACAGAATCAGAAGAAAAGGATGGGGAACTTGTAAGCATGAATACTTCATCCTCTTTTACAAATCTTCATTTTTGCAATCTTCTAAAAGAGATGACATCCCTTTTCTACAAATGAAAATTCCTTGAATAATGCGGCATACTTCTAGTATCACTTCACAAGTTTCTTCAACTATAAATTTTTTAGTTATAACAAACCTGATGATATTCTTCTTTCTTTTGTTGATCCGAATCATGAGTTTAGGTTTGGGATGCATGAGGGTTAGTCTTTAGTCCAAGCTTCCGCACCAAAGCTTTTGAGATTAAATTGTCTAGCTAGCTGAGCAAAAAAACATTTTTCACCACTTTGCTTGTCCTACACGTTCAATTGGATTCGCTCCTGTTTGATTCGCTCCACATTTGCATGCCCATTTGGCAATTTTTGGATTCAAATATTGCATTCTCTTAATTTCAATGACCTTTTGTAACATTTGTCATTGATTACTTCATGTTTCATGCATCCCTTTTGACATAAAGTTTAAGGCGGAGCTTCCAACAATTTTGATTACTGTCACTTAAATATGATTAATTATCAGTTTTCTAATCACCCTTTGACTCATTTCCCTCCTCTGGCTTTTTTGCTTGCGATCCAAACTTAGCTTTATCTCTTTCTTAAATTACAATGGCCTTGGAGCTAACTTATGTAATATGGTTGTTGTTGGGGATGTGTGGAAGTAAAACGCCGCAATGAAATAAATAAGAAAAATATAATGCAGCAAAAAATAATGGACACCAAGATTTAAGGTGAAAATGAAATCGGGATAAAACCACGGAGCCACCCCACACCAATAAATCCACTATAAAAATGCGGAGAAATAAGTATAAATATCTTTCTCTCACTCTCGCATTTCCTGCCTTCACTTATAATCCGATTGATCGACACAATCAGATTCCACACAGACTAACAATTGATTGGTGTTTTAGCTGCAATTGGAGTCATTCATGTTAACTCTTCACATATTTCATGAAAATTGACCTATCTTATGATGAAGTTTCAAAAACTTGCTTTATATATGTCCAAGTTATTATCATTGAATTCATTGGACGTTCTCATGTGTAATGGGATTAAGGAGACATTTAAATTAAGATCATGAAATTTTTGTCAAGTGATAGTTATTGGCATCAATGCTCAACTACATGATAGCATGTAAGGGTATCTTTGGCCAAGCATTACATCCTCTCTATCATATGAAGGTAAATCCAACTTAAATGGAGGTTTGTGTCATGGTTGGACATGAATATCCTCATCTTCATCTGCCTTCTCCCATGTATCTTCATCTGCCTCCTCCTGTGCATCTTCACTCACCTTTGTTTTGGAGAAGTTTTACTATGAGGTTTAATTGCAACCCCCTTATGTTTATCAGAAGTTAAAGTCAGGAGGGTCATTTGCTTTATAAAATTGTCCATAAACCTTTCTAATGTTTCATGTCAATCATCTCTACCCTTTATGATAGAAGCAATGGCTTATATTTATGTAACCGGTGTCTCTCTAGACTCAACACGATCTGAATTCAACCTTTTAAGTTGTCCACGCATTTCCTAGAACTAGGAAAATCTACAACCTTATACCAAATATAGATCCATAGTCTACCAAGGTAGACTGTAAATCTAGTCTTCTAAGGTCACAGTACAAGTGCAAAGATAGGATAATCTCAATCAGGAATTATTTGTAATTAAAAGAGTGCATATAATGTGATTTCTTCTTTTTCTCATGTCATTTGAATCTCCAGATAGAAGAGCACAACACTTGTAGATCTAAACTTTTCCAATAAGGAGAGTGCTTTGGGTTTTTGGATCTCGTATGAAGCATATCGTTCCGTCCACTGCCTTTAATTTCACGGCATACTCTAAAAATACCAAATTGGTTCCTTCTTCATGTAAAAAGAGTAGAGGAACTAGAATATAAAATGGGGTTCTGTGAGCACTTATGATCTCATTTGGGACAAATTATTTATTGCTTTTCTGGTAGGAAAACCATCCCTTAAAAAAAAACTCTGTTTGAATGACAATTTTTCTCAATGAGATTTAAAAAATTTGCCTTTAAAAAGTTGCTTTTGAGAAACATGATAGAAAGTGTGTCAGGAAAATAGCTTTTAACAGCAAAAGTTGATAGACATAAGTGGCCCCAAACGAAATGTAGATGAAAAATTAAACACATACCACAAGTATCATTTGTAAAGTTATCTTTTGAGGTGACGGCCTCCGCTAATAAGAATGCTATTTTTTTTTGTGGCATTTAGGTCAATTAAGACAGATTCTGTGGGCTCCGAAAATTCGGCCCCGGCCTCCGCTCGCTTTTCTTATTCGGCGAGGGAGTTTTAACGAACTAAGTTCCGAGGTAAATTTTGGAAGGCAGATGGGTTTGTAGATAAGACACTACCCAGAGATTTCGCCCTCATTTTGCGAGGACTTTATGATCTGAGTTCTGGTTTCCTATAGGCGCAAGCCCCTATAGTTAATTACCCCTCTCGATCACGAGAGAGAACTTTCGATTAAGGCTAGTCGTCGATCAGATACGTATAGAAATACGTGTTATCTGGCATATAGTAGCAGCAATTGGTTTAGGTATTTGAAAATTGGAAATGGATTTGGAATTTGGGAGATTTCAGATGTTTGATATTTAAAATAGAAACTGCACCATCTATCACTTAAAGCGGATGGTGGGGGAATGGATGATGGGCCCGATCAAGATCCCATGGTTCCGTCATCCCGGGCCATCATGGTCCCTGGTCTACTTAGTCAGAGGAGGTAGTCGACCCAACCTGACAGAAGGATCCTTGTCGGCAGCCATGGGTTGCTTCGTCCAAGGGAACCTTGTAGACCGGAGTTGGTGTTTGTCTAAGGGGACAAATTTAAATCCACCTTAGCTGACAGAGGGCTTTGTGCCCTATCGATCATATCCTATTGATTCATATCTCAAGGATTTAACGCCATTAAGGAGCGTATTGGCTCTGGCCATAACCGCTATCTGTGGTGCCATTTGGCGGCAAAACCACTCGGTTCAGAGGGCCCCGGGTCATAACCGTTTACCTGCAGTGCCATTTGGCGGCGAAACTGCCGGTTAGAGGACACGTACCACGTCCTTACTGGCAAGATATTGTTTGAGAATGGATCCTAGTGATATTTCCGACTAGGCATTTGGCTCTTTGTGAGCTAGAGTTTATCCGAATTTATCCGCCTCGACAAACTGTTGCGGAGGGCGAATGGATTTTGCTTTAACTGCGTTGATGGATTTATTTCATTTTAAAATATTTTTGGAATTTTGGGATTTTTTTGTGGGTATTTGGGTAGAACTTTGGATTATTTGAAATGGAATTTAAAAGTATTTGTGAACCCCTCCGGTTGAGATAACCAATCAATGCGGCCATCATCGGGGTGTTTGGGGTCATTTTTCTTTATGGACTGAACCTTGTCTACTCTGTCGGGCTGTCGACAGAGGATCGGGTTTCGTAGGCATCGTGCCTTTATTAGTGAATTCATATTGTTGTAGGCCTTGATGGCCTAATACGAATGTATTAAAACAAATATATCGGTCGTAGCAATCGTATATTTGTTTGAGAGTTCGAACCTTGTCGACTCCTATTGACCCGTATAGGAGGATCGGGTTCGAACTAGAATTCACTTGTCAACCCGCGCAGCATCCCTAGACGTCACGTGTGTACCAATAACACGCTCGCCGGGGCCCCCATGCGGGTTTTATAATTATTTTTTACCCCTTTTAGTGTACCTATGTGTATACAATTTATAGTGCACGTGCAGGGGTATTTTGAAATAGTTGTGGACGCCTTCTGTCTGCTTGTACGAATGTTGCAGATCCGGTGGCGTGGCGTAGCAGCTTCTGAATGGAGTTATTCGCTGCTTCGTACAGGTAGACTGTCGTGCACTATTTGTTGATTTTTGTAGATGGATCATAGTGCACTAACTAATCTCCTGCCTTGATTGTAGATGCCTACATTTGTTGAATTCCCTTTTTAGCACTTTTGCTTGTGAATGTTCCAACGGGCACACAGTGGGTCTTCTACGGTAGCTCATAGAAGCTTGAATTTGTCGTAGTACTTCAGTACTTATATGTAGAAGGTATGTTGGATGCGCGGCCATTATTCATCAAGAGGCTTGTTAGCCTCAATAATCTTGTCCAGGTTAAAATTCAAGCATTTGGTTGAATTGAAATTCACTCATTCTATAATAATTTGATTTGGTTCTCTTTCTAGAACTTGTATAGGAATTAGCGGGGGATTCCTTCATCAGACTCTGTTATGGGAAAACTGGTGTATCCATTTTTAATCAAATAGTATTGATTATATAGAGCCGATATTTGCTTGTAGATGGCATAAGCATTATTACATTTCTTTATATTCATCAAACTTGCGATTCTATTGTTTGAATCAGATTAGCATTACGAATCTTTTAACCCCCTTTGGAGTAGATCACAGCTTGCATGCTAACTTGCACTAACCATAGAAGGGCCACTATATTACAGGTTCCTTGATTTATACTTGTATGTGAATCACATCTGATGGATATTCCTTCCAAATGTGTAGATGACATGCATGTGTTTCATATGATGGCTGGTATTAATAGTATGATTGTTGTCCCTTCCATGAACCTCTTTGATCATTTATAGATATGCTACATTTCTTCATTCAATCCCTAGCATTTATATTGATATGATGGAGTATTTGCTAAGTTAAAGCCCTCATTCCATAATTGAGCTCAAATTCTTATTAAACTTCATGTGGTGCCCAAGTTCTAGTTTGGCTCATGCTCCTTGTAGTTCTCTTCTGAATTCGAGTCCAAGTTCTTTGTGATCAAAGTACAAATTCTTTGCATGAGTCTATTTCCAATTCAAGTTCTCTGATGATTATATTCAAGTTCACTTGTCTTCTATTGTCCGTCTGATTTGGTGTTCAGATCATGATTCAAGATTGATTCAAGTCTTTGCTTACAACATTTGATTTCCAAACCAAGTGTAAGTTTAAGTTCAATTAAAGCTCAAATCAAGTCCTCTGTCGTCTTGTAAAGTCCAGATTCGAGTTCAAATTGAGTTCCATATGGTCTTCTTGAGTCTAAACCCAATTCAAGTCCAAGTTCATGTTCAAATTGAGTTTATGTCCACAATACTTAGTTCATTTGGGTCTGAGTTCTTTTATGTTAATTTGGTCCAATCAAGCTCACAAGTCCACCATTGTTCTTTGAGTTCAATCAAGTACAGGTACGATTTCACCCGAAATTTCGGCAGCCTCCCGGCGTCTCCCCCGTTTTAGGGGAAAACTACGAGAAAACTGGGCCTTTCCCACCACGCGCAATAAAGGCGTGTATGGTAGGTGCCCTCTGACGAGGACACCGCGGCCGTGATTTTTTTGTTCATCCCACCACGCGCAATAAAGGCGTGTATGGGGTCTTTGGCGGTACCTGTTTAAATGCACAGTTTGCTTTCCCCCCGCTCGGGGGTACTTATGAATGACACAATTTGCTTTCCCCCCGCTCGGGGGTACTTATGAGTGACCCCACCTCGCCGTAGGTGCCGCACCGGGGTCCCTTCCCACCATGTGCAATAAAGACATGTATAGGCGGTTTTCCGGTGCGCCACGAACGTCGAAGTAGAGTTTAGGCGATTGCTCGCTTCGTCGTAAACATCAGACCGGCGTCCCATCCTACCATGCGCAATAAAGGCATGCATAGGAGTTTTTCCGGTATGCTGCAAACAACGATGCGAGAAATCTGAGTTTAAAGAGTTCGTACCTTTGCGGGCTTCGACGGTGGCGGTTTAAAGATGCACAGGTTGCTTTCCCCCCGCTCGGGGGTACTTATGAATGACCCCGCCTCGTCGTAGGTGCCGCACCGGGATCCCTTCCCACCACGCGCAATAAAGGCGTGTATAGGCGGTTTTCCGGTGCGCCACGAACACCGAAGTAGAGTTTAGGCGATTCCCGCCTCGTCGTAGGCGTCGGACCGGGGTCCCATCCCACCACGCGCAATAAAGGCGTGTATAGGCGGTTTTTCGGTCCGCCGCATACAACGAAACGACAATCTGAGTTTAGGACTTCATACCTTCGCGAGGAATGTCGGTTCGAGGATCGAGGGAGAGAGCAAGCATTTTTTGAAATTAATGATAATTAATCATTTAATTATAAATAATCTATTAATTATATTTAATTACAATTAATGTTATCTAATTATAATAATTATAATTTAATAAATAATTAAATAATTAATCAAAATTAATAATGCTTAACTATTTAATTATAATTAACATATTAATTATAATTAGGAGTTAAACATAATTAATAATAATTAATAATATTTAATTATAATTAATTATAATTAGTATAATTATTAATTAATTATAATTAAGAAAATAAGTATTAGATTAATTATAACTAATATAATTTAATTAATATAATTAATTAAAAAGAATTAATCTCTCCCTCTCTATTCTCTCTGGCTTGGCTGAGTTACAGGATTTGGCCGAATAAGAGCGTGATAAGGGAGAAAGTTACTTACACAGCTGACGAGCTCCTGTTCTTGAGTCCCGATCAAAATGTCGTGATTGCCGATCGGGCAAGGAAGGGGCGGCGTCGGAGGGGTAAGGTATGGGAACTCCTCTCCCTCTCTCTCTCTCGGCTTGCGTAAGACGTCGACACAGGCACGGGTTCGACCGACTTAGGAGCTGGCGTCGACTGGATCGAAGCCGGAGGAAGCGTCGGACTGGAGTCGAGGGAGGTGGTTGCGGCTTAGAGCTTTGGTTCGCGATCACAGTGGATCGGACAGAGGCGGTCGTGAAGCTCGGGTAAGGAGAGGGATATGCTATCTCCTTTCTCCCTCTCTCTCTCTCTCTCACTTGGGATCGGCACGGACAGAAGGTCGACGGGGTTGGGTAAGGTCGGAAGTGTGGTCGGTTCCGGTCTCTGGTCGGGATCGGAACGTTGAGGGGCGGCTTCGACTGGGTGTCGGGATGGAGATCGGAAGCTGGGCGTCGGCTTGGGGAGCGTCGGCGCAGGGAGAAGAGGAGAGGTATCGGGAGAGGAAGAAGTAGCGAATGGGAGTGGTCGTCGAAGCAGAGATCTCGTCTCCTTCTTATAGGCGCAAATGGGAGTGGATCGAGAGCGGAATGCGGGATTTGGGCTGGATTTCCGCAGGGATCCCGGGAAGCGATACGAGCGGCGCCGAGTGCACAGTAATTCAGCGGGATTCTTGGATCCGATGGCCAAGAGGTATGCATGCTATATTTTTTTTTTTTTCTCTTGTTTTGTTTATACAGAGGTTAACAAATGCCCCCCAACAAATGTGGTACGCGCCCAGAGCGAATCACGTTTGTTGTAAGCTGTTTGACCCTGTGGATCTCTAGATATTTGTTCTAGATGTCACACTAGGGTTTTCATTTAGTGGATCTCCAAAAGTTTACTTGGATGTCACACTAAAATTTTCTTTCTCAATAGATCTCTTGGATATGTCAATAGATGATTGAGATACGGATTTCTTTTGTCCTGTGCTTTCTAGATTCACCAGTTAGTGGGATTCTGGCTGCTTCAGAATTTCTGCAGTTACTTCTTGGGCTCAGGTACTCTTTTTTCCCTTCTTTCTTCTTTTGTTTTCATTTTGTGCTCCCACTGATACTGCTTTGTATTTTGTGCAGGCTACTACGAGAAGAGGATCCGAGTTTCAGCCAGTTTACTGCTTCAGGAGACTTCAGTTTTGGTACGTTTTTACTTTGTTTGTACTGTTCTTTTCTTTCTTTAGCTGCTTTCTGATACTCCTTTTTTTTCTGTACAGGTTTCGAGAGGAGAGGGATACTCGTTCGTGAGCCACCTCAGGAGACCACTGTTTCAGGTACAAGCCTTCTTCTTTTTTTTGTAACTTCTTACATGTGTTTTTTTTATGATTCTCCCTCTTTCTGCTGACTTCTCTTTTGCTTTGTGCAGGTCCTAGAAGTGCAGAATACCTGGTTCTTGGAAGGAGCGGAATAAAGCTGTCGGCTTCCTCTTCAGGCGTAGTTTAGGAGACAGATTTGAGTCCTTTGAGAAGGACATTGTACTTTTCTTTTTCTTTCAGTTGATGTAATCTTGTAAAAAAAAAGATATAGTCCACATATTTGTATATGAAATTCTGAACTTAATAAAATAAAATTATTTTATAAATTCAGTTGTTGACGAGCTCTCTTTTTACTGCTCTTGAGACTTCTGTGGTTGTACTCTCACTTGTGCTCATAGTATTTTAAATATTTATTTGGGGATCTCGGCACGCAGCGCGATGTCGACCCAAATAAATATTTAAAATGCCCCCGGTATTTAGAGACACTTGTAGATATTAGTCGGGATGCTTCTTTTCATAGTTTTAGACTGAGTCACAAGATTTAGGTTCTTCTATCATGTGCTTTGTGCTGCGGACATTGATGGAGGATTGCCTGATTTATCTTTGTTGACTTATCAGGTGATTTTTTGTACCCTCGGCCCTATGCTTCTAGCTTTGGCGGGCTTGTTGAAGGAGTAGATGCCGATAACCTAAACCCTTAGGTTTGTATTAGGTCGATGGCGAAAAGTCATCGGTCCAGAGCTTTGTGCATAACGGACTTGTTGATGACGAAACCCTCTTAGTTCAGCCTTAGGCTTTTCACGAACTTTGGGATAATTTCTTCGGTCCTTTGCTTTGTGCTTTGACGGACTTGTTGAAGAAAAATTCCTTCGATCCTCGCTTTATGCTTTACGGATTTGCTGAAGGATTTGCAGGTCCTGGATTCAGTTGATAATACCGAACGTAGGTAGTATCGTGATCCTTAACCATTTGAGAAGACTTTAATCTGGACCACTAGAGTTCATCAGATCGGGAGAGCTAGAATTTGATAGCTCTTTGTCTTCTAGTTGCTGAGATGGGGGTTCCTCTACTGCGGCCTTTCTTATGGCTTGTTGAGTAGACGGAGCTGCCAGCGATCCGGCCATATTTGGGCTTGTTGGATCCGACCTCTTACACCCATTCAGGCTTCAGACTTGAGCTATGGGAATTACGCTCCCCAATGCTGCTGATTTTTTGCTGAAGTTGGTAGATTTGGAGTCATCCTTTGTGGTTGCAGATTGTGGGGCCTACGAACATTTAGTGATTGTTCGAGACTCATCTTTCCACTGGAACTTTGATTCTCCAGTCATTTTGGAGAATTTTGTAGACTACGATCACTTGAACTTGTCGAGTCAAATTTGCTTTCGTACTTCCAACAGTCCCTACTGACGGGTTGACGAAGTGGGGGTTCCGCTACTACGGCCTTTCTTATGGCTTGTTGAGTAGACAGAGCTGCCAGCGATCCAGCCATATTTGGGCGTGTTGGATCCGACCTTTTACACCCATTCGAACCTTAAGCTTCAGGCTGTCGAAAGACTTTAGCTTCTTCTTTGGCTCAATTTTGTAGGAGTGTGTAGCCACAAAAGTCACTTTCTTGACCTTTGAGTCTTTGTTTGTTGGAGAAGACGGTGTCTCTAACTTTTGAAAGATCACCTGCAATACTTTGGAAAACAAATATTTATATTCTTTAGCACAAAAGAATATCTGAATTGAAAATTTTAAATATTTATTCGGGGATCTCGGCATGCAGCGCGATGTCGACCCGAATAAATATTTAAAATGCCCCCTGTCTCGCAGGGACATTTCAGCATGAAATAGATTTGGAATATAAGATTTTAAATATTCATTTGGGGATCTCGGCGTATAGCACGATGTCGACCCAAATGAATATTTAAAATGCCCCCTGTCTCGCAGGGACATTTTGGATAGGCTTTTTGTACCTTTGAGATTTTAAATATTTATTCCAGGATTTCGGCACGCAACGCGATGTCGACTCGAATAAATATTTAAAATGCCCCCAGTCTGATGAGGGATTTTGAAATGCGTTCTTGCTATACAAGAGAATTTCAAAATAAAAATAAGCATGCATTAATAGAATTTTGATTTTCACAAAATACATCAGATATGGAATTTTCATGCATGATATTTCTTTAAATGTCGACCGTTGATAGGCGGCATAGGCCTCTGACCGTTCAGATCGATTAACTGATATGCTCCTCCTTGGTACACTTTCTCGATGACGAAGGGGCCTTCCCAATTGGATACGAATTTGCCACCGATTTTTCGGTGTGGGATGATTGGTCTTCTCAGCACCAGGACCAATTCCCCTTCTTGAAATGATCGAGGACGCACCATTCGATCAAAGGACTTTACCATTCTTCCTCGGTAGATTTCCAAATTTTGCTGGGCTTGTAACCTGAGTTCATCAAGTGCATCAAGCTCTTCCATTCTGAGACGGGCATTTTGTTCTTGGGTGAGATCATTCTGGACTGCTACCCGGAGTGACGGTAGTTCAATCTCTAATGGTAATACGGCTTCAACTCCGAATACTAAAGAGTAAGGAGTGGCTTTGGTTGGCGTCTTATAGGTTGTACGATAGGCCCATAGAGCTTCTGCCATCTTCGTATGCCATTCCCTTTTGTTCTTGGTGAGAATCTTCTTCAACAATTTCACCAGTGTCTTGTTGAAGGCTTCCGCCAATCCATTTGCCCTTGGATTGTATATGGATGAATATCGCCAATCGATTTTGTGCCGATCAACGAACTTGTAGATTTTTGTACTTTTGAATGCAGTACCATTGTCTGAGATTATCCGGCGTGGCACACCAAATCTGTAAACGACATTATGGGTAAAAAAGTTAATCACATGTTCGGATGTGACCTCTCTGAATGGAGCTGCTTCTGCCCACTTGGAAAAGTAATCCGTCGCTGCCAGAATGAAACGGTGTCCCGCTGATGATGGCGGATCTATTGGCCCAATTATGTCAGTGCCCCAGCATTCGAATGGCCAGGATGCTATTGTTGGGTGTAGTGGATTTGGAGGCTGATGTATAACATCACCGTGAATTTGACATTCGTGGCACTTCTTTGCGTGGTCAATACAATCTCTGACCATTGTCGGCCAATAATAACCCATTCTCTTGATTTTAGCAGCCATTTTGGGACCTGACTGATGTGCTCCACAAAGCCCTTCGTGGACTTCTGTCACCACTTTATCAGCTTCCTTGGTCCCCAGGCACCTTAGCCACATTTGATCAAAGGCTCGTCTGTACAACGTGTCATTAACAAATGCGTATCTCAACGCCCTTTTTCGAATTTGTGCGGCCATAGACTTTTCTCTGTCGGGAGTTTGTTTTCCTTGAAGTAGTCAATGAATGGCTGTCTCCAATCATTTTCGACTTCAATATCTAAACAATGCCACCATGATTCTGAAGCTTGACTAGCTTTACGTCTCTTGGCCACATGATATTCTTCTAGATAATTTTCCATAACAATCTGATGGAGGGGTTGAGGCTCAACTGGAATTATATCCTGCTTGCCTGGATTTGATATCTCTTCTGCCATTGGAAATTGTAATAAAGTAGGCTCCAAGATTCGACGATTATAAACCCCGATGAATATAGGCTTCTCTTCATTGGTATTTGCCATCTCCTTGGCCAATTTGGCTAAACAATCTGCTTTGCCATTCTGCCCTCGAGGAACTCGAGCTAATTCAACATTTGGCAACTGTTTCAGGAGCTCAAGGGTTCGTCGGTGGTAATGAGCCAACTCAAGCTTGCAAATCTTATAAACCCCTAAAACTTGATTTATTACAAGTTTGAGAATCGCCAAAAATTCGAAGATTTTGAAGATTTTGAATCCTGACATCAATTGCGATCTCCAGTCCCACAATTAAAGCTTCATACTCAGCTTCATTGTTGGTTCGAGGTTCAGTTAGACTGAATGAAAATCTCATTATGCCTCCTTCTGGTGCGATGAAAACTAGGCCGACGCCAGCTTGGGCTCTAGCAAGATTTGGAGGTCGGGAACCTTTAATTGATGATGCTCCGTCAAAATACATCTCCCAAAATGGCACTTTCTCATTTTCCTCAACTTGCATGATTTGTTCATCTGGCAGATCATCATTAAGTGGGGAGTCTGCTGGGATAGGATGTGCGGCAAGAAAATCTGCCAAGGCTTGTCCTTTCACAGCCTTTTGTGGTAGGTACGTGATATCAAACTGCAATAATAATACTGCCCATCTAGCTAGGCGACCTGTCAACGCTGGTCTTGTCATCAAGAACTTCAGTGGATCGATCTTTGATATCAGTGTGATTTTGTGAGATAACATGTAGTGGCGGAGTTTCTGAACTGCAAAAATTAGCGCCAGACAATGCTTTTCAATAGGAGAGTAACGGCTTTCTGCTCCGATCAACCTTCGACTGATGTAGTAGAGCGCGTTTTCTTTTCCCTCTTCGTTGTGCTGGGCCAATAGTGCTCCGAGGGACTCTTCTAGTGCAGCTGTATATAGTATAAGAGGCTTCCCGGAATTGGTGCTGCGAGGATGGGCGGATTCAACAAGTATCTTTTGATACTGTCAAACGCTTCCTGACATTCTCAGCATCCCATCTGAAGCGAACATCTTTTTTCATAAGCTTGGAAAATGGCTGGCACCTACCCGAAAGATTTGATATAAATCTCCGAATGAAAGCCAGTTGTCCTTGCAACGAGCGAAGCTGTCGAAGGTTCCTCGGGGGTGGCATCTCCGTGATTGCTTTTATTTTATTGGGGTCGATCTCTATACCTCGATGACGAACAACATACCCCAAGAATTTGCCGGAGGAGACCCCAAAAGCACATTTTGAGAGGATTCATCTTCAAATCAAACTTTTTGATTCTCTCAAATATAATTCTGAGATCTTTTAAGTGATCTTTTCGGCTAAGGCTTTTAACAACAAGGTCATCTACATAGCACTCGACCTTTTGATGTATCAAATCATCAAATATGTGAGTCATCGCCCGCTGGTAGGTGGCGCCAGCGTTCTTCAGGCCAAAGGGCATGACTGTGTAGCAGAAAATGCCGATGGGCGTTCTAAATGCTGTATGCTTCTCATCTTCAGGTGCCATCTTAATCTGGTTTATAGCCCGACGATCCATCCATAAATGAGAACATATCAAAATTTGATGTACTGTCCACCAAGAGTTCAGACACAGGAAGCGGAAAGTCATCTTTTGGGCACGCCTTATTGAGGTCCCGGAAGTCGATGCAGATACGAATCTGTCCATTCTTCTTCTTTACCGGTACGATATTGGCAATCCAGTCGGCATATTTTTCTTCTCGGATGAAGCCTGCCTCTATGAGCTTCTTGGTTTCAAAAATCACATGTTCTTCTATCTCCAATCTCATTCTCCTTGGAGCTTGCTTGATAGGCACCGCCTCATTCTTGATGGCCAACCTGTGAACTGCAACATCAGGGGATAAGCCTGGCATCTCAGCATATGTCCAGGCAAAGCAATCCCTGAATTCATAAAGCAGCTCTTTCATTTCTTCCACTTGGTCTTCTGGTAATAAGGAGCTAATGAAGGTCGGGCGGGGATCTTCCTCAGTCCCCAAATTTACCTCCCTTAACTCATCCATAGTGGCTGCTTGTCCACCATCTTCAAGTTCTTCAGGTGCAGGCTCAGCTTCTACTGGTTGATCATCATAATCGTTAGCTTCATAAATCTCTTCAGCATCATCATCTTCGGATTCAATTTCCACGTATGTGATGGCTCGACAAATCTCCTTCCGGAGGAATTTTCTTTTGATGAATCCAATACCTTTATATGCGTCTGTATCTTTCTGCCGTAACGGACGCGGACTCCTCCCATACCAGAGGCCCAAACTTGTACGAAGTTGTCGCTTGGTGGTAGGAATATTGACTTGCTTTCGTAGCATTCTCTGAATATTTTTGGTATTGAACCTAGGTAGCCTCGTAGGAAATAACTCTTCAGAATCGAGGATCATGCAATCCCAATCATGATTCTCCTCTTCACGAACTCCCGTAGAATATAACACATTCTTTGGAATAGTCCCATTTTTTACGGGGAGGCAGATAGAGAGTGGCGAGTTCTTCAACATTATGCACCTCACGCGGAATAATTTCTTTGAAGTGTTGTAAAGGGAACACGCGTAACTACGAGTACACTATCTGAAATTGATAGACTGTCAATTCTTCTAGAGAACACATTCTGCACCGTGTTCATATAAATGGAGTCGTAGTCATAATCATCATTTGAAAATTCGACCTGCCTGCTCCATTCATCCGTGGACTGGCATACTTTCCGAGATTTGGCAGGAATAACATCGTCTTCATCTGTGTCACTTCCCAGATGAGGTATAAATTTCTTCTCTTTGGGAATGGTCGGTGCCTTGGGAAGAGTCGGCGCTGCCTTCTTTCTCCCCACCTGCTTTTTCTCACCTTCTCTTTCAGGTCGCTTTACAGCCTTTGAATTTGATGCTCTAGCTTCGAGGGAGCTCGAAGACTTCTGCTTCTTTGGCATGAAATACCGTGCATCTTCATAAACTGTTGCTTCATGAACTGTGAAAGGCTGAATGTCACCAGAGATCCTGAATTCTTCTCCATCTTTGAGATATTTCATACACTGGTGTAATGTTGACGGGACAATGCCATACTCATGCAACCAGGGACGACCTAGTAGCGCCTTGAATGAAGTATCCGCGTCGATCACATGGAATTTGGCTTCTGTATGGAGCTCTCCAAATACAAGAGGGAGCATGAATGATCCAAGGGTCTTCTGCCCTTTTTCGTTAAAACCATGCACCATCAACTTATCTGGCCCGAGGTGTTCCACATCAAGGCAGAGGGATCTCAGTGCTTTCAAGCTTATCAGATTGATTGAGGATCCAGGATCGATTAGGATTCGACTGATAATCAACTTATCGCTCTCTGCAGTAACGTACAGAGGACGGTTATGGTCTGCAGTTCCGAGCATCATATCCTCTTCGGAGAAAGTAATGAATGGCTCATTACGAGCTTGCAGAACTTCAGTCAAACTTCGTTCAGCAAAATACGCCTCGTATCTTTCGGGATCTTTGAGAGCCTGAATCAGAGTCTCCCGAAGGTCTTTAGACATCACCAAAGCATCGTATATGCTGAGCTGTGCTGGGATTTTTCTCAGATGGGATAAGATATTATAATCTATCCCATTGGCTGAAGTCTTCTTTTTCTTAGGATCTTCAGGGATAATATCATCGTTGATAATTATTTCTTTTTCCTTATCTCTATTAGAGAGACCCCTTTCTTCGGTGGAGGCGGTAGTATTTTGCCGCTTCTTAACTGCACTTGAGCAATCTCCTCCGGTTCAGAGTCATTTAACTGTACATTTTCTTCAGAGTCAGCCATCGTTGCGTCTAGGGACTCATCCGTTGATTCAGAATCACCACCTAGGTTTACATGTCCCATCCGAGACGCTATGCTAGGGTCTGATTCGTCTCCCTCTGGAAAATATAAATCCTCCTCCGAGCTGTAATCCATTGGCAAAACCATCATACAGGATTCAGAGGGTACTTCTTCTGTGTATTCTTCTTTCATTGAGGTACTCGGCGCCACTGAGATGACCCGACATACTTCTTTGGGAAGAGAATTCTCATCATTTTCTTCGGCTTCATCTATCTTAAGCTCCGACATGAAGTCAGCGAGCTTGACAGGTCGCCTCACAGTCTGGTAATATTTCATCCAAACTGTTGATAACTCTCTGAGTTTCAGTCATTTTCTCCTTAGGCTTTTTCAGCTTGGTTTTCTTCTTGGATGATTTCTTCTTTTCAGTCTTTGAAGAACTAACTTGGTTGAAAAACTGTTTTGAAGTAGAAGGTCGTACCACTGGCAGTGCCTTCAAATCTATCATTGGCTCAATAGGAGATTTCCACTTTACACCTGAAACTCCTTCGAGTTGCTTTAACTTTTTTACAGTTTTCTTGGAGACCGCAGTCTCCCCCACTTTTCTTCTTGAATTGGCTTCTTTTCATTTCTTCTTTCTTCAACCAGGGGTACGGAAGAGGACGTGACCACGCGAGTTGATTCTTTTCTAGGGTGAGACAACACATTGTCGGACAAAGTGAGTTCCCCTTTTTGATATTTTCTTTCAAGCCAATCCTTAAAGATGTAGCAATCTTCAATAGGATGGCTGAGTACCCGATGATATGGGCAATAATTTGGGTCACCAGTGTGCTTCGACTCTTCGGGTCTCTTGCATTCAGGCAGTTCTAAACCCGATTTCAATACTTGTCGAAATAATTTGGCGACACTTTCCCTTTTGAATGAATACTCTTTATTCATTTTATCTTTAAGGGATTGGAACGTTCTATCACCAGTTCCTATTGCCTGTCTCTGGCCTCCAGTTTGATAAGTCCGTGGCTTATCATTTCCCCCTAATATCAGCTTCGGTTGAGGATTGGGGTTGTAAGCCAGTTTGGGCTTTTCTTGATATTGCATTGGCTGCTTGCCCTTGTCTACATTGTAAATCACCTGCTTTTCTCTATCAGCTCTGGAGAAGAATGTAGAGTCGGCCTCACCCCTTCTAGCACCTGGGGCCTTGGCCTTCTTGGGCTTATCAAAGTGATTTTCTGATCTGGACAAATTCAGTTTCTCAAATTTGGCCACTCTGTCGAGCAAGTCTTGAAATGTATTTATCGTAGCCATGCACAGGAAGGGTTGCATCTTGTCATCAATGTTGCCCATTAACAACTGTACAGCATGCTCTTCTTCTAACTGTTGCTCACACTTCATGCTCAAATTTCGCCAGCGAGTGATGTATTTAGTCACTGATTCTTCTCTTTTTCTCTTATCTAGAGCGAGGTCAGCGATCGTTATCTTCTCTGTTGCACTGGCAAACCTCTTCACGAACAGAGATTCTAACTCTGCAAAGGTTTTCACAGAATCATTTGGCAGTTCAGCGTACCATTCGAAAGCGGTTGCTGTCAAACTGCTGACGAATTGTCGGAAGAGTAGGGCGTCATTTCCTCTCTGTATTCCCACAGGTGGCTTTAAACTGTGCCAGGTGCTGCCTGGGGTTGTTATTACCATTGAAAGTATTGAACTTTGGTACAGAATATCCTTTTGGGTACGGTACTTGGTCGTACTCAGCAGGATACGGACGACCTTTGCCCACCAACTTTTCTGCTTGATCGACGGCTATAATAGCCCTGATCTTCTCAGTGATAATTCCTTCTAACTGTGCAGCAGTTACTGGCTCGGAGGTACTTGCAACATTTTGTGGGGTGGGCTGACGGACAATATTATGGGCTTCGCGACCACCTTCAGGAGCTCCCTGTACTCCTGAACCTTGTGGCACTTGGAAGTTTGGAGGGTCAGCAGGAGGATTAGGCATGGCACCAACAGCGGCAGTTCTCTGCATCATCTGCATCATTGCCCCCATTTGAGCCATCATCTCAGTCATTTTCTCATTTAACTGAGAGATTTCCCTGTCTTTGGCTCTCATTTGTCGTCTCATCTGTCGCCGCATTTCAGCGAGTGTAACGTTTTCGGCCTCAGAAGGGTTTTCATCTACTTCCTCCACTTCTTCTTCTTCTTGAGAATGACGACTTCTGCCTGTGGTGGACCCTTCTCGACGACGACGACGATATACTCGCCTGGGTGGCGGTTGCCAACGCTCTTCATCTTCCTCATCATCATAATTGACGCCATCATCAATGTCTACATGTGTTACCATATAGACAACTTCCATGTCCAGAGTGTCATTTATTTCTTTGATTTCTTCTTCTAGATTTTCCTCTAGAAATTCATCAATATTTTCTTCTAAATTTTCCTCCATAAATCCGTCAATGTTTTCTTCAATATTTTCTTCTCCTTCAAAGAATTCTTCTCCCTCCATATTTTGATCATCTATATTTTCCTCCAGTACTCGGATCTCCGAACGACGACGCCATTGGATTTCCGGTTCTTGATTAGGCACGGGGACTTCTTCAATTAGTGGGCTGCGATCGAAGTTAGTCTCTTCTTTTGGAGGAGATGGAGGGCGACGGGATCCCCTGGAGGATTCTCCAAGGTGTCTACCGTCTGGAGGAATGTCATTATGGGTCCTTTTTGGGGCCCACTTCTGACGTTGTTCGTAGATGGGGGCGGATCTCCGGGAAGCTTCACCGGATGTCACGCCCAGATCAATCCTCCTTTCTCTTCTATCTTTCTCATTTCTTCGAGGCTTTGGCCTCCAGACTTGTTTCCCTTTCCACCGGGACCTTTCAGCGGCGGATCCCTGAATCTGTAATTCAGGTGTCACACCCCGATGTTCACCGCGTGGAACATACTGTCTTTCTCTTCTTTCTGTAGCAAAGGACAGACGCTCCTTTGGCGGGGTTCTCCTAGCCTCGATCACCAAAGGCCGTTGGAACTTCTTTTTCTTCAGCCCCTTCTCCTTTACAGTCTTCAGGACTCTGTATACTCGAGCAGACAGAGTTTCGGGCTCTTTCTTCTTTGGAGGGATTGGGGCTTCAGGCCGTCGATCCCAAAAAGATTTCTTTAGCTCTCCAGTAGAGCTATTCCTTTTGACCCATTTCAGGTCAGTAAACTTGTTCCGAGTGGGAACATTGGCTTCAGGCTCTTGGGCCGACAGATTGGAAGGATGGATCGGGAGTTGTTGATGTTGAGCTCGGAGCTCAGCATTCATCTTCCTTCTTTGCCTTCTCGTAGGCCTTCCTCCAGATGAGGAGGCCTCAACATCGTATTTTTCAGGTGCAGATAACCTGGTTGACAGAGTGGTGGTGTTTGCAGTCACCACGGAGATTCTTCCACCATTCACAGTTCTCCTGGTGGTCAGGGCCTCAGGCTGGGATAGCCTCTCAAACACAGAAATTCTCCCACGAGAATTTTCAGCAACAGGTCGTTGTGCCGGCAGATGCACACGACGGATAGGAGCTTCATTAGCATTGAATCTCCTGGCAGACTTCTCAGCATTCCTACCATTCGCAGGAATGGTGGCACTCCTTGCAGCGATCGCCGGGAAGTCAACGCTACCAAACTGGATGGTAGCTCCGGCATTTCCGGTCTCAATAATAGCATTAGCCAGTTGGATCCTGGCTCCTTGTCCCAGCTGGACAGTCATCGGGGTGTTCTGTAGATCCATCTGCATGAATGAAAGGCAAGGGTTAGTAATCAGAATCTGATACATCACCCCGCACTTTCAAAATGCAGAGACTTGCACAGAACACAAAAATAAAAATAGACAAAAATGATTAGCATAAGCAGATAATAAAATAATTTTAAAACTATGCTGAATGCAAAATGAATTTGTCAAATGATCATTTTAGAATATTCAGGACTTTGATTCATTAAATGATCACTGCGAAAGACTCAAAATTTTGAGTACGATTTGATATAGCTGCTACTATAGCACTGAGACGACTAGCCAAAGATGGAAAGAGAAACCAAACCCCAGCGGAGTCGCCAGAAATCTGTGGGCTCCGAAAATTCGGCCCCGGCCTCCGCTCGCTTTTCTTATTCGGCGAGGGAGTTTTAACGAACTAAGTTCCGAGGTAAATTTTGGAAGGCAGATGGGTTTGTAGATAAGACACTACCCAGAGATTTCGCCCTCATTTTGCGAGGACTTTATGATCTGAGTTCTGGTTTCCTATAGGCGCAAGCCCCTATAGTTAATTACCCCTCTCGATCACGAGAGAGAACTTTCGATTAAGGCTAGTCGTCGATCAGATACGTATAGAAATACGTGTTATCTGGCATATAGTAGCAGCAATTGGTTTAGGTATTTGAAAATTGGAAATGGATTTGGAATTTGGGAGATTTCAGATGTTTGATATTTAAAATAGAAACTGCACCATCTATCACTTAAAGCGGATGGTGGGGGGAATGGATGATGATGGGCCCGATCAAGATCCCATGGTTCCGTCATCCCGGGCCATCATGGTCCCTGGTCTACTTAGTCAGAGGAGGTAGTCGACCCAACCTGACAGAAGGATCCTTGTCGGCAGCCATGGGTTGCTTCGTCCAAGGGAACCTTGTAGACCGGGGTTGGTGTTTGTCTAAGGGGACAAAATTTAAATCCACCTTAGCTGACAGAGGGCTTTGTGCCCTATCGATCATATCCTATTGATTCATATCTCAAGGATTTAACGCCATTAAGGAGCGTATTGGCTCTGGCCATAACCGCTATCTGTGGTGCCATTTGGCGGCAAAAACCACTCGGTTCAGAGGGCCCCGGGTCATAACCGTTTACCTGCAGTGCCATTTGGCGGCGAAACTGCCGGTTAGAGGACACGTACCACGTCCTTACTGGCAAGATATTGTTTGAGAATGGATCCTAGTGATATTTCCGACTAGGCATTTGGCTCTTTGTGAGCTAGAGTTTATCCGAATTTATCCGCCTCGACAAACTGTTGCGGAGGGCGAATGGATTTTGCTTTAACTGCGTTGATGGATTTATTTCATTTTAAATATTTTTGGAATTTTGGGATTTTTGTGGGTATTTGGGTAGAACTTTGGATTATTTGAAATGGAATTTAAAAGTATTTGTGAACCCCTCCGGTTGAGATAACCAATCAATGCGGCCATCATCGGGGTGTTTGGGGTCATTTTTCTTTATGGACTGAACCTTGTCTACTCTGTCGGGCTGTCGACAGAGGATCGGGTTTCGTAGGCATCGTGCCTTTATTAGTGAATTCATATTGTTGTAGGCCTTGATGGCCTAATACGAATGTATTAAAACAAATATATCGGTCGTAGCAATCGTATATTTGTTTGAGAGTTCGAACCTTGTCGACTCCTATTGACCCGTATAGGAGGATCGGGTTCGAACTAGAATTCACTTGTCAACCCGCGCAGCATCCCTAGACGTCACGTGTGTACCAATAACACGCTCGCCGGGGCCCATGCGGGTTTTATAATTATTTTTTACCCCTTTTAGTGTACCTATGTGTATACAATTTTATAGTGCACGTGCAGGGGTATTTTGAAATAGTTGTGGACGCCTTCTGTCTGCTTGTACGAATGTTGCAGATCCGGTGGCGTGGCGTAGCAGCTTCTGAATGGAGTTATTCGCTGCTTCGTACAGGTAGACTGTCGTGCACTATTTGTTGATTTTTGTAGATGGATCATAGTGCACTAACTAATCTCCTGCCTTGATTGTAGATGCCTACATTTGTTGAATTCCTTTTTAGCACTTTTGCTTGTGAATGTTCCAACGGGCACACAGTGGGTCTTCTACGGTAGCTCATAGAAGCTTGAATTTGTCGTAGTACTTCAGTACTTATATGTAGAAGGTATGTTGGATGCGCGGCCATTATTCATCAAGAGGCTTGTTAGCCTCAATAATCTTGTCCAGGTTAAAATTCAAGCATTTGGTTGAATTGAAATTCACTCATTCTATAATAATTTGATTTGGTTCTCTTTCTAGAACTTGTATAGGAATTAGCGGGGGATTCCTTCATCAGACTCTGTTATGGGGAAAACTGGTGTATCCATTTTTAATCAAATAGTATTGATTATATAGAGCCGATATTTGCTTGTAGATGGCATAAGCATTATTACATTTCTTTATATTCATCAAACTTGCGATTCTATTGTTTGAATCAGATTAGCATTACGAATCTTTTAACCCCCTTTGGAGTAGATCACAGCTTGCATGCTAACTTGCACTAACCATAGAAGGGCCACTATATTACAGGTTCCTTGATTTATACTTGTATGTGAATCACATCTGATGGATATTCCTTCCAAATGTGTAGATGACATGCATGTGTTTTCATATGATGGCTGGTATTAATAGTATGATTGTTGTCCCTTCCATGAACCTCTTTGATCATTTATAGATATGCTACATTTCTTCATTCAATCCCTAGCATTTATATTGATATGATGGAGTATTTGCTAAGTTAAAGCCCTCATTCCATAATTGAGCTCAAATTCTCTTGTATTAAACTTCATGTGGTGCCCAAGTTCTAGTTTGGCTCATGCTCCTTGTAGTTCTCTTCTGAATTCGAGTCCAAGTTCTTTGTGATCAAAGTACAAATTCTTTGCATGAGTCTATTTCCAATTCAAGTTCTCTGATGATTATATTCAAGTTCACTTGTCTTCTATTGTCCGTCTGATTTGGTGTTCAGATCATGATTCAAGATTGATTCAAGT